>OZ057400.1:114211512-114661512 GCA_964056695.1 Melieria picta
AAAATTGTATTCAGCGCAAGTCAGCAACATTCAGCACCTTATTTAGTGGCACTTGGATTTATTTTATTGTTGTTCATTTCTGTTTAGTTTGATTTTATTTATGATGACCACATTCAGCGCAAGTCAGCTGCATTCAGCACCTTATTTAGCGGTACTTGGTTGACTTTTGCTCTTTTTTCGGTGCTCAGTATAAACAGCTTTTTTTTCTGGCACTGCGTGTTAAAACTTAGTAAAATTGCAAGTAAAAATTTGTGTTTTAGTTGAAATATATTTGAGGTTAAATAGACATTGATTAAACAAAGCAAATATATTTAATAAATAATCATTCTTTAATTTAAAAATGTCTGTATCTTGCTCTTGGCAATCTATTCAGTGCAATTCAGCGACAGTTGGAACTATTCAGCACAATTCAGCAACATTCAGTGCTTTAAAATAGCTTAATTTGGACACTTTTTGAGACTCTGTCAACTGTCTGTATTGCGTTGACAAATTGACAAATTATTCAGTAAAAATAACTGTTTTAATTGAAAGAAGGTAAAGACTGATTATGATGTCAATCTTTTCAGCGCAATTCAGCGGCAGTTTAAACCATTCAGCACAATTCAACCCCATTCAGCGCTGTGTAATAGCATTATTAGGGCACTTACTCACACTTTGTCAACTGTCTGTATGTCTTTCATCATAATTTATTCAGTAAAAATTTCTCTTTTACTTATAAAAAATTTCAGTCGAGGTAAAAACTGATTGAACAAAGAAATATATTTAATATAAAATTAAATTTTTATTAAGAAATGCCTAAATGTCATTCATGCGAATGTATTTAGTGCAATTCAGCGGCAGTTAAGGCTATACAGTAGGATTCAGCACCATTCAGCGCCTTACAACAGCATTATTAAAGCTTTTTCCTACACTCTGGCAATTTTATGTACTTTATTTATGAGAACTGATTCAGTAAAAAATTTATTTATTCAGTAAAAATTTTTTTACTCAGTAAAAATTTATATTTTAGTTCAAATATATAAAGCAAAGTATAAATTAATTAAAAAAGCAAATATATTTAATAAATAATCTTCGTTAAATTCAAAAATTTTTGCAACTTATTCATGACTATCTATTTAGCACAATTCAGCGCCAGTTTGAGCTATTCAGCACCATTCAGCTCTATAAAATAGCCCTAATTGGACACTTTTTCACACTCAGCTCAATGTTTGTATCTCACTTATGACCATTTGAATAACAAAAATGTGTGTTTTAGTTAAAAAATATTTAAGGTTAGATAAAAATAGATTGAGCAAAGCGGATATTAAATAAATAATAAATTTTTTATCAGAAAACGTCTAAATGTCATTTATGCAAATCTATTCAGCGTAATTCAGCGCCAGTTTGAACCAGTCAGCAGAATTCAGAACCATTCAGCGGTATATAATTGCATTAATAATAAATTTTTTTATTAGGAAATGTCTAAATGTCGTTCATGCGAATCTATTCAGCGTAATTCAGCGGCAGTTTGAACCAGTCAGCAGAATTCAGAACCATTCAGCGGTATATAATTGCATTAGTAAGGTACCATTTCACACTCTGACAATTGTTTTTACCTTACTTATGATCATTTATTCAGTAAAAAGGTCTGTTTTAGTTTAAATATATAAAGCCAGATGCAATTTAATTAAAAAGGCAAATATATTCAATAAATAATAATTTTTTAATTAAAAAATGTCTGCATATTATTTATGACAATTTATTCAGCACAATTCAGCGGCAGTTGGAGCTATTCAGCACAATTCAGCACCATTCAGCGCTATAAAACAGCCCTAATTGGACACTTTTTCACACTTAGCCAACACTATTAGCCGCCTACAGCCATTTGGCCGGCCAGAGGCTAACTTCCTAAATGTCTTCGTGTCGTTTTCGCAGTCTTAGTTGAATGCCATTTTCCGATTTGAGTGTCACGCGTATATTCAGCACCGGATCGTATTCGCTCTGTGGCACACAATCGACGCGCGTATGATCATTTATGCCTGGCGGCAGTCCATCGACGGCGGGTAAAATCTCATAATTACGCACCACGGCCGACAGCAACGATTTCAGCTCGTACATTGCATACTTTTCGGCTGAGCAGTAAAATAACAAACGAGACATTAGAGCGCCACATGAAAAGCGCACCAAACTCACCAATACAACGCCGCGGACCAGCGCTAAACGGTACACTTTTGAATGCCTCCAAGCCGGCCGATTCGGCGGTGTTGGCGTGCTCCCAACGTTCCGGTCGAAATTCGCAGGGCGCATCAAAGTATTTCTCATTGTAGCCCATGGCAATCAGACACATGATGACCGTTGTGCGTTTGGCGACTTTGGTGCCGTCTGCGTGGGGCGGGAAACGATGTGCAAGTGGCATTAATAAATAAAACGTGCCGCACCTTTGATTGCGGTCGCTGTCGGCTACTCACTGATATCGATGGCTTTACGATTGGTGCGTGCAATTAATGGCACCGCCGGATACAGTCGCAACGTCTCACGTATGACGTATTCCAAGTAGAGCATCTGGTCCAAATGAGCAGAATTAACGGCGGCTTTGTGGGCCGTTTGCGTTGTGAATGTGGCAAATATTTGCTTTTGCTCGGCATAGACCTTTTGCTGAATGGCCGCATGACGCGAGAGCGTGTAGAGTGTGAAGGAGATGGCCGAGGCGGTGGGATCGTGACCCTAAGTATTATTAAAATTTATTAAAATATAAGTTTTACAGCGAAGCACTGCTTTGGTTATAAAAGCATGTAAAGTAGTACATGGCATTCTGGTGATTGTGAGTAGCAAAAGAAAAATATTTCATATTTGACGTTCCTTTAAAAAAATATAAAAGGATTTCTTTACACAAAATTACCGCAAATATAAATGTAGAGATTTCCTCAAATATTTCTTGCTTTTTCAATGCACGTCCATCCAGCTTGGCAGCAAGCAGCACATTCAAAAATGAACGTGGGCCGGTTGAATTACTTGGATCGGTGATAGCCGGAGGTTGACGTTGACGTTGCTCAACAATCTGTAATGAATAACAACACATTTTTATATAGTATTATAAATCTAAACCTTTTAAATATGTGAAATTCTTTAGTACATTAATTGAGGTACAGTAACCATAGTTGCGCCCAAAAGTATGCAAAGCAAAGCGAAATTTCTGTGTAGTAATCAGTTTTTAAAAATTTATATTAGTATTTCAATATTGGTGGCACACTTTTAGGCGGGTTAGCGTTTTGCGTGCTTTTTATAATAAATTCTAGAGCTTTAAAGTTTATTCAGCTAATTGAAGTTCAATAGTTTTTTAGTGCTTTAATGAGGTTCAATAGACAAAGTTGCGCCCAAGAGTATGAAAAGCAAAGCAAAATTTCCGTTTAGTAATCAGTTTTTAAAATTTTGTAATGTAGTATTGGTTGCATACTTCAAGGCTGAATTTCCATTTAAACGTCTTATGTGTACATAAGTAACCACGACAAACACAGCAAAGCAAAGCAAAATTTCCATGCAGTAATCACTCTTTTAAGTTGAGCAATGTAGTATAGGTAGCATATTTTTATGCTGAATTTCTGTTAAAATATTTACCGTTGCTTCTACAATTAATTTAACTTTCAAGCGATCCTGCAGCATGGAATCGACCGCACTTGATACAATTTTGCTACAAAAATTATAAAGAATCAATCAATAAGTGCTTTATAGTGTTTCAGTAGTGTTGGCACACTTTTAGGCGGGTTAGCGTTTTGCGTGCTTTTACTAATAAATTCTACAGCCCCGAAGCTTATTCGGCTAATTGCAGTTCATCAGTTCTTTAGTGCATTAATGAGGTTCAATAAACAAAGCTGCGCCCAAGAGTATGATAAGCAGAGCAAATTTTCTGTTTAGTAAACAGTTTTTAAAATTTAGTAATGTAAATTTAAAATTTAGTAATTTAAAATTTAGTAATTGGTTGCCTACTTCAAAGCGGATTTTCCCTTAGGCGTCTTACGAGTAAGTAACCACAAGTGCGCCCAATGGTATAGAAAGCAAAGCGAAATTTCCTCTCAGCAATCATCCTTTTAAGTTGTGTAATCTAGTATGGGTGGCATACTTTTAGGCTGAATTTCTGTTAAATCAATTTACGTGCCTTCTATAATTAATTTCACTTTCAAGCCGTCCTGCAGCATCGAATCGACCGCACTTGATACAATTTTGATAAAAAAAATTACGAAAAATCAAGCAATAAGCTATGCCATGGCCGACGGCGACAAGACGTCTGTGGTGAATTTAAGGGGGTCTTCTGGTTACGAGCTGAAAATTTAAGTCTATTTTTCGGAGTAAATTGCGAAGGAACTACTTGAGATAATCCAGTAATTTTTTTTTTATTTTATTGATACATGCTTTATCTTTTAAGATCAAATTTTGTAAAGTAAAAGTCATCACACTGGCGAATTTAGAACGACCTTGAGGTTGTTGCCTTTTTTAAACTTGTTGGTAAGACTTCTTCAAGAAATATTAATCGAATTCGATCAATTTTTTTTTCAGTTATTCAGGAGACATATGGCTATGTTTTCCCGTGTACGATTTTGAAATTTTTATTTTGTTCCATTTTTACACTCACCAATAGACCAAAAAAACATGGTCGAAAATCAAACTTTTTACAAAAAACCTCCTAGTTTTGAAAATTTTCAAAATAAAAAAAACAACAAAAACAACCCTCGACTTTTGCCAACCAGTCTTAACTACATTTCAGTTAATATTTTGGACTCTGTTCTTTGCAATTCAAGCTGCCATACTCGGTTTCCTCTTCTCACCTTTCGTCTCATATTGCTGTCCGCTTACCTTATTTATTACACGTTTCAGTGTACGCAGTGCGGACTTCTGTTTCCAGTAGTATGGCGTGAATAGGAAAAGCGTATCGAAACGTTTAACAATGCTAAAGGTGCGCTCCTGTATCACATGACAGAGTCTAACGACAAAAATAAATAAATAAAATAAAAAGAATTCATCGTTTTTAACAGGAAATGACTATTTTTGAATCAAAAGTCCTGCGCCTTTGTATGAGTGAATGTTGTTCATATACATTTTTATGAAATTATTTTATTTTGATTTCACTTACTCTGAGATTGCCGCATGCAATTCGGTGTAACCAGCACTGAGCGCATGACTGGCGACACCGGTGGCGTTTTCTAAAAAAAAAGAGAAAGGGAAATTTTCAGTAAATAGTAGAAATTTTTTAATATTTCAATATTTTATTTTAAGAGAAAGAAGTATACAGTTTTTGGGTTCAACATAGAGAAAGTTAGAGTTGAGTTAGTTAAAAAATGCATAAAATTGTTTTAATTTTTTTATAAATTAAAGAAAAAAGTGAGGAAGGGAAATTTTCAGTAAATACTAGAAATTTTAAATATTTCAAAATTTAAGAGAAAGAAGTACAGATGTGCATAGTTTTTGGGTTCAACATAGAGAAAGTTAGAGTTGAGTTAGTTCAGAAATGCATAATAATTTTATAATAAATTTTATAATAAATTTTATAATAAATTTTATAATAAATTAAAGAAAAAAGTGAGGAAGGGAAATTTTTAGTAAATACTAGTAAATAGTATTTTATTTTAGTAATTACTAGAAAATTTCAAAATTTCAAAATCTAAGAGAAAGAAGTATAGATGTATAAAATTTTTCGGTTCAACATAGAGAAAGTTTGAGTTAGTTCATAAATGCATAAAAGTGTTTTAATTTTTTATAAATTAAAGAAAAAAGTGAGGAAGGGAAATTTTCAGTAAATACTAGAAATATAAAAAAATTTCATAAGTTGAGAGAAAAAAATACAGATGTGTGTAGTTTCTGGATTAAACATAGAGAAAGTTTGAGTTAGTTCACGAATGCATACAATTTTTTAAATTTTTTATAAATTAAAGAAAAAAGTGAGGAAGGGAAATTTTCAGTACATACTAGAAATTTTAAATATTTCAAAATTTAAGAGAAAGAAGTATAGATGTATACAGTTTTTCGGTTCAACATAGAGAAAGTTTGAGTTAGTTCATAAATGCATAAATTTGTTGCAATATTTAAAATACAAAATGTGCAGATGTTTACAGTTTTTGGGGAAAATCCAGGCACTAGACTTTTACACTATAAAACCAAGATTTGTCTTAAAATGTCAGTCTCTGAAGATAATCCAGGCACACAGCATCAAAGTCTTCTGGGTGTATGATTACAGTGGCATACTGGGCTACGAAGGAGTGGATGAACTGGCACCGATGGGTTCGGAAATGACGGACGCAAATATGGTGAGAGACATGGCGAGGAATTCCAATCTGATCTGGACCGAAGGACAATTAAGCACACAAATAAACAGTGGAACGCTCGGCCCAACTGTAAGATGTCATGCAGTCTGTGACTGAACATGAATCAAAAGAAGACTCTGCGTCTTCTGCGGTTCAGCAATGCAGAACTTTGCCCATTTACAAGAGTTCCATAGACCTGCTTGAGGAATAGCTTAATCTATCTAATCGGGGCAACTGTCGCAGCTGCATGGATGAGGAGGAAATAGATTCTGTGTAGCATCTCCTATGTAACTATTTGATACTTCAAATCATTCAATTCAATCAATCATTCAATCAATTTCTGCTTTTAAGGGAACTGGATGTTTGAAGATCTGGGCATGGTGGACCTTGGAACTATGTCATAGCTACAAGGATGACGAGAAAACAGAGTCTTTGCAGCATCTCCTATGTGAATGTTTGGTCATTCCAAACTATACGACACCGCTTTTTAGGGAATTGGATGTCTGAAGATCTGGTCATGGTAGGCCTTGTGCCACTGAGGAATATCACCAGGTTTATCCGACGTTCATGTTGGTTTAAGCCACTACAGATCATAGGACAAGGAGGAGATCTGCCACACTCTCTATTGGGCGTCACAATGGGCCGTTGAGGCTTCCGATGGTACTAGTCGAGATATCGACTGTCTAATGTTCAGTCATTTAGGTTTTCAATTTCTTTTAATTTTTTTGTTTTTGATTTGTAAACAATTAACTTTTGTAATCAGTCTAATAGAATTTACTCGATAGACGTTGTAAAAAAATAAATAAATAACCCACCTAAATTTGACTTACTCTGTTATCGAAAATGTTATCGAAATTTTTTTTTTGAAGGAAGAAAGGTTTTTTCTGTTTATGTATAAAAAAGTTCTTAAAACATTTATTGAACATTTAGTAATATTTTTTCAACATCCCAAATGATACACACAATTTTTCAACGAAATTTCCAAGTCATCAAATGTTAAAATGTTAACCCTTTCCTTCCCATGGTAGCCATATGGCTACCAAATTCAAATTTGGAATTTCGATGTATAATTTCCGATTTTTTCCCATTCTATGAATTGTTTCGCTTAAAAGAAACATTGTTCTGAGCTTTTTCAGCAAAATATGTAGTTTGTTTTTTTGGGAACATTGAAAATTGTTAACATTTGTGCAACGGCTCCCGCTCGACAGGGCAGCAGAATTAAATGCCAAAAATGTAATATTGCTCTATGCTTAACAAACGACACCAAATAACTCTAAAAACTTGTAAATAAAGGGAAATTTTGTTTTTATATAAAATATGTTGTAATTTTGCTTCATAAAAGCCCAGTGTAGTATGGCTACCACCCCCTCGCACCACTACTGGAAAGTCGAAACCATTTTAAATATGATGCGAAATACTTTTAAATACTTCTCTCGTTTCAAATAACCAACTTCAAATTTGTTTCTATGGCTATTTCATAATTCGGGAAGGAAAGGGTTAAATTGAGTTATTTTAATTTTTAATTTTTTTTTAAATAAATAACCCACCTCAATTTGACTATACTGTTATGGAAAATGTTATCTAACATTTTTTTTTAGGTTTTTCTGTTTATGTATAAAAAAGTTCTTAAAAAACATTTAACATTTAGTAATATTTTTTCAACATCCCAACTGATGCAAACAATTTTTAAACGAAATTTCCAAGCAAACAAATGTTAACAAACGTCTTTCGCTGCTCCTTTTTTGTTTTGGTTCCGACAATTGTGAATGAATTTGTTTATCGATAACAGCACGACACAGGGTTGCGTGGTGATTCGAGCTCAATTTGTGGCCAATTTAGCGCTAATTGCAATTTGCTAAATGGAGATTTTTGTATGACAAATTGAGTTCAATTTAGAGAAAAATTGAGGATATATTGAAAAAAAGTCCTAATTGCGCAATTTAATTAGCTCTAACTCTAAATGGAGATTTTTGTATCACAAATTGAGTTCAATTTAGAGATAAATTGAGGATATATTGAAAAACATAGTCCTAATTGCGCAATATAATTGGCTGCCTTAATAGGGTAACCTACAATTTTTGTGCTCATTATAAGAAAAATATTAATTTATGACATTTTTTCAATAGTTTGCTTAATCCTTTAGTAACTTTATGACCCTCTGAGCACTTTATGGTTCGAACAATAACATTTATTTTTAGACTATAAAAGAGTTTAAAGACTTAAAAAATTAATTGTTAATTTTAAAATAGAAAAGTGTGAAGTATTTGTTATTATTTAGTTTTATTTTATTATTTAATATTAAATTTATTACACCGTGGGACAAAAATTAAAAAAATTGTTCACACCGGAAAAAATCCATATGGGCGTGAAACTAGAGGCCAAACATAGTAATACTGCATACTCAGTTTTTTATTTCTACATTCTTTGTCCTTTTAAAAGGACTTCAAAATTTTGAAGGGGATAAAAAATAAAAAAATATAAAAAATACTTAACCTCGTTAGAATATGGCGTTATGTATATCAAATGAAAGAGGAAAGGCTCAAGTATTGAAATAAAATTAATTTTTCATATATTTGTAAAAAGGGATATGAAAAAATTCCTTCGAAAATTTTAATCCTTTATATCCTTGAAAATTTACATAATATTTTCTTGAAAAGTAAGTATGTTAAAACCCAAAACCTCCTTGATCACGTGTCAAAATTTCATTGTTCTCGCTTCATTGATTTTGTATATTTTTATTATTTAAAATACTGTTACTCGAATAAATTAGAATTTTTGTATTTCATTAGAATTGCAGCTTCCGCCTTTGTTTTAATAACTTTCGAACTAATAAAGTTAGAGTCATGAAATTTTGACACGTGATCAAGGAGAATTTGGGTTTGAACGTAATTACTTTTCAAGAAAATTCTACATAAATTTTCAAGGATATAAAGGATTAAAATTTTCAAAGGACCTTTTTCATACCCTTTTTTTATAAATAGATAAAAAATTAATTTTATTTAAATTCTTGAGCCTTTCCTCTTTCATTTGAGATACATATCGCTATATTCTAACGAGGTTAAGTATTTTTTATGTTTTTTTTATTTTTTATCCCTTTCAAAATTTTGAAGTCCTTTAAAAAGGACAAAGGATGTAGAAATGAAAAACTGAGTACGCAGTATTACTATACTTGGTCTCTAGTTTCAAGTACATATGGATTTTTCCCGGTGTGAAAAATGCTGTCGCACGGTGTTATATTTAAAATTATTTAGCAGTAAAAATTCCCTCTTTGTTTTACTGTCTCTTCTAACACTAAAGCAAAGTCAAAATGCCAAACTACTCGTACATAGTTTGACCTTTGACACTGTGTGATTAACCCTTTGAGTGGCAAATAATTGCAATGCGACATTTACAAGTTTTTTCCCATTTCACCTCTGAACCACAATTTCGCACTCACCAACCGCAATGTCCAGTGTGCAGGCGCTCACCAGTGGCTGCACATCGAACATGCCGGCATCGGGGCCCGCCTGCTGTGACAGGCGCGCGATGAACTTCTCGCCGGTCTGCTGCACCACCCGCAGGTAGCCGTCAATGGCCGCACGATCGAAGGCGTGCAAGTAGAGTTTCTGGTGTTTCAGCCAGCGTGCACCGGAACTGGTGAGGAGGCCATCACCCAGCCAGGGGCGCAGAAATGAGTAGAGATGTTCCTTGTACAGCAGCGTCGAACTGGCGAGAATATTCTGTGGGTAGCAAATCATAGAAGCCATTCAGTGAGAGGAGGCCGGTGGCGCTATTGAGATGGTTGTGTGAATGATGTATTCATGTGTGTGTGTGTGTGTGGTGTATGTGTGATATATTTATGAAATAATAAGTGCTGCCTTAGTTAAAATCTATTAATATTGTCGTTGTGTTCCACCAAAACGATAAACCAACACGCACTCACTTATGTAATGAACGAATTGTGCGTGTGTGTGTGTGTGTGTGTGTGTGTGGGTGCGTAAGCCAGTGTTTTTGAACATTGATGAAATTAAATTACTTGAATTTCCGCCGGATCACTTAGCATGACATGATACTGAAAGAAAACCAACGAACGGAAGCCCTGAAATTCGTATTTCCGGCAATATTGTAGAATTTTCTTTGGATACTCTGCAATTGAAAATTGTATGGAAAAAGTGAAAAGATGAATGAATGTGTGTGTGTGTTTTGTATGAAAGAAGAGTTGTAACAATGTACTAAGTAAATTGGTTATTTCGAGAACAAGCAAGACATACAAAAAATATATAAAATATAAATAAACCAAATATGTATGGGAAATGAGAATTTAGGAATAGGGGCGAATTTCAGTTGAGTACAGAGTGTTGGTGATTTTTTTAGAAATATGTGTGTATTTTAACTTGACTCCAAGATTGACCCTTCCCGACTTAAGCATCAAAATTTTCGAATATTTTTTCTTACGAGAGCAGGAAAATATAAAATTTCCTATTAAAAAAAATGCCTAATTAAATTGTCGATCCTTTCCATTCGTATATAAGTTTATATGCACAACATGTATGATTGGGTTCAGCTGGGCCTATAATAAAAAATATTTGAGTATTTTAACCTTTTCGACCCAAATTTTACTCTGTGTCTCGATATTACTTTTTGGTATTTAAATCATGAAACACTTTCCTAAGAAGTGTGCACACGATATTTGAAGTCGCCTCGCCTCTTTGTTAGAGTTCTAGAGCTAGTTTACTTTTGAACAATTTTAGCTTAAAACGGGTTAAATAAATTTTGTATCAATATTTTTTAATTACAGAAAAATTATTTAATATTTGTGGAAAAATACAAATTTTCACTTTTTGATTTTATTTAACCATTATTAAAGAAACAGGGTTTTGATCAAACGCGCCCAATTCGTAGACTTCAATTAGAACACAAACTTGCCCTGATATCGCTGCAAATGGTTGGAAATAATTTTCGGCATAATAGTAAAATTTTTGTAATTTGCTTTGAATTCACTTCTAAAAATAATAATTTGTTGGTGCCTACTTAAATTAAATCCATAAATCAATCGTAGCTTTTGCTATAAGATGGCAAATAAGATTGGCTCTCAGGCAACTTTGGGGTCGAAAGGGTTAACTTTGCACTTTGACTCCAAGATTGACCCTTCGCGACCTTAGCATCAAAATATTCTAAAAATTTTCCTTTCGAGAGCAGGAAAATATAAAATTTCCTATTAAAAAACTCCTAATTAGCAGTTAAGATTCGACATAAAATTGTAGATCCTTTCCATTCGTATATAAGTTTAGTTGCACAACATGGATGATTGGGTTCAGGTGGGCCTGTAAAACATCAATTAGAACAAAATCAAAATCGATTCTTTGATTAGTCAAGTTAAAAGTAGAAAGATAACCCATAACTTAGGTAGTTTAATATTATAGAAAATATAATATCCTTTAATATTTTGAGAACACATATACTCCTTCAATCATAGGACACATTTTAGTTTAATTTCCCGTTGTTCAATTTTGATCGCCTATAATGACAAAACTATTGAGCCTTTTGACTTGAAAAAATTGTGGGGTTTACTTTGAACATTGTTTTAAGAATTTATAAATATTATGGGTATCTATGAAGCTTGTAAGAAATTAAAAAAAATCACGCCAAAAAATTTGTTCTGAAATATCTATTTTTGCTTAAGAAGAAGTAGAAGTATAGATCTCTGCGGTCACAGCTTGTTTGCAGATTTTTACCTTCTATTGCTATGGATTCGCTTGAGTTTTGCTTTGAATTCTGTTCAAGATGGTTCAGTACTGATTTATATGTAATCTGTTCGCAGATTTTGAAATTTCAATATTGCTATAAATTCGTTTGAGTTCTGATTGAATAACTAATCAAGCATTCGAACCTCTGCTACAGAATTGAACAATATTGCATTCAGATGGTTCTACAGACTTGTGAAAAGTTGAACATCTGATGAGATCAAGACAGATTAGTAAGATGAATGGACCGTAATTTCCCATTCAAAGTGCTGTAGCAATTAAAACTGAAACTGTTGGAGAATTAAGAAACTCCAAAAGAGAATGTAGTGAAGCATTACGAAGATGGTCCGAAAAGTTTCTAACCTTACAAGCATACTAGATTTTTACTTTAAATTGATTTTTATTTTTCTATATTGTTTCCTTGTTAGATTACTCTTTTCTCTGGAAACACTTTTCTTTGGAAATGTTCAATCGCACAGGCTTTTGGTCTAACTTGAGCAAATGTGGCACCCAACGCGAGGAAAACTTTCTTATGCCTACATCTTGATTGAATATTTCTTTGAACAAATTCATAGCTCCTGCTATGTTGCTCCCTTCAATTCGATTTTTGTCTCGCACCATTTACTGAACTTTAGTGATATTATTGTCAGTTGATCCGAGCGGATGATCCGAAAATTCATCATCTTCTAAGCTGGTACGGTACAATACTTACGGCTAAAATTCATAAGATGTCAGAAAAGTAGTGAAACAGTAAGGAAAAAGGCACATTTTTCAATTTTTAATTAATTCAAATCGAAAATCAATCGTCCTACGGAAAACAAGATTGTTCAAAAAACAAAACAACAAATATATTTTTTTACAAAATTCATTCATTTTATTCAAAACAGTCTCCTTCTGTTTCGATACAACATTTTGCACAATCAATTAGATCATCGAATGATTTTTTGAGGCCATCTGTACCCTTCGTCTTCCAAATGTCGGTAGTGGCCTTTTGAATCGCTTCAACATCAGAATATAGTTGTACTTTCATCGATAAATATATTTTACCGAAGAGACAGAAGTCACACGAAACCAAGTCAGGTGAGTAGAGCGAGTGATTGATGGTAAAAATGGACCAAAAAATCGCTTAACAAATCGGATCGATGAGACGATGCGTTATCGTGTAACAGGCGCCAGCTTTCACCTCACAGGAGCCAGCATTAACAGTTTGGTTAGTTGGAAGAAATTCTTTGTGAATAATGCCTTCCGAATCGTAGAAAAAAATCGACATTGATTTTATTTTTCAGTTCTCAAGACGACTTTTTTTTCGGTACCGTCTCGGTATCCGTTTCGTTTCGGTGCTCCCATTTGGCACTTTGCCGTTTGGTTTCAGGTTCATATTGAAAACACCACGTCTCGTTACCAGGAACAATCGAATTTGTCGCTGATGTAAATGGTCCATAAAAAGGCGATGAATTGAATTTTTGAACATATTCAATTTGATTTCCATGTATCGCAATGACGATTTCGGCTCATTTTTGATGAATTCACGCACTTTTTCAATGTTACTTTGAGTAACCACGGTGTTGAAAGAAACTGCATGTTCCTCGTCCTTTATGTCTTCACAACTGTCCTGGAACCGCTTGAACCACTCATTTACTCTGGCACGAGATAAACAATCATCGCCATACACTTGTTTCATTAATTAATTAATTAATTTAGTTTTGCAATAAAACTGATAACAATAGATGTATGTTTTGCATTTGTGCAGTTTTTTCAATTTTTCATGCTGATTGCATACTTTCAGGGGTGAATAAAATAAATATTTTGTCGAAAAATAGTTGTTGTTTCAAATTTAATTATTTTCTGCGATCAGAAGATATCGGAGAATGTAGTTTCATTATTCAACAAAGAAATTATTCAAGAAACAAAATGCTTCTTAAAATAAAATAAAATCCAGGAACATACTTTCACATACTTTTTAGATATTTTCCTCTAAGTTTTGCCAATTTTCAGATTTTTAATTTTGAAAAATATTTTAAAATTTAAAATTCAATAATAACAAATAATATATTAAAAGCGAAAATGGCCACAAATTTCGTCGCCTCAGAAAACAAATGTCGTATGTGTTACCAGACTCAATGGAGACTCTGAGGCGACGATTTCTTAATCTATATTGAAAGTTTTAGCAACTTCTTGGTAACCATGTATTTTTACAATTTTTTTACTCAATAGACTAAAAAACAGAAAATATGTGTTCACATTTTTTTGTGAAAAAAGTTTCAAATTTGAGCCGCTTTTGAACAGACACTAATTAATTTTTTGCACAGATTTTTTGGGGTTTTCTTAGTTGAAGTTTTACCTTTCAAATGACATCAAAATCGTTAAATTCTGAGACTATACATTTTTTGAATTTTTTCTATGGAACGAATCACTGTGCGATGCTATAAACAGGTTGCCACTTTTGTCGCGAAAAGTTGGCTTGTACTGAACCCACTGTCATTAAATTTTGACAGCATATTAGTGAGGTATAGGCCTTTCAAATTTATGTACCCAGCAACAGATTGCGCTAGCAGAAAATTCTACTTCTGAGCAGTCTCTATTGATAAACATTTGGCCCCAAAGCGTCTCGAGCCAATGCGAATCGACTGAAACTGTGATCTAAACATTTCAACTGTTCCCAATAGCTTTTAAGAGTCGATAAATAGTTGAATGGATCGATTGAAGTTCTTCACGTAATCTCACAACTGCTACTATGGCATTGGGTTCCATTAGTTTTCGTAGCTTCTAATCATTGAATCCTTTTTGATTCAGACTCTATAATTCTTCTGACTTATACTTATTGCTCCTTTATCATAAATTTTTGGCAATGTTTTTACAACATTAGTTGCAGAATTCTTTTATCAAAACTGCCATAGCAATATACACCACAAATGCTTCTTCATAATAAATGCTACAATACATCCCCAAGAGGACCCTGTATGCCTTCGACGATTTGATTCGTTAACGCTCGCTTTGTAGCACCTACAAAACGTTTTCTATTGCAACAATAACACGAACTCTAAACGGATATTTTCAATTTGTGCAATTTCCTTAATTCTATTTCTATTTTGGACGGTTGTGCTGTGCTGCCGTTGGGGCGAGCACAGTGTAAATTTAATACAAAACACAGCAACCTGAGCGGAAGCAAGCGGCACGCCTCGAGCCTTTGCTAACTGCACTCAGTGCCAGTTGCTGTGCGGACTCAAATAAATCTACGAACAACGCAGCACAAGTTGCTGAAAATTTTTTTCTTTATGTTCCACAATATGTTGCAGCAACGAGTGCAGCCAGCGTTGGCCACAGTTCAGTTGCACTTTATTGATTGCATTCTGCGACTGTGGCAGTGCGCTTTGTTCGTGTGGGCGAAAGCATTTTACAATACTTTTAGAAAACATTAAAACACACCAAAGTGCGCTCAGCAGTCGAGCTAAAGACCGGCCCCGACCGCAGCCGCAGTCGAAGCAGAGGCAGTGCCGGCAGTGCTTAAGCCGCTTAAGTCACGTGGGATGCACTCGGCAGGGAATACACAGCAGCAGAGTAATTTGGTAAATATTTTTGCTTAGGTGTGCAGCTGGCAGTTCAAGTGTTGGCTTCTCTTCGATGAGCACTTGTCTCGATGCCATTCAACAGCGAATGTTTTCTACGAATTGCTATCAAAACCATAAAAATAAAATAGCAAAATGTTACAAGTGAACTGAAGTGAAATGAATGACGTTTGCCAGGTAGAGGAAAACCCTACCTGAGCAGTGCTCGTTGCAGCCACATTGAAAAAGTGTAGCTTTTAAGCTTTTGACGTGCAAACGCGTTGTCGCCCAAAAATTGTACGCTTTCTTACAAGTTCGATAAGTGTACATGAATTGCGGCATGTGCTACTTTTTATTTGTTTTTATTTTTATCATTAACCTATTTCGATGCTTATCAATGCTTATGGCCCATTGCCCCCCCCCCCCCCTTGTTGGAGCTGTCTGCGCAGGTGCTGTAAAATATTCATAAATATCATATTTGCCACATGGCACAGTGATTCGTTGCATAGACAAAATTCAAAAAATTTATAGTCTTAGAATTTAACGATTTTGATGTCATTTGAAAAGAAAAACTACAACTAAGAAAACCTCAAAAAATCTATGCAAAAAATTAATTAGTGTGTGTGCAAAAACGCCTCAAAGTTGAATCTTTTTGAAAAAATGTAAACACATATTTTCTGTTTTTTAGCCTATTGAGTAAAAAGTATTGTAAAAATAAAAAAAATTACAAAAAATGGTTACCAAGAAGTTGCTAAAACTTTCAATATGGATTAAGAAATCGTCGCCTCAGAAAACGAATGTCGTATGTTCCATTGAGTCTGGTAAAACATACGACATTTCTTTTCTCAGGCGACGAAATGTGTGGCCATTTTCGCTTTTAATGTTTACTCAAAATTTAAATTTTAAAATATTTTTCTAAATTAAAAATTTGAAAATTGGCAAAATTTAGAGGACATTTTCTAAGAAGTATGTGAAAGTATGTTCCTGAATTTTTTTGATTTTAAGAAGCATTCTTTCTTTGTCGAATAATGTATTTACATTCTGCGATATTTTCTGATCTCAGAAAATAATTCAATTTGAAAAGTGGTCTTAACAATTATTTTTCGACAAAATATATTTTATTTATCCCATATTTGATCTATCAGCATGAAAAATGAAAAAAAAACTGCACAAATGCAAAACACACATTAATTATTATCGTTTTTATTGCATAACTAAAAATTTCTCCATTTAGTCTGGTAGCTGTAATAACTTTGTTTAGTTGACTAATTCAATTATTTGAATAAATTTTGTGTTTTTGATTGAAATACACAAAGTTTAAAGTGAAATATTTATGGGAGTTAAATATTGTTTTATTATTATTTATTGTTTTTTTTCTATTTTATTATTGTTTAGTTGACTAATTCAATTAATTGATCGATTTTTGTGTGTTTGATTGAATCACAAAAAGTTTAAAATTAAAGATTTTTGGCATTTAAACATTGTTTTATTATTAATTATTGTGTTTTGTATTTTATTATTGTTTAGTTGACTAATTCAATTAATTGATTGATTTTTGTGTGCTTCATTGAATCACAAAAAGTTTAAAATTAAAGATTTGTGGCAATTAAATATTGTTTAATTATTTTTGTATTTTATTATTGTTTAGTTAACTAAGTCACTTATTTGATTAATTTTTGTATGCTTGATTGAATCACACAAAGTTTAAAGTGATATATTTTTGGCAGTTAAATATTGTTTTATTATTATTTATTTTTTTTTTTTTTTGTAGTTTATTATTGTTTAGTTCACTATTTCAATTAATTGATTGATTTTTGTGTGCTTGATTTAAATGTCGAAACACTCAATTGTTGCTTTAAATATGCAACAAACATTTCACTGGGACTTGACAGTTGACTAATTGAATTAATTAATTGATTTCTGAAATATCCCAATTGATCCCGAAATAGCTAAAAAAATCCCTCACTCACCATCCGGCTTTAATCCAAACTGAAATAGATTTCCCACAAACGGATATGGCGTCGGTCCCGGGATCATTTCCATAATGCTCGCCACATGATCAAAATAGTTGAATATTTTGAGGCCTTTGAAAAACAAAGCCGTGAGACAAAGAATCGTAAAAAGTAGCAAATACATATTGAAGTCTTGATTATCCAATCGATTGTGATTTCTTCACTTTTCACTTGAACGTAACGCTTTCACTGCACGCAATGGTCAAATTGCAACTGTTGGGGCGGCAAAAATTTTGCACAAATTAAAAAGTCAGCAAATTTTGTTGGAAATTTATTAATAATTTTATCAACGATAAGCCATTATGGTGGCACTTATCAAACTTATATCTGATGTATATAAGGCGATATAGTTTAGGGTCCGTATCTATGTGTGTGTGTGTGTTTGTATGTTGCATACAACTTGAGCAACTTTCATTATTTAATCGATTTATCATGGTTGAGGGTTTACTTTGCTGGCTGAGTTCGAGTACTGTCGCTACTGCTTTCAACTTCCCACTGGCGGGTCTGTTTGTCTCACAGCTTATCTCAATACTTAAAAGTGAATTAACTGCAATAACAAAAAAGCAATAACACAATACTCTTCTCACTGTGATATTGTAGACATTCAATTGTTATAATTTGTTGTTGTTGAGTACATGAAAAAGTGACGAATATTAGAGTGCAAAGTCCTTTAACGATCGCCTGTTTGCATTTTGCGTATCTTTGAAAACACACAGCGTTGTAAGTAATTCTGTATGTTGTCATGTATTTGTCAAGTGACAAAGGAGGAGAGTGCTAGTCGAACCGCCGTCGAGTGCGGACGTGCAGCGCACCGCTGCTTGTTCGAGACCGAAAAATGTTACTTTCATGTAAAACTGTTTAACTTTAAAATAAACGTGCAACTTTTTGTAATTGTGTTTGGCACACCTGACAAAATCAGAAGCGGGATAAAAAACAAAACGGCAATTGGGCATTCGAGAGGATGCGAGTGTGTAGTGCAAGCAGATGGTGTAAAATGGCGAGCACCCAAGCGCAGAGGGGAAAGCGGTATCGTTCCGTGAGTAAGCAGAGCACAACGAAACGGAGCACCGCTTACACCCAAACGGAAAGGATCGGTAGTAGACGGAGAACGAATCGGGTGTAAAGCTACCGCACAAACGAACATTTTGCAGTGGCCCGCGTATGAGAGAATGTGCGTGTGGTGGCGGAATGGAATGGGAATGGAATGCGGAAAGAAGGCAAAGACGAACGCGAAAAACGCCGACAACAAAACGTGAAACAAGGGACTCAGGATAGGAGCGATAGACGCTTACCCCAAGTAGACGGCTGTGTGAGGGATAGACTCTCAGTACAGTACAGAGGATGCGATATACGCGCGACGTAGAGAACTAAGTACAGGCATGACAGATGCTGTCGCGAGTCGAAAGGTGACGTGAAAATAAGCAAAAGGGAACGAGAGACGTTTCAAGGGGAAAAAGCGAGAACGAGACGTGATGGACGCCATCGTGAGTTAAAAGATGGCGTGATGGAGAGACACCAGAGTAAAGCGAAGGGGAACGATAGACGGTTCCAGAAATAAACCGACGGCGTGAGCGATAGACGCGACGCGATAGAAATAAAGTACAGTGAGGTGGAGTTGGTAAAAAGCAGTGAACGAGTTCAGACGTGCGGAGCGATGGTGAAGCTAGCAGCGCTCAAAATAGAACAGCTAAACAAACTACTCCGGAACCAGGACGAGCCGGTGACTGGCAACAAATCATATAAAGTGGCAAGACTGACAGAGATCTATGGAAGCGATGAAGTCGACGACGAGGAGGTGGCCGACAGCGAGACGCAGCTCCAACGTGAATTCAACGATTTAAAGGAAGTCATTGTGAATCTCGCAAAGACTATCAACGAGCTGGCGGCGAGTGGTCTTAGGGCTCCAGCACTGGGTGCAAGTGCAGCCAATGCGAACCAGATCGACCACGACGAGTGCGCTAGTTCAGCAGGAGCAGATCAAGCGACAATGCGGTCGCGACCATCACCACCTCGACGAGGTGCAACTCAGGACGGTGCCAATGCGATTGGAGCACAAAGCCATCAGCCAAGCAGTATACACGAGATAATAGTGGTGTTGCCTGAGTTCGATCCGTTAAAAGGCGTAATATCAGCGAACCAGTTTATTGACAAGGTCGAGCAAATGCGAGAGCTGTACATGTGGTCGGAAGAAGCGGTTCTATTTGCGGTCCACCATAAACTCAAAGGGGTGGCTAAAGAGTGGGCAGATGTGCAGCCGGTGTTCAGGTCGTGGCGGCAATTGGTGTGCGCACTGCGTCGGGACTTTCCAAGCGTCATAAGGGTAGCAGATGTGCATCGCGAAATGGCCAAACGGAAGCGCAAAGCAAACGAATCACTGCGGCAGTATTACTACGCCATGCTTAACATAGGGCGTAGAGGTGAATTGGATGAGTACTCAATAATATCTTATATTATAGGTGGGCTCAACGACGATCAGCTGGCCGGATCCTTGTGGGCAATGAATCACCAGACATGCAACGAGTTGTTGAGCTCACTGGAGAACACCCCGCCGGCACCCAAAGGTGGAGCAGAGGGCAAGCTAAAGGGTGAGGAGCAGTCGCAGAATGCTGAGCGGAAAGGGGTCAAGTGCTACAATTGTCAGGAGTTCGGACATATCGCAGTCAAATGTCCGAAGCCGCAACAGAGGGCCCGTTGTCAAAAGTGTCTCAAAGTAGGGCATGAGGCCAAGAACTGCAGAGCGCCAACAGTTACGAGAATTGCGAAGGAAGAAGCCGGTCAACGAGAGCAAGAAGTGCCAGCAGTCATGAAGTCAATTACGATGGGCGGTAAGCAATTTGAAGCGTTCGCAGACACAGGGAGTGATGTGTCACTGGTTCGAGAGGCAATAGCGTTCGACATGCAGCAACTACCAGCAGCGAGACGGCTGATTGGTTTTGGAGGGTCAGAAGTTCAAGTGTTGGGCAAAGTTGAAACAATCATCGAGTTGGACGGACGGTCCATCAACTCCACGCTATATGTCATCCCAAATGAGATTCTACCGTACCAGGTGCTCCTGGGCAGAGACGTGCTATGCCGTCCAGAATTCCGCTTAGTGGTGGAGTCTGGAATTCTTAAATTACAGTCAGCAATAAGTGACGAGAAAGAGGTGCGTGACGACATGACAGCAGTGGAGCAGCAGCAATTAAAAGAGCTGCTACAAGAGTATGACGACAGATTTGCGGAGGATCTCGATAGATTGGGGGTGTGTCAGAGCACTCAAATGAAGATCGAGATCAACACGGACAAACCAGTCATTGGTAAGAGGTATCAAGTACCAATAGCGCATCGCGCGAGACTTTCAGAAATTCTTCAGAGGTTGCAAGACAACAATATCATACGACCGAGCGAGTCGCCTCACGCCGCATCAGTACTGTTGGTGCAGAAGGCAAACGGAGAGCACAGAATGTGCGTGGATTATCGCGCGCTCAACGCAGTCACCGTGAAGAAGCAGTATATTATGCCAATTGTGGAAGAGCAATTAGCACGATTGGCCGGAAATAAGGTGTTCACCACTCTCGACATGACGTCAGGGTATTACCAAATTCCGCTAGAAGAAGAATCGAAGAAGTATACAGCATTTTTGACACACGACGGAGTTTTCGAGCACAACGTGATGCCATTTGGACTCGTCAATGCTCCAATGGTCTTCCAAGAAATGATTGTCAACGTCATCAAAAAGCTGCCTAACAGACACCGGATCATCAACTATGTGGACGAAGTAATCATCGCCACACCGACAATTGCTGAAGGTCGCGAAGTGCTGCGCGAATTCTTAGAAGCGCTGAGAGGAGTAAACTTAACGTTACGTCCATTGAAATGTGTGTTCCTAAAAATGTCAGTCAACTTTTTGGGGCACATTATTGATCAAGAGGGTATGCGGCCGGGTCAAGAAAAAACAAAGTGTATTACCAACTTTGCCCAACCAACAACAACAACTGCAGTTCGCCAGTTCCTGGGAGTGACAGGCTTCTTTCGCAAATTTGTGAGGAACTACAGCAACATAGCGCAACCTTTGACGGCGCTGTTGAGAAAGGATGCGGAGTTTGTTTGGCAAGCACAACAAGAAGAAGCGTTCCAGCAGTTGAAAGAAGCTATCACATCCCAGCCCATTCTTGCGTTGTTTGATCAGGAGGCGACACACGAAGTCCATACGGATGCCAGCTCAATGGGGCTATCAGGAGTTTTGCTGCAGCTCGATGGTAAGGAAACTAAACCTGTCTTTTATTATAGTCGACAAACCAGCGAGGCCGAACAACGATACGCCAGCCATGAACTGGAGGTGCTGGCGATAGTGGAAACACTACAAAGATTTCGGATTTATCTACTGGGAAAACAATTTACAGTCATCACCGATTGCAACGCGGTGGCAACTATGAAGGCAGTCACCCCTCTTCCTCCACGCATAGCCCGCTGGTGGTTGCGACTTCAAGAATACGACTTCGAGTGTGTACATCGGGCGGGTACCAAGATGGCACACGTCGACAGCATGAGCCGAGCTCCGGTGCTGCCAGCGAGTGAAACAGCCACAGTCGCAGAAAGCGTCATGAAGGTATATGAACGCAGCGAGGATTGGGTGGCGGCAATACAGTGGCAAGACGAGAAGGTGAAGCACATCATAGATGTGGTGAAGGGGCAAGCCGCTCCTAACGCAACGCAGGTGCGAAAAGATTATGTGGTGCAGGCGGGCCGCCTGTATCGAAAGGGAAATGATAGAAACCAACTCGTGGTGCCGCGGGGCATAAGGTGGCGTATAGCAAAGTCATGCCACGACGATGCCGGGCACTTCGGGTTGGAGAAAACGCTTCAAAGAATGGCAAAAGATTTTTGGTTTCCTCGGATGCGGCGCTACATGAAATCTTATATCGACGCCTGTCCAGAATGCTGTCTCAACAAGATTAAAGGGGGAAGGCCAGAGGGTCAACTGCACATCGCCGAAGTGTTGCCAATTCCTTTCCGAAGCCTACATATGGACCACCTTGGGCCCTTTCCAAGAAGCAAAAGGGGCAACCTCCACATTTTGGTGATTGTGTGCTCTTTCAGTAAGTATTGTGTCCTGAAAGCGGTGCGCAATACGAAGTCAGCGCCCGTCATCAGCGCGTTGCGAGAGATTATGTCGGTCTATGGCCAGCCACTACAAATTACGACAGACCGGGGTACAGCTTTTACCTCGAAAGAGTTTGAAGCGTTTGCGGCGAAGTATGGTATCCAACTTATCAGAGTGGCCGTTCGAACACCACGGGCGAACGGTCAAGCCGAACGGGTGAACAAGACTTTGCTGGCTTCCCTCAAATGTTCCACCCAGAACGACAAGGAGTGGGACGTCGCTTTACCTGTTCTACAGTGGAATCTGAATTCCCAAAGCAACGCGACGACGAAATTCAGCCCGAATCAGCTGATCTTCAATTATGATGCACGAGATGTCACAACTAACCGATTCATCCAAGCAGTCCAAGATGAGCCAACAGAGACGGCGGCAGGGTCATTCCGAACTTATGCTGCTCACGAAAACATGTGCAAGGAGCGACTACGGTGGAAAAAGCGATTTGATGCCAAGCATCGACCGCCTCACCAGTACCACGAAGGCGATCTAGTGGTGATCGACTATGTCCCCGCTCCCACTGGAACATCCCACAAACTGGATCCGCATTTTAAGGGACCGTACGTCATCACAAAGGTGTTGGGCCATGACCGCTATTTGGTTGAAGACCTGCCGGATGCTCCAAGAACACAACGTAGATATTCCGGCGTATGGGCTAGTGACCATATGAAGCCATGGTGCACCACTGGACCTGAGGAGGACGACAGAAGCGACAACGAGTCGTCGCAGAGCGACGAAGGGTCAGGAACGGCCGAGCTGTCAAGTGACAAAGGAGGAGAGTGCTAGTCGAACCGCCGTCGAGTGCGGACGTGCAGCGCACCGCTGCTTGTTCGAGACCGAAAAATGTTACTTTCATGTAAAACTGTTTAACTTTAAAATAAACGTGCAACTTTTTGTAATTGTGTTTGGCACACCTGACATATTCTATAGTATTGTGTGTGTTATCACGTAGGTTTGCCGTCTTGGTGCATTTTATTTTAATAATAAATGTTGAATTAAAAGCCACAAAATGACTCAAGCGAGATTGTATGCGCTTTCTTTGACGCTAAAGCAGCGGCAAATTGACTTGAGAATCCAACTTATTTTGAATGAATATCTAAAACACAATTTTTTTATTTTTAAGAAAACATAATTCTTACATAATATAGCATAGTTTTTAAAAATTTGTGCCATTATTAACATTTTACAGCCATAAATCTTAAGTCAAGTGAAGCCAGAGTTTAGTGCCAGTTTTTCCAACTAAAGTTTAGATACAGATTTTTATAATTTTTATGGTAAACAATATGGTTGAAAATTATTATTTTTCATAAAGCTTATGAACCCTTTTAGTGATATAAATTAAAAATATCTGCACTAATGCACTTACAACTAACTGCGTGAGGAATTAAAAGCCACAAAATGACTCAAGCGAGATTGAATGCGCTTTTTTTGACGCTAAAGCAGCGGCTGATTCACTTGAGAATCATACTTTTTTTGTTTTTTTAAGAAAACATTATTTTTTTTTTATTTTTGTATTTTTAAGAAAACATAATTCTTACATAATATGGCATAGTTTTAAAAGTTTTGTGTAATTATTAACATTTTACAGCCATGAACCATAAGTCAAGTGATGCCAAAGTTTAGTGCCAGTTTTTTCAACTGAATCTTAGATATTGAATTTTAGAATTTTTATGGTAAACAATATGTTTCAAAAATATCATTTTTCATAAAATTTATGAACCCTTTTAGTGATATAAATTAAAAATATCTGCACTAATGTGTACTACTTACAACTAACTGCGTAATGAATTAAAAGACACAAAATGACTCAAGCGAGATTGAATGCGCTTTTTTTGACGCTAAAGCAGCGGCTGATTCACTTGAGAATCATACTTTTTTTGTAAGAATATCCAAAACATTTTTTTTGTATTTTTAAGAAAACATAATTCTTACATAATATGGCATAATAGTTTTTAAAAATTTGTGCCATTATTAACATTTTACAGCCATAAATCTTAAGTCAAGTGAAGCCAAAGCTTAGTGTCAATTTTTCCACTTAAAGTTTAGATATTGATTTTTATAATTTTTATGGTAAGCCATGAGTTTGAAAAATATTAGTTTTCATAAAGTTTATGAACCCTTTTAGTGATATAAATTAAAAATATCTGCACTAATGTGCATTGCTTACAACAACTGCGTAATGAATTAAAAGCCACAAGATGACTCAAGCGAGATTGAATACGCTTGTTTTGACGCTAAAGCAGCGGCTGCTTCACTTGAGAATCATCATTTTTTTGGAAGAATATCGAAAACAGTATTTTTGTATTTTTAAGAAAACATAATTTTTACATAATATGGCAAAATTTTTAAGATTTGTATAACTATTAACATTTTACAGCCATAAATCTTAAGTGGAGTGACGCCAAAGTTTAGTGCCAATTTTTTCACTTAAAGTTTAGATATTGATTTTTAGAATTTTTATGGTAAACAATATGTTTGAAAATTATTATTTTTCATAAAGTTTATTTACACATTTAGTGATATAAATTTTAAAAATATGAATTTATGTGCACTGGCTAAAACTAACTGCACCCTAAAGTGTGTATTCACTTCAAAATTGTAAATTTGAGAATGTTTCAAACACATGAAAAGAAATTTTCCTGACACAAACTAATTTGACTAAAACTTAATACAGTCAATGATGTAAAGCACAATTGTTCAGAGAAGAATAATAAAATATTAAAAAAAAATGTTTTTATATTTTTCCATTTTTGTTAACACTTTCAAATGTCGTACAACTTTTGAACTTGCGCCTTGTTTTTAGCTTTTATTGTTTTGTTTTGTAATTTTTAATACTAAAAAAGAAACTTGGTACCCATAACAATATCAACACCAATGAGTACTAATAAAATAAAAACATAAAAAAACTTTTTATAGACTTATTTTGGGATTGCCTGTTGCGTATTCTCCTTTATTGCTTTAACAGTCTCAAAACGCTTTCCGCAAGATGGTAACTTTGGTGTTAGGAATAAAAAAAGTCAGAAGGAGCCATTAAAATCAAAAATACAAATAAACAAAACCAGCTAAAGGTTTTTCATTCTCTTACTCCATAATCATTAACTTGCTTGTCTAATAAAAAACTCCAATGTTTGGTATTGCTATAGTTTTCTTATCCAAGGTCCAGAATATATCTACTCCCATTACCTTAACATGCAACACTGCAGGCAGATCTGGACTTCGACTGATCAGATCCCAACTTTATCAGTCAGAACGTTAAAAGATTGGGTCTGCTGTACAATGAATTTTTTCAAAACTTGCAGGACTGAAGACTGCGAGGAAAGCGTTGTGAATTTCCTCTGCACAGGGAAAGCGATTGTAAGAACTCACTTCCGTTTCTTAGGTCAGCACTTCCTCAGCTGTCTAGCGGACCTTGAGAAGATGTCCCCAAACTTTATTGAATGAGCCAAGTGGGCTTTCATCTATCTACCACGTGGGTGGTAACACAACGGGCCACATGTTCTCAGTTATATCCCCGAAGCGGCCTCTTGACATGTCTACCTATAAACTTAACTACTTACTTAAGTGAGAGCCTGTTTAATAATTCCAGGTAAAAAAGTTGAAGGCAGATTTTGAATAAAGCTTCTAAGTATCTGACTAAATCAAATACTCAATTATTGGAATACCTACTTGGAATACTTACTCTGAAGTTAGTTTCGACGGCTCTATAGTTTGATAAACCTAAGAGACCGAATAGGTTCGAAACATCCTAATAGCACAGGGTAACAAATTTCGGAATTAACTTTATTTTGTTTCACATTTTCGGGCCTAAAGTGTGTAAAAAGTCCAATAAATAATACTCAAATTTTTTTCGTAAAACTATAACTTAGTTTTGAAAACGGTTAAAGGATTCGAAATCAGCGACCTTTAATTCTCTAGAACCGAGACCAAACCAAAAGCGACATTTTACTGTTGATCAGTGTAATCTAAACCTCTCTGCCTCTAAAATTGAGCTTATTTTAAGACAGACTGTTAAATTCTTAAACATTAAAATATCGGGTTTCTATTTACAGTTTCAGTCTAATGGGACAGCCAGTTCTAATAATTCAAACTGTTCAGACTCTTGAACCGATTAGATTTAAAACTAATGAAGTTCTGGTGACAGATTATTAGATTTTTGAATACTCAAATGTATGATTGGGTTTTTATACATAGCTTATGTTTGAATAGACTGAAAGACCGAATTCTGTCAAAATATTCTAACAATTCGAACAGTTCAGACACCTACGCTGAACATATTTTTGAACAACTAAATTTTTAGGACGTATTGTAAGACTTTCAAGTAATCAAATGCTTGGTCAAGTTTATATTTATAACTTCAGTTTGATTGGACTGCAAGATCGGATTTAGCCAAATTATCCTAAAAATTCGAAAAGTTTAGACTCTTGGACCGACCAGATTTTGAGACCAATGAAGTTCTCCAGTCAGACGGATCCTTGGAATTTCCATTATTTGAATTTTTTTAAAAGCTTTAGGTATAAGTTTTGTAAGGTTTTACTGAAACTTTTAGTTTAATTGTTCTGAGAGACTAAATTAGCCGAAATATCCTAATAAATCTGAAATTCTATGAAATTCCTAGGTCAATTAGATTATTGGACCATTGGAATTTCCAAAATTTAATTGGCTGGTAGAGTTTTCATTTGAAGCTTCAGTCCAATTGTTCTGAGTCTAAATAAGTCAAAAACATTCATATAATCCAAACATTTCAGACTCTTGGGCTAATAAAATTTTCTGACAAATGAAATTCACGAGTCAATTAGCTTGTTGTACCGTTGAAATTTTCAACACTCAAAATAGATGGTCCACTTTTTATTTATAATTTCAGCCCGAATGTTCTAAGAGTTTAAAGCAGTCTGAATTGTTCTTATAATCCAGAATGTTTCAACACATGGATCAATCAGATATTCTGACCAATAAAATTTTCAAGTCATATGAGTTTTGAACTCTTTAAATTCCCAGAAAATGTTCGAGTTTTTACTTGCAACTTCAGTTTGATGAGACTCACATTTTCTAGTAATCCGAATATTTCAGGCTTCTGAACCGACCAGATTTTCAGAGCAATGAAACTCAATCAAGTTAATTAGACTGGTAGATCGTTGGAATTTCCAATACTTAAATGAATGATCGAGGTTTTATTTATAGCTTCAGTTAGTCGATTTATTCTAATAATCCAAAAAGTTTCGACTCTTTGACTAGTTAATTATTAAAATTAAATTTTCAAGTTAGGCCATTGGATCGTTGGAATTTCAATTACTTAAATGGATGGTCCAGTTTTTATAAATAACTTCAGTCTAATTGATCTGGGAGTTCAAATTGGTCTAAAATATTCTAAAAATTCGAACATTTCAGACTTCTGGACCAACCAGATTTTCATACCAATAAAACTCCACAGTCATTTAGACTGATAGGACGTTGGAATTTTTGGTACTTAAATGGATGATCGACGTTTTTTTTATAGCTTTAGTTAGCCGATGTATTCTAATAATCCAAAAAGTTTCGGTAACAGTAACAGTAAAATTTTTGTAATTTGCTCTGAATTCACTTCTAAAGATATTAATTTGTTGTTGCCTACTTAAATTAAACCCATAAATCAATCGTAGCTTCTGCTATAAGATGACAAATAGGTTAAGTTGCTCTCAGGCAACTTTGGGGTCGAAATTGTACTGTTATCCCCAAAATAATTTCCAATAATTTGCAGTGCTATCAGGGAAAGTTTGTGTTCTAATTGAAGTCTACGAATTGGGCGCGTTTGATCAAAACCCTGATTCTTGAATAATGGTTAAATAAAATCAAAAAGTGAAAATTTTGTATTTTTCCACAAATATTAAATAATTTTTATGTAATTAAAAAATAGTGATACAAAATTTATTTAATCCGATTTAAGCTAAAATTGTTCAAAAGTAAACTAGTTCTATGATGTGTGCACACTTCTTAGGAAAGTGTTTCATGTTTTTAATACCAAATGTAATATCGAGACACAGGGTCAAATTCGGGGTGGAAAGGGTTAATATTTTGAACAGTCATGCTACTGCACAGTGATTCGTTCCATAGACAAAATTCAAAAAATGTATAGTCTCACAATTTAACGATTTTGATGTCATTTGAAAGGTAAAACTCCAACTAAAAAAACCCAAAAAAATCTGTTCAAAAAATTAATTCGTTTCTGTGCAAAAGCGGCTCAAAGTTGAAACTTTTTTCACAAAAAAATGTTTTTTAGTCTATTAAGTAAAAAGAATTGTAAAAATACATGGTTAGCAAGAAGTTGCTAAAAATTACAATATAGATTAAGAAATGCTGTGGCCATTTTCGCTTTTAATGTTTTCTCAAAATTTGCAGAGCTGAGTCTTTTACTTGACTTTTAATTCAAAATATTTTTCTAAATTAAAAATCTGAAAATTGGCAAAACTTTAAGGAAAATATCTAAAAAGTATGTGAAAGTATGTTCCTCGATTTTTTTTAATATTAAGAAGAATTCTTTCTTTGTCGGATAATGTAATTACATCCTCCGATATCTTCCGATCTCAGAAAATAATTCGATTTGAGAAGTGGTCTAAACACCTATTTTTCGTCAAAATTTATTGTTTTCATCCCTAAAAGTATGCAATCAGCATGAAAAATTGAGAAAACTGCAAAAAAGAAAAACATACGTCTATTATTATTGTTTTTATTGCAAAACTAAAGGGTCCTAAGACAATTTCTGTTACTCTTTGCAATTATCAATGATGACGTTACCGATTAAATGTAAAATCTGAAAAATCTAGCCAACACACTCGTTGCTATAGCTTACCAAAAATGACGAAAATTGCAAGTATAAGTGTCAGGCATTGCCAAACTGCATAAGTTTAGGAACAACAAAATAGATATTTCAATTCAGCAGGCATTGATTAACTAGTATACTTCTTTTTTTATTTTATGAAGAACGGACCACTCCTTCTAATTTTGTCCCGCGGTTGTATGGAGTCGAATCACTGTGTACTGTAGGAAAAAAATAAGAGAATCAACTCGTTCGTGGTATGTTTTTCTTTTCCTCCTCTTCTTCTCTACATTCATTCGGTACGCTTAAATATGCAACAGTTAAAGTTAACAGCATAACAGACACGCTGTTAGTTGCTACACTGTTCAACAAAGTCTAAACTTTTACTAGTTTGCTTTTCTTATTCAGTTGGATTGAATAAAAACAAAATCTATTGCCTATTTTTAGGATCACTAAAAGCTCGAAAAAGGAATTTTAACAGCGATCGGCATTCAAATGACAACAAAAACAAACATAATTGTAAGACTAGCAAACAACAACAACAAAAACGTGTATTTTTGAAGATGTTTAACATTGAACGATCGCTGGGCACTGGCTGCGAGATAAGGGTGCAGCTTTTACCGACCTCCCTGAAGCCGGCACACAAAACGGCCTCAACCAGTCGCAGCGTCAAGCAGTCAGTTGTAACACACCGCAGCTAACGCACACCAGACGTGTTGCTAAATTTCTAAAGTTCGTGTGTGAAAACCTTTAATTCAACTCGAAACGAGATGTGGCTGCTACTATGGAGCGTACTGCTGGCGCCGTTCCTGCTGATTTTGTACATGGAAGTGACCACTTATAGGAATAGAAAAATTCTGAATCAACAACCCGGCCCGCCAGCGCTGCCAGTGCTGGGCAATGCGTTGCAAATTGGCAAAACACCGAGTGGTAAATAGCATAAAATTGTTTGTTGTGGTTGTTGTTGTTGTTGTTGTTCTTAAAAAAAAAATTATTGCTAAAGACAGTCAAAAAAGTTGCGCAAACAACATTAAAGTATGTTGCGGCAACATGAGTGCATACACGTGTTAAGATCGATGTTGATAAGCAATCAGTCCGGTTTTGGATGCCTGGATTTGTTAATCACTGTGTTCGTCTGGGTGCCTAAAAATATCAAGCACGCAAATAGCTTTTAAGCATGATTCAGCTGATTTGTTTTCTTTTTTTGCCAATCCATTAGGCACATGGTTGCGAGTTTGTATTAGGAACGTGATTAACATTTTTTATTAATGCTTATGTTACATTCTATGCATTTCAAGTGAAAGATTTCAGTTCATTTTGATATTAGAATTGTTTAACTTACGAAACTCTAGGTGGGTTAAAATATGGTTAAGTTGATGAATTTGAAAATGTAAATGTAATTTTTATGTGGTTAAATGCTACCAAAAGGATCTGTGATTCATTAGTGAACCTTGAAGGACAGTGGGAGTGAAGTCTTATTCAAAGTCTTAAAAAGTAAAATATTAACTTTTTTGTTGGATTAAGTATTACAAGGGGCATTTCACGTCAAGCGGACAACCCAAAAAAATGAATTTTGTTTATATTCTGGTCAGTTATACTTCTAGTAGACGTGGATGTGTACACCCAATTTTCTTTTCGTATGATGTTTTTTGCTGAGTTATGAGTTTTTAAAAATTCACTAAGAATAAAGTCGTGAATTTTTGGATGCTTATTAAAAACTAAAAAGTATTGTTTCTGATAGTAAACAGTTGTTGTTTTTTTTGTTTTTGTCGAATTCTAAATTTTAATTTTTTTTACGTATAGTAAACCGGAAGTGAAAATTTCAAATGGATGTTTGAGTAACTTCGACACTTTTTTTTTTAATACTTTTAACTTAAATTAAAGCTTCAAATGTACTAATTCTCCACAAAAAAATTTAAAACGTGATCTCCAATCGTTTAAGACTTAGAGCACATACAGTACATACACATAGCTGAAAATAATGGATTTTATGTAATTTTGTGTAAAAATTGTACACATTTTTTACTTTACTATACGTAAAAAAAATTAAAATTTAGAATTCGACAAAAATAAAAAAAGCAACAACTTTTTTACTATCAGAAAAAATACTTTTTAGTTTTTTTTACAAATTAATTGATACAGATAATAAGCATCCAAAAATTCACGACTCTATTCTTAGTGAATTTTTAAAAGCTCATAACTCAGCAAAAAAACATTATACGAAAAAAAATTGGGTGTACACATCCACGTCTACTAGAAATATAACTGACCAGAATATAAACAAAATTCATGACCTCACTTTTTTTGGGTTATCCGCTTGACGTGAAATGCCCCACAAATGAGTAAAATTTGCGAAAAATTATAAAAACAGACCGCAAGAAAGTCGATTTGACTCCCTTGGGGATTCTAGTGTTCGAAATAATTACTTAATTAATTAACTAATTGTAAGCACTTTAGAATTAAAAAAAAAAATTTTAATTTAAAACAAAAAAATTAAAAATTTTCGCATAACTTATGGACCATAGAGATTAATCACCAAATACCGGTCTTCAGGCACCTGCGGCTTCACAAGTCCCATCATCAATTAATGGCATTAAGCAATAACGATGCTTGTTTGAATCGGTACTGAGTTCAGTCAGAGGCAAATAGTTTCTGTTTGGTTTTATTATTTATTAGAAAAAAAAAAAAAAAACAAAACAGTGGCTGTTCAATGTTTAGTGCTTTGAATAATAAATCAGCTGCCAATTTTTGCTCAATTACCATCAAACATGAACAAATTTCTTAATTGAATAATTTGTAAATTATCTTTTTAGCTAAAAATGACAGCCAAATGGAATAAAAAAACTATATTAACAAAATGTTGGCTCAATTACCATCAAATATGAACAAATTTTTTCAATAATTTTTTTTGAAAATTATCTTTCTAGCTTAAAATGACAGCTAAATGAAATTAAAAAAATTATATTAACGAAATGTTTGCTCAATTACCATCAAATATGAACACATTTTTTTAATTGACTATTTTGAAAATTATCTTTCTAGCTAAAAATGAAATATAAAAAAATTATTTTAACAAAATTTTACACGTTTTTGTGGGTTTTAAATGATAAAACCAAACTTTTGTTGACTAACTTGAAATTCTTTCACTTCAAAAATTAAAAAAAAGTAGTTTCGATTCCCCGTTCAATTCTCATATTCCATAAAAAATTTACAAAATCATTAATTTTACTAATGAAAATAATGAAAATATAAAAAAACATTCCTTTGATTAATGAAAATAGTTTTCAATATGACTTATAATGAGTTAATATTGCTTGTTATGCCCACTGAAGATTATAAATGAGCATAAATAGCATATCAACTTAGTAGATTAGCTTATATGAATGTTTTAAATTTTTGATAAAATTCTTTTATATAGCAACTCCACTCCAATAACTGAGCCATAAATCCCTTAATTCTACATTCTTAACTTACGTCCACGAAAAATGGGAACGAAATTTATTTTTGATACTGCTGGTGTCTCTGATCTGACATTCCCTTCTCACATTCTATAAAAAACTTAATAAAATAATTCCTTTTATCAATGAAAATAGTAAGAACAGAAAAAACATGCAATTCATTAATGTTTGTGTCTCTGATCTAACATTCCCTTCTCACATTCTATAAACAAATTATGTAATAAAATCATACATCTTATCAATAAAAATAGTAAGAACAGAAAAAAACATGCAATTCATTAATGAAATTAGTGTCCAATATGACACACAATGGGTTAATATTGCTTGTCATGCATGCTTGTACATTAACTTTGCTTCTATGAATGTTCCAATTTTTAAAAAAATTCTTTTACATAGCAACTCCACCTAAATATGACTGAGTCATAAATACATTTACTCATAAATTCTTGACTTATGTCCAAGAAAAGTGGCAATGAAATTCATTTTTTAAAACTGCTGGTGTCTCTGATCTGATTTGAAGCAATGTAAGGATGAAATTACATTTCAATATCTCTAATTGTTTGAGCGCTATGCTTCATGTCAACTCATTAGCTGAGGGAGGGACCGAAGGACATGGCTAGTCGATACTCCTTGTGATCCATAAAAACAAATTTTTAACTTTCTAACCGAAAATAGTATAAAACCTCAGTACTCCTTTGTACTCTGTCAGACTGCAATCTATCGCTGGTTGAAGCCCCACAAAAAGGGTCTGGCAGCTAGCAATTTTAAAGCTAACAAATATCCTCAACAAAAGTTTTTTCAATCTAATTCAACTCTTGTTTGGTTGAATAGTTCACTATCAAAAGAACTAGAAAATGGTTGCATAAATCTTTTCTTCCCAATGAATACCTTTTCTTTTCTCATTCAATTTTATTGCTATAAACCTAAATCTACGAAATAGGAGACAACTATAGAACCCTAAAAAATATCCTCAACCAAAGTTGTCTTTCTAATTCAACTCTTGTTTGGTTGAATAGTTCACTATTGAAAGAACTAGAAAATGGTTCCATAAATCTTTTCTTCCCAATGAATACCTTTTCTTTTCTCATTCAACTTTATTGCTATAAACCTAAATGTACGAAATAGGAGACAACTATAGAACCCATGCAAAATAAAACTTGACTTTTCCTTTCGATGAATGCCTTTTCTTTTCTCATTCAGTCGGCTGATAGTTCAGTGGGTAGCACGCTGGATTTCCATGCCAGAGGCCCTTGGTTCGATTCCCAGCTCACGCTTGTGAAACGCTCATCTACTTCTATTTCTATCCACATGAAGCCGATGAGAATTACAAGAATCGCACACATTGATAGGTGTGAAAGAAAAACTGCCAAAACTGTAGGTCTCCTCTTTCAACCCCCTTCTACCATCCGCTGAAAATATGTGTTGTAATACATGTTGGAAAAAACAGTGAAATATGTGGTATCACAATGAACATCTTAGGCCTCCGAGTGCGTCTCTTACAGAGGCAACCACCATAACCTAACCTAACCTTCGTTATTCAACTTCATTGTAACAAAATGTTAATGTTCATAATTAGAGACAACCATCCATCAAAACAACAAAATACAACAACCCCAATGTGTGTCATCCATAAAAATCTAAATATATCAAATCAATCGAAGCCATTAAGTTAATGGTTTTTTAAAATCTTTATTTTATACTTTTCTCATAACTGCCGTTAAACTTTATACATGTTCAGAGCATTGATTTTTAATTGCTTTATGACCTACGGATATTTATTTACACTCGACGCTTGCGTGTCTAAATTCAAATTTATAACGTTAACGCACAAAAACTGAACTTTGCATGACACACGTTTAAATAAGTAATGATTGGTTTTCACTATGCCATATTGATTGGCAGCCAAAAATTGGCTCTAACTGTTAACAGTGGCATGTTTAGTTAGAAGGGGTTTTGAAGCAGTTTATAAAGTCTGTTTCATCTGTGTGACTCGAAGACAATGTTTGCTACATCGATAACACTTCTTAGTTTTGACTTATTTCTGGCGTTCAAGTTGAATTTTGAGTTTTGGTGTAGTCAGAGACCTATAGTAGAATTTTATGGCAAATATTTTCGTAGTACATTTCGTCCTTAAAGAGTCCTGTTCTAAAGGATAATTTTGGCATTTTAGAAAAAAAGGGTAAAATTGACCCATAAACATGGGAGCTAGAGGGTTAAAGTGTTCCATAAAAATGTTCCTCGTAGTATTTTACATTAAAATGTTGAACACATCTTATACCTAAAATGTAAGATTACATGGTTTTCGTATGACGATTCACAATAAGAATGTGAAAAAGGGAGAAACTTTGACCAACCCTAAAAAAACCATAAACTTTCAAAACACCGGTACATGTATATATATTTTTTTGTTGGGCCCCTTCTACATGTGTGCATTGTCAAAATCTTGTTTATTATTTTTGTTGTACAATATTATTTATTCACTATCATTTGACTATATTTTTTTTATTATGATTCATAGTCAAACATGGCAACTAATGCATTTGACCATAGAATAAAAAGTATTACTGTGTATTCTGTTTTATTTATGTTCTATTTAACGCAACATGACATTGCATTTTTTCTTAACCAACTACAAAACATTATCAAACGTGACATAAGGAAAACCACGCTGATCTGACGCAATGAAAACCAATCATAAATAGTTGAATGTTGAATATTCGTGGGCAAGTTTCAGTTTGTGTTTATTTAAATTTACATACATTATCTATCGTACTTTATACATTATACATACATATCTATATGTATCTTAATTATATGATCTATTAATCATCAACCAAAATCAAACACAGCATAACGCTTTGGGCTACGTTCCGTCGTCAAGTTTTTGAAGCGCAATTTCAATTTGTTTGTAGTTTTAACTGCCTGAAGAAATACAATTTGCAATTACTTTACGCAGTCTTTACGAATTTGTGGCTGACAAAAAAATTTTAATTGTTGCGCATCGTTTCTGTGCTGTAAGTGACGGCTGCTCCCCTGAATTAACAAAAGTTGTCGGAACAGGTTTGTAGCTATATTTGTAATTTCATACACGATTGGATATACTGCCCGGTGTGTTTACAAACTGTCTACATACATACATACATTAGTACATACCATACCTATGTTTGTAGTAGGTGAATTTAAATTATTTACCAACACATTTTGCATGTCGCCGTTGTTTGTATTTAAAAACCAAAGTACAAAAATGTCTTAAAAAAATTCTAATAATATAATCTCTTATCTATTTGAGTTGTAAATGTTTTTATTGTATTTGTTGTTTATTCAGTTTTTTTTTTCAGTCTGTGAAAAAACTGCGTCGTCACAACACGCATAACGCGTTCAGCACGCGCAGTTCAGTTTTTTTTTATGGGCTGGGATGAAACAGAATTTCGAATACAAAAACTCGAAAACAATTTAATGACTAAATTTACATAGCTGTGTAGAAACTTGCACTGCCATAAATATTAGTCTAATATATGAAATTATAACAACCGAATTGAATGTCACGTTTCGGGTTCTGCTGCACACTTTTGTTGCTTTCGTGAGTAATTGTTGCGCCAGTGACTTTGCATTTTTTTGCAGTCACTGCCTCAATGTGTGATTGTTATGGTTTTTTTTGTTTTTAATTAGCTAAAATTAATCACTATTTGCCTATTACGACAACCTCTCTTGTGGGTCTTATCATTGTTTTAATCGTTTGTCGGCTGACTTTGAATAGTTTGCCTTCTAGCGTTGTTAACAATGAACCGCACCTACAGAATGTTTATAATTGTAGTTAGTCTGCGTATTTCCAGTCTCACACGTTTAATTGAATTTATATAACAATGATTATTACGGTTAGAAAGTCTTAATCTTTAGCCCTGCAATTGGTGCTGAACAGTTGATTAGAGATGATTGCGTTGTCTCATGGAATGCTTTTGAAATATTACTGGAAATTACTGAAAAAAAAAACACTAAAGAATTAATGGCATTGAAAGACTTAAACTAAAGCACTACTTGAGTTTTAATACTTGTAGAACTTCACTATTTTTTTTAAAGCCCTAAAGATGTGTTCTGATTTTGTATGAGATTGACGACTTAAGTACGAGAAATGTGTTTAAAAAAATAAAATAAAATTAATAAAATAAGTAACATACTCGTAAATAAAATAAATAAAATGAATAAAATAAATAAAAAATAAAATAAAATAAGATAAAACAGCAAATAAAATTAAATTAAATTAAATTTAATAAAATAACATTAGTACGAAAAATAAAAAAAATAAATTAAAATAAAATAAATAAAAAAAATAAATTAAAATAAAATACATGAAATTAAAATAAAATAAAATTAAATTCAATAAAATAAAATAAAATAAAATAAAATAAAATAAAATAAAATAAAATAAAATAAAATAAAATAAAATAAAATAAAATAAAATAAAATAAATAAAATAAAATAAAATAAAATAAAATAAAATAAAATAAAATAAAATAAAATAAAATAAAATAAAATAAAATAAAATAAAATAAAATAAAATAAAATAAAATAAAATAAAATAAAATAATATAAAATAAAATAAATAAATTAAATAAATAAAATAAAAATAAATAAAAATAAAATAAATAAAATTAAATAATAAAATAAAATAAAATAAAATAAAATAAAATAAATGAAATAAAATAAAATAAAATAAAATAAAATAAAATAAAATAAAATAAAATAATAAAATAAAATAAAATAAAATAAAATAAAATAAAATAATAAAATAAAATAAAATAAAATAAAATAAAATAACATAAATGAAATAAAATAAAATAAAATAAAATAAAATAAAATAAAATAAAATAAAATAACATAAATAAAATAAAATAAAATAAAATAAATAAAATCAAATAAAATAATATAAAATAAAATAAAATAAAATAAAATAAAATAAAATAAAATAAAATAAAATAAAATAAAATAAAATAAAATAAAATAAAATCAAATAAAATAAAATAAAATAAAATAAATAAATTAAATAAATCAATTAAATAAACTAAATAAATAAAATAAATTAAATAAATAAAATAAAATAAAATAAAATAAAATAAAATAAAATAAAATAAAATAAAATAAAATAAAATAAAATAAAATAAAATAACATAAATAAAATAAAATAAAATAAAATAAAATAAAATAAAATAAAATAAAATAAAATAAATAAAATAAACTAAATAAATTAAATAAACTAAATAAATAAAATAAATTAAATAATAAGATAAATTAAATAAATTAAATAAATAAAATAAATTAAATAAATAAAATAAAAATAAATAAAAATAAAATAAATAAAATTAAATAATAAAATAAAATAAAATAAAATAAAATAAAATAAAATAAAATAAAATAAAATAAAATAACATAAAATAAAATAAAATAAAATAAAATAAATAAAATTAAATGGACTGAATGAAGGAATAAAAAAATTTAATAAATGCAGACGATAAAAGTCAGTACTAAATTTTGATGTCACTTCCACGAGTAGATCTTCGTTGTAGGGGCGAGAAAATTTCATTAAAGCTTCATTTATATAGAACCTGATGCTCTCCACTTAAGTCTTTGACTATTAGATTTCTCTTAAAAAATATTTTATCTGCTATGAACGAAGGCAAGCCAGTTATAAAGAAAGTGCTCGAGTACTACTCGAGTACACTTGTTTGCCCTGCAGTTTCTTTAAACAGAATTCTAGGAAATTGTTGCCTAAGGAAGGAAATATTTGAAAGGACACAAAAATTGGCGTTGGGCTTATCTACTCAAATGCGGAAACTTGGAAGCAGTGCGAGCTAATTTTCTTAAAACAAAAATTTTGTGCAGGAGACCTACTAAGGGTTGCAGATAGGTGGCAAGTATGTTCGGAAGAAATGTTCAGAGTATAAAATTATTGGGGGTCAGTCATAGATTTTACCCTCACAAAAACAATTTCTGTGAAGCTGTGGAGCAATTCGTTTAATTTCCAAGCACTTTTTAGACTCCATGCAAAGCCATTTATCATATATCTCTAAAAAAAATTAAAGTATATACAAACAGTGGAGCACATAGAATTTCATTTTGGGTAGGTTTCGTATATAACTTTTGAAACCATATTTTCCACCCAAACAGTTTATAAGAAACAAATATTTGGTGGCTTGAACCCCTAAAACCCTATTGCATACGTCACTGCTCGCAACAATATCATGTTTTCATTGCTTCAATTTATTAAAAAGTAGTTAAATTAGCTTAATCGTATATAAATCTCCCCTAAGAATCTAATTAATCATGTCAAATTTTGAGTAGTTAAACGTTACTTGGCTAAAAACTTGTCTTAGTTGTTTATGAATATTTTTATCCACTAAGCTCTAAGATGCAGACACACAAACATGTATGTTGATTCTCTTTACTGGCTGCTTGTATTTAGAAATTTGTTTATATACATTTGTGTCGCAACATTTGTTGTCTGAAGCAACTGAGTTACATTTGAGTCTAAATTAATATTTGCATGAAAAAATTCATAGATCACAACAGCTGCATAAACAAATTGCCCTTTGATTAGTGACTCGACAAAAATTAACAACTCAGCTTGTATGTAAAACGTTCATAGAGCGTAGTCTAAAAACTTTAATAGCTTCAAGGTTATATTTGTTTGCTTCACCGGTTGTTGTCGAGCGTGCAACGGTAATTGAAATAAGTTCAAATGCATTTCATACATGTTTGCATAGGTGTTATTATAATTATTATATATGTGTATGCATTTCTTTTAATATATTTAATTTAATTCATTTTTACAGAGGTCTTGAATCATCTGTTTGAGTGGTGGACCGAGTATGGCAAAGGCAATGTTCGCTTTTTGATTGGCTACTACAACAACTGGTTGGTGTCCAAAGCTGAGGATATCGAGGTAAATAAAACATTGAATTTTGAATTGAAATATTTATTTATTTAATTGTGACTTTCTCCTCAGTTCATTCTCACCAGCAACACGCTGATACAGAAGTCTGATGTATACAACATGCTGCATCCATGGCTCGGCACTGGACTGCTGACCAGTTACGGCACCAAATGGCACAAACATCGTAAAATGATTACACCATCATTTCACTTCAAGATTTTGCAACATTTTCACGAAGTCATGAACACGAATTCGACAAAATTTATGGAGAAATTACGCACAGCTGCACATGGCGAAACGATTTTTGACTTTCAAAACATGGTGCACTATCTGACGTTGGATGTTATATGCGGTGAGTGCGAATGACGGGGAATAAGAATAAATTAAATATATATAATAAAGGAAGTGGTGAATACAGGATTTCATGGGGAGAGAGTTTTGATGCAAATATAATTTGAAATCTATTTGTGACCCAAAATTTTTGTAAAAAGCAGATATTGGAAAAGGGTTTGAAGACCCAAAACCCCCTTGTGTGCATTCCTGCAGAAAGAGTATTTAAGATTAGAAACACCATTGCGGTCATTTTGAGGGTTTTTCATTTTAAAATATCTGCATTTTCTTTAGTATTTTTATACACTTTTGCTTTGATGACTTTTTTGTTTTTTATCGGGTTCTACAATTAGGGTTCTTCAATTACAATTACCCAAATCCAATGTGTAATTTTCGAGATATCAGCCGATATAGTCTTAGTAGGTATGGGAAAACTTGCGGTCTTTTTAGTGTTAACCATGAGGTGTTATTTAAGATTTTGTGTCATGTTTGAACTGCCAACATACAATTGTCATTTTGATCACATTTGACGATTGCAATTACATGAAAAAAAGCCCTGCTTTGAAGTTGAAGATGCTTTCCAAAAAAAAAATTCGAAAATATTGCAAAGACATTTCACACATATTTCATTACTTTGGAGATATTTAAGGGCAAACTATCTCAGCAAAGGCTCTAAAAATCCCCAGAGAAATTAATAGTATAACCATTGCTGCCAGACGTAGCCAGAAATTAGTCATGGTGAGGTTTTAAAATTTATTTTTTTTGGTAGATTTAATATTACGTGTATTTCTAAGTAAACAGCACTTTTGAAATGAGGCATTTATAAGACACCTTTAATGACTTAGTTTATTGGATATGTAGGTCTTTTCTCAATTTCCAGCCAAAATTTCAAGGCATTTAGTTCATTGGGAACGAAGTTATTGAGTCTGAAGTGACACTATGTTTTCGTCATAGCTACAAAAGTGAAGTTCGAATAAAGAGCCAATGTTAGGTTTTGTTTTAACGTTAGTTGGTTAAAGTGACAGACACACAGTGAATGTATTATGAGTCACAATTAGCCCATAGGTGCAATTTTAGTGCCTCAATCTTGCCGCACTAACTTATTGCATATAGTAAAAGTAAATCCATGCCGAAATTTTAGGTATCCAAGCATTTCTCCCTGACCTTTTGTCGAGCAATCGGTTAGATCAGCAAGAAAGTATTTCCCCCATTAATCTGAAACTTGTTCTAGCCAAAGCTGGACAGGGACAATGAAAATAGGTAATCGTTTCTTTGTCTTCTGAATGTCCTTAGGCAAACTTTTTACTGAAACATTTCAATTGATGAATCAAGTTTATGGTGATGACACTTGAATTTCGGTAGGAAAACTTTTTAAGTTTATGGTGATTATTCTTTAACATGATTGATGATGATTGTTGATTGTTTGTGGTAAAGTTAGTGGGTAGTAAAAGTCATTTAAAAGCGATAGTGTGCACATAAATGTTAGGCAACTGAAATCCAGATCCAGATTCCACGGCAACTGTGGGTAAATTCCTCAGAGATGAGCTATGTAAAATATTCATTGAAATTCATGAAACTGGAATTAAGCATCTCTGACATTTTAACCGAACATTTGGGCTACCAAAAAGAGTGTACATGGTTTGTTTCCCCCAATTTGACTGGCTACGAATATTGCTCACTTGTGTCAGATTTTTTGACAGAAAAAAAACATTTTATCCATCAACCATTCTTCGTATTCGCCTGATTTTACACCTGTGTGACTTTTTCTTTTCAAATAAATTTCGATTTCTCGATTCGATTCAATTAATTAATTTCAATTTCCCGATGAAAGAAAAGTATTTTGAGGACACAGAAAAATCATACACATTGTTATAAAAAGTATTATTTGGCAGTACAGCCGTATGAAACCAACTTAAGACTTCTGTTTTACATCTAGGCCATTTCTTCTAAGACTTGGAAGTAAGTCCATAGTTTGTTTATGAAGAGGAAAGTAAAACAATTAAGTCGACATACCTTTTTCATAGTGTTTTTAAATACATTTTGATAAGTCTTAAAGAGAAAAACAGCCAAAATATATAACTTTGATCAGAAAGTGATCTTTCGAAAACGCAACGGGATCAAATTCCTGAGCTCTGAAGAATTTTAAATAGTCTGAAAACACCATTTTGCTGGTGTGACAATGTAGCATACGAAGTTGTTGAAAATGTTGATGAAAGATATTCTATGGGGGCTTACTACCTCAAACCCCTGTCTGGGTGAGATTTAAGTCAGTTAGAATGGCGCTGAGTAAATGCTTTTGATATATTTAATAGAGCCTGTTAAGTAGTCTAGACAGGCCAGACTAAGCTATGGCATGACCTAAAGTAGAGTGAAATAAGTTAGAAGAGAATAGAACCAAAACAATTTGAATTTGAATGAACGTTCCTTGTTTCTTCTAGGATTTGAGAGAATCCCTGAGAAACCCTTGGAGTTTTACAAGAAAACATTTTTTAAGCGAAAGTTTACAAGATTTTAGTTTTCTTTTCGGGAGTTTTTTTAATCTCTAGTAAATTTTTAGAAGTTTTTTCAAATGCCAAATAATATACAAAGAAAATATTTTTAAGCGAAACTTTACACAATTTTAGTTTTCTTTTCGGGATTTTTTTTAGTCTTTAGTAGATTTTTAGGAGTTTTTGAAATGATTTTTTTAATATGTATTTTGTTTTATATTTATAGTATATTTATGTTTATATTTATATTTTTATTTATATTTTTATTTATATTTATATTAATATTTTTTTTATTTTTTTTATATTTTTATTAAATTTGTAAATTATCTTCTTATCCTTTGCAGACACTGCAATGGGTGTCCATATTAATGCAATGGACAATAACGACTCGGAGCTGGTGACAGCTTTCAAGGAGTAAGTGTAATAAAAATCTAAAAATATTAAAACAACTTTTTTAATTTTTCTTATTTTCTCTTATTTTATTTTTATCTTATTTTTAATTTTTTCCTTCAGCATGTGCTACAACATCAATATGCGCGCTTTTCATCCAATCAAACGCAACCATGCGTTATACAAATTTGCATTCCTCGAGTATCCCGAGTATTGTAAGACACTGAAAATACTGCAAGATTTCACTAATGGAGTGAGTACTGTAGTTTAAACATATAACTATATCAATCAATCAATCATTTCATTTAATCATTTGCAGGTCATCCAGAACCGCATTGAGGCTCACAAGAATGGTAGCGCCAGCAAGGAGGCCAACGACGACGAATTCTCGCGCAAGAAAATGGCCTTTTTGGACACTTTGCTATCGGCCACCATTGACGGCCGACCGCTGACCAACACCGAAGTGTACGAAGAGGTGTCGACATTCATGTTTGAGGTCAGTCGTTTGGAGTGAAAAAGAAGCATCAAGCAAAATTTGAATAAAACAAAATTTATATATATTTCAACAGGGCCACGATACGACCACATCGGGCATTGCCTTCGGCGTCTATTTGCTGTCGCGACATCCGCAAATACAGGTGGGGTTCTTAAAGGATTTTTAAATACCTAATTATTGATATGGAAACTCTCATTACACATTAAATTGCAGCAAAAAGTCTTTGAAGAACAGCAACAGGTGATGGGCAGCAATCTGAAGCGTGAGGCCACTTTTCAGGAACTATCCGAAATGAATTATTTGGATTTGGTGCTAAAGGAATTGCTGCGTCTGTATCCCAGTGTGCCGTTCATTGGGCGTCGCACCGAGAAGGACTACAACATAAGTAATCGAATCGGAAATCGGTAAAATTTCATGCGCAAATAAAACATTTCGTTTCGTTCTTAACTGCTTAGATGGCACCTTAGTGCCCAAGGACACTGCCATCAATATGTTCATCATGGCCATGGGCTACAACGAGAAGTACTTTCCCGATCCGTACCGCGTCGATCCGGAACGTTTCAGCAACGAAAGAACCGGCGACAAGAAGACAAATCCCTTTGAATATGTGCCATTTAGTGCTGGACCGCGCAACTGCATTGGTACATTTTTATAACTACATAAAAAACATATTGTCGCCGCAGAAATCGAATGTCGTATGTTCGCTTGAATTTAATAGCACATACGACAATCGTTTTCTCAGGCATCGATATGGGAATTATTTAAAAATTATTTATTAATTTCATCTATGTTCAGGCCAAAAGTTTGCACTAATGGAACTGAAAACCGTTTTGTCCAAAGTGGTACGCAACTTTGAGATACTTCCACCGCTAGATGAGCTCGTCTCCAAGGATGGCTGTGTGGAGCATGTGTTGGGTATGTCGTTGGAAGAGCAGAAGCTTCGTCCACCACCGCACAAGTACGATCCCATACTATCGGCCGTCTTGACACTCAAGTCGGAGAACGGCATCTACATACGTTTGCGCGAACGCAAATAGGATAAGTGCGAAGGCACCTTGAGGCTCATGAGTCCGCGTTTTGAAATGGAAAAACATTTAATACATTTGTTATACTTTAAATGGATTTTATTTAAAATTAAAATGTGATAAAAGTTATACAAATCGAAAGCATTTATTCAACTTGTATGTTTACTTATATTGAAGTCTTAAGACACAGCCACCAACACGGTGCCCACATAAGCCTGAGCATTGAATTTCGTAGGGTCGATCATATCGCTGCAATGAGAATTTGATTTTTATTAGAAAAAGTTGGGTATTTAAGTTAGCACATCACTCACCCATCGCTGTATGGCGACTGTATGGACGTGGTTATCACTTCTGCACTGGAGCCCATGTTGTAGTAATCGTTGATATTGATCGACTTGTCGCTGCTGCCCAGATTGAGTACAATCACATACAGATCGCTGCCCGATTTTTGACTGCAACACAACAGACAAATCAGCTTTTGCCATTGCAAATTGTTAACAGCTCAGTTGTAAAGCTTACCGCGAATAGATGATGAGATCGTCGTCTATGGCCTGAATCTGGAGTTCACCCTCCTCGAAAGAGGGTTCCTTGCGCAGACGAATGAGTTTCTTGAAAATCTGCAAATGCGATTGTGGTGCCCGAGACTGCATTAGAGCATTGTTTTGCTTGTAGTCGTCGGCCACCGGTAGCCAGGTGTGATCGCCGGTAGTGAAACCTGTAAAAGCAGTAAGAATGATAAAATAAATTGTTTAAATTAATTTGTTAAATTCATTATTAGTTTCAAAGAGTTGAAGAGTTTTCAGCGAAACATTTCCTTGAAAACTATTTTTGCATGGATGCCTCTAACACAAAAACAATTGAGAGCCAAGCACCAACGAATCATATGATCCCAGACTAGACTGTCAACTCTCTCAGATTTCAACGAAAAAGTTTCTTGCCAGAGATTTTTGAATGGATGCCCTAACATTAAGACTGATTTTATAAGATATCCAGCACACTTGCTTCGAAGTAGGCGAAATTAGTACAAGTAGAAATAGTGATCTTTGGAATTGTTTGGGTCCTAAACTGTTCCTGGGATCCAAACACCAAAAATTGATATAACCCACAGTTAGACTAAAAATTTCCTCTGAATTGAACAGTTTTCAGCGATATATTTTAAAATAAAGATTTGCAAATTAATGTCCCTAACACTGATACTGCTTTTATAAGGACTTGCTTGAAAATGATCGAAGTTGAAAATGGTGGAAGTGGAGGTCGTTGCAATTGTCGGGTCCTAAACCGATTCTGAGATGTCATCATCATCGATTCATTCAACCCACAGCTAGATTTAAGATTCTCTCAGATTTCAATAGGCCCCTAAAACCAATATTGATTTTATAAGGTTTCCAACAGACTCACTCAGCAATGATCAAAATCGGTACAAGTAGAAATGGTGGTCGCCAAATTACTAGGGGTCCTAAATCGATCCTGAGATCCAAGCACAAACAATTCATATAATCCACACTAAAGACTAAAGACTCTTTAAGATTTCAATAGTTTTCCGCTAAAAAATGTTGAATGAATTCCTCTAAAAGCACGATTGCTTTAATTTTTATCTTTCCTCATAGTACAAAATTTATATAAAATTTGAAAACCCATGTAATACTTTGCATTGATAAGACTACCGTTGGCTCACATTAAAAAAATTATAAAAACCTGACCAGCTTCTATGCCTAAAGATCTGGTCATGTTGGGTAGTGTGACACTAAAAAGTATTGGAAAATCCATTCAAGACTCAGGGCGGTTATGAAGACAAATGTTCATCCGTAGCCGTAGCCCTAAAATGTTCCTCGATCCATCCCCAGCTATGGTCTTTGACAGAATAAGGGTTTTGCGAGATATTTGAGCAGTAACCATGACTACTAAAGTCCATTCCATATAAGTAAACAAAACATATCATTCGACCCATTCCTAACTATGTCCTTTACTTGAACTGGGGTCTTGCCCGACATTTAGGAAACGCAAAGTATCTTAACAGCATCCGAGTGTACTAGACAAGCGTTGACGAGAAATCACTATTTGTATCCGCAGCCAGTTGGACCTATGGACCTAGCTATGGCTTTTAACCGTAAGGGAGATTTGGCAGACATTAAGGATCGTACTAGACATGCGATAACTACAAATGTCCATTTCATATACCAAGACGAAGCATGTCGTTCAATCCACCTCTAGATATGACCTTTGACAAAACAAAACACCCCTTGCCTTTAATCTTTAACGGTCTAGAACGGTGACTAGAAATTTCCATCCTAATCCCTGTGTACTAGAGATACGATGACTACAAATAAACACTCGTATCCGAATCAGAACAATATCATCCCTAGCCTTTGTCAGTTAGGGGCTTTTGCTAGGCATGTACAAAATGTCGAACTGGTAAGTTGCCTGTCCAATATTTTTTTTTAATTTGAGAAAACTCACAGGGGATGACCCCTATTAATGCGAAGCATTGCGTTGGTTCAGGAAGGATATATAGGTTAGGAGATAGGGTTTTGAGTGAAGTGGTTATGGAGTCTTGTTTTGAACCCATCAAGATCATAGGTGCTGAGAAAATATTTGCAGGGAGATCATTCCACAATCGCACAGTGCGGCCCAGAAACGAACTCTCTTTGTAATGCGTAGTGCGCTGGAACATCGTTTCAACGTGGAATGCATGGGCACCAATGTTTAAACTTGTAGCCCGGGGAAATACCCGGAGTGATGGTATAAGACTGCGCATCTCCTCTGAACAATTACCGAAAAAGTAACGGTAGAATAAGACCACACATGCCACGTTTCGACGGTTTTCCAAGGAGTCAAGAGAACCCTACTGTCCCCTATAAGCTTAATCGCACCTTACATAGCTAAGAGACTTTAGACATTTTAAAGTGTACCAACATTTCGGCTTTAAAGCACTTCATTAACTGGTCGCATTAGAAAGTAGCTGACGGTACCCTTTGCAGGCAGGTAGCTTTTTAGAAATAAAGTACTCTAACCCTACTATTTTGTAGCATTTTCTTTAGTTTATCTAATAGCCACTGACCTGCTTTGTTGGATGCGTCCCATTGGTAGGGTGTACGCGCCGGGTCACGTGAGTAGCCGTAGTAGGTCTGCGGATTGGCATTGCACGCCTGCGGATCGACAGATTCCTCCCAGCTGATAAACACATCTGTCATAGCCAGCTCTTCACCCTGCATGGTCGATAGTAAAAATTGTACCATCGTTATTGGAAACACTTTCAGACGCCCTTCTCCCCAACTACATCACTCACATTATAGGTCACCGCATTGCCTGGCAGTGTCTGCAACAAAATATTGAACAAATCCGCACGCTGCACACCGAATCGCGACGCCAACCGCTTGCTGTCATGATTGCCCAGAACCCAGTTGGAATAGACACCCTCCGGTAAGGCGCCCAACCACTTCTTGATGTGCGCCACCACATCCGGCGCCTTTGTGTCGTTCACCACATTGCTCATAAAGTCGAAGTTGAAAGGTATATGCGAACCGTTGCGTATGCCGTCGCCAAAAAATCGTATAATATTGTCGAAGCTGGTGTAGGCCTCGGTCATCAGAATTCGCGTGTCGCCGCCGTGCTCCTTCTTGAACTCATCGACCAGCTCGCGCCACTGGTAGGCCATGTCGAACGTTTCGGGCTGATCGTTGGTGTAGATGTGCTGCAGATGGCAGTAATCGTCCGGATCGGGGCAGTTCGCCACATTCTCTATCACCGGTTCATCGGGGTAGTTGTTGTCGCGATCGAGTTCTTTCTCAAAAAGGAAGGGTATCGCATCAATGCGAAAACCGGAAACACCCTTTGCCAGCCAAAAGCGCATTACGTTCTTCATCTCGTTGACCACGGCCGGATTGCGATAGTTGAGATCGGGCTGCTTGATGGCGAACTGATGCAGATAGTACTGCTGACGCACCTCGTTCCATTCCCAGGCGCTGTAACGGAAGGCGCTCACCCAGTTGCTGGGCGGCTCGCGTTCGCCGGTGGTTGCATTCACTTTGCCATTGTGCCAAATGTAGAAGTCACTGTACTCGGGATCACCGTTTACCGATTTGACAAACCACTCGTTCTCATCGCTCGAGTGATTCGGTACAAAGTCGAGTATAATTTTGATGCCAACTTCTTTGGCTTTCTTGATCATATTCTCAAAGTCCTCCATGGTGCCGTATTCGGGGTGAATCTGATAGAAATCGGAAATGTCATAGCCGAAATCGACCATGGGCGACTTGAAGATGGGCGAGAGCCAAGTGGCCGTGAAGCCGATGTCCTTCAGGTACTGCAGCTTCTCGGTGACGCCTAAGGTGAGACAATGAAGATCAATTCCCAGATGCTTTGCCAACTCTTTGCTTACCATTTAGATCGCCAATGCCGTCACCATCGCTGTCGCGAAACGAACGCGGATAGATTTGGTAGTAGTTGCCGTTCACCCACCAATCTTTGGCGTATGCGGTGCCGCTTAAAACCAAAACGGCCAACACCACAACAGCGGTGAATTTGTGCATTTTCACTGTCTCACTGTTAACTAGACGAAATAAATATATTCGAATTCTTCAACTGGCCATGCGCGCGTACCGACACTGAAATGGCGTCACTTATAACCGAAATATAACTAATTTCGTTGGCATTGCTGGCGCTGGCTTTTATAATGAAAATGGTATCGATTTTCCACTCAAAAGCTGAACATTTATTTATGATAATGTTAAAGTACAGATTTATTTACTACAGTGTTGTTGTTGTATATTTTATCGATCAATTGCTAAGCAAACACTCGCTGTATCTATGAGAAATGCACTTCTGAGGGCGGGGACACAAACAAAGTCACTCACAATGTGGTGACAATTCACATGCATTCCAATTGTGTGATGACAAGTTGAATGTTGTTTTCTTCAAGTCAGTTTCTCAAGTTAGAGTAACGATCTTATCGGCAATTCTATTGTTTAAACAATTTTGAGATTTTCATTTGGGGGCTTTCGGTGCGCTACAGTTGAGTGTTGGTGGCTTGTGTTGAGAGGCAGTCAAGTCGGTTGGAAATGTTTAGAAGTACTCAATTTTCCACTTGTTAGGCAATCCAATGTTAGTTGTTATAGAAGAAGAAACTATTTAAAATTTTTCTTGTTGATGTGTTTCGGTGTCTTAAGAGAGAAGAGAAGCAGAAGTCTGGGGTCATGTACTTCCGTAGGTTAATTTTCTCGGCTCCCTCTCACATGCATTTATCATCAGGTGTCATAGGCTTTTATCTTCAAGTTAAGGCATTTAGGTTAGCGCTAACCCAAAGAGTTAGCATGAACAAGTTCGGTTAAAGCTGACGAGTTCCACTAGGTTTATTTTCTCGGCTCCCTCTCACACCTATTCATCTTCCGATGTTATGGGCTTTTTTCAAGTTGAAAGCATTTAGGTTAGCGCTAACCCAAAGAGTTAGCATGAACAAGTTCGGTTAGTGCTAACGACTCCAACTAGATTTATTTTCTCAGCTCCCTCTCACATTCATTTATCATCAGGTGTCATAGGCTTTTATCTTCAGGTTGAAAGCATTGAGGTTAACGCTAACTCAAAGAGTTAGCATGAACAAGTTCAGTTAAAGCTGACGAGTTCCACTAGGTTTATTTTCTTGGCTCCCTCCCACATCCATTTATCCAATTGATGATTTCTTTCAGGTTGAAAGCATTTAGGTTAGCGCTAACCCATAGGATTAGCATGAAGAGTAATGGTTAGTGCTAACGCTATTTATAATTACAAATCGTTGAATGCTTTTATAGAATCTCCGTATCCGTACAACGTATGCTAAACATATTGTTTATAGTTCCATATTTCTAGCCGTTTTACGACAAATATAGGGTTTTCCAACAAGAGGTGTTATTTTGAATCACCCGGTATTTCGGTAGCTGTCACTTTTGAAGCTTTTATTCTTTAACATTTGACAAGTAGAAACTACGCCATTACTAAAAATGGAACGATACACGCTTCAACAACGCATTGAAATTATTAAAATTCACTACAAAAATGGTGAAAATCTTGCAGTCACAGTTCGCAAAACTAAAGCATTTTTGGGTCGTCGTGAAGCACCTTGTCGGACCGCAATACAGAAATTGGTGGAAAAATTCGAGCTGTTGAGACAAGTTAGTGATGTGAAGAATAAAACCCGTGCACGTCGCTCAAGAACAACTGAGAATATTGCTGCTGTAGCCCAAAGTGTTGAAGAAAACCCAGGTTTGTCGATTCCTCGTCGTTCTTTGGTATTGAGCATTCCAAAAACGTCATTACACCGTATTTTGCATAAAGACTTGGGTCTTAAGGCTTATAAAGTTCAGTTAACACAGGAACTCAAGCCGACCGATCATCAACAACGTCGTGTCTTTGCTGATTGGGTCCTTGAAATGCATGAAAATGATCCGGAATTCCATCGAAAAATCATCTTGACTGATGAGGCCCATTTCCACCTCGATGGCTACGTCAACAAGCAAAATTGTCGCATCTGGGGCTCGGAAAACCCAAGAGTTATTGTTGCGAAGCCTCTCCATCCTCAAAGTGTGACTGTTTGGTGCGGTTTATGGTCCGGCGGGGTCATTGGAGCTTACTTTTTCGAAAATGAGGTTGGATCAACAGTTACGGTGAATGGATTGCGCTATCGAGAGATGATTAATGATTTTTTATGGTCGGAGTTGGATGGTATTGATCCGGACAACGTTTACTTTCAACAAGACGGCGCTACGTGCCACACAAGCAACAAAACCATTGCTCTTTTACGGGAAAAGTTTCCGGACCGTGTTATCTCTGGAAGAGGTGATCACTATTGGCCACCGAGATCTTGTGATTTAACACCTTGCGACTTCTTCCTTTGGGGCCACGTGAAAGATAAGGTGTACGCCAACAGCCCAGCGTCGATTCAAGACCTCAAAGATAGAATTCGTGAGGCTATCGAGGACATAGGGCAGCCACTTTGCGATTTGGTTATGGAAAATTACATGAAAAGGATATGGTCCTGTAAGCGTGGTCGTGGTGGCCATTTGGCTGATGTTGTTTTTCATTATTAACGGCATACCTTCCTCTTTATTATGAAATAAACATCCGATCATTTATCTCAAAAAATGGCATTTTTCTTTGAATACCAAAATAACACCTCTTGTTGGAAAACCCTGTATTTCCTATTTTCTATTCCTATTTCTATGAGCATTTCTATAACTGATTGAAAAACCAGTGATCCTACAACTTTCCATTACTGTTCGCTTTCCACTTACTGCTTTGTATCACAACTTGAAATTTGTTGCGACCTACCACTAACGAAATTCATTATTTAACACATTATCAATCTTGTTTGTTTATTTTCATGAAACTACTACAACTCATCAAAAAAGTCAGTCGACTTCAATTTGTGCATAAACATTAAAAGTCAAGAGAAATTTTTTCTAAATTGTTGGGTGCTTTTAACTACTTTGCCGTCAAATTGTTGTCGTAGTCTCTTAAATTGTGCACTAAGTTGTGTTGACTCATTTGGCTGGTGATTTGTTTTTATTTTGTTTACAAGTTGCTTCCAACACCAACCAATTATAATCAATTTTCCACTTATTTGGCATGAAAATATTTGCTGTCGTTGGAACAAGAGATGATATAAGTTAAGTTTCTATAAAAGGAAGTTAGAAGTTAAAGGACTTGAAAATCAGAAAACAATTTCGAAGTTTCTTAATGTTAATTATTTTGATGTCAATTAATTTTTTTCATTTAATAATTTTCCACATTTGTAGAGTTCTTGTTTTGGGTGAATGAATGGGAATTCATAAATTGTAATATTTTTTTATTTATTTATTTATTAACTTAGTATTTATTTCTCTTTTTAATTAAATAATTTTCAATATTTTATTTTATTTATTTTTATTTAATTTAATAATTTTTCGTATTTGATATTTATTTCTCTTTTTTAATTTAATATTAATAATTGTTCACAATTTTAGAGTTTTTGTTTTTGGTGAATGAATTGTAATTCATAAAAATAAATTGTAATATTCTTTATTTATTTATTAACTTAATATCGCTTTCTCTTTTTAATTTAATAACTATCCATGTTTTAGTATTTATTTATTTATTTTTAATTTTGATTTATTTTAATATTCATATTTTTAATTATAATTTTATAACTTTCCATATTAATTCTTATTTTTGTTTTTGGTTAAACGATTGGCTTAAATGCAGTATAGCGAACTCTCGTAAAAAAAAATAAATGAGTATGCTTTTACATAGAGGGTTGGCGCCTGCATCTAACAAACTTAAAATTTTGCCTGGGAAACGTTCAAAGTTTTTATGCAAAAAACTCAATTAAATTCCAACTGATTTACACGATATGGAAATCAAACGAAAGGCCTTTTTCATACCTTTCTACTAATGTACAACATTAGATACGTAAAATGCACTGTTAAAAAGTTTTAGGCAAAAAAAAACAATTTTATAAAACTTTTTTAAAAATGGATTTTTTTCTCGAAAAAATCCATAATAAAGGTGCAATAAGTTTGTTACTATATTGTGGTCCGTGAAATTCCCTTTATTTTTGTGATTTCGCTTTTATATTTAAACTAGCTGACCCGGCGAACTTCGCCCCGCACGACATTTGTTGTTTTCTTATAATGAAATACGCGAGATGGCGAATCTATGGCGATACAAATTTACGAAGAAAACCAACTAAAGGAAGAGGAGGGAGCTACTGATTAACGCAATCGAGGCCCTCAAATAAGCAATGTTGCTGCTAAGTTTCAGTAAAGAAATGGATTGCGCTTGAACCAGATTTAAATTATATGGGTAGGGCCACGCCCCCTTATTCAATACCCGCACAATGCCCTCTGTCGAAGGAGGAAATGGTAGGTTCGTACTAAGTGGCATTGCTGAGCGACTTATAGTTCAGCGTAATATTTGGGTCACAACAAATGTGCCACGCCCCATGTCCAACGCCCATCAAATCTTACCAGTAGAATGACTCATCTATGGAACGACGGAGTACTAAATTTCAGTGTTGTACGACTTACAACTTCGAACATATTCTCTATTAAAAGTTCGGCTTGTATGGGCAGTGCCACGCCCCTTTGTTCAATACCCGCACCATTCCCTCTGTCGAAAGATATGAATAAATGGTAGGTTCGTACTTATGTTCGTTGCTGTGCGACTTAAAGTTCAGCAAAATATTTGGGTCACAAAAACTGTGCCACGCCCCTTGTCCAACGCCCATCAAATCTTACCAGTAGAATGACATATAAACCTTCCTCTTGAATCACTCTATCCATTAAAAAAACCGCTTAAAAAACCGTTGCGTAGTTTTAAAGATTTAAGCACACATAGGGACAGACAGCGACAGCGACTTTGCTTTATATAGGGTTTTCCAACAAGAGGTGTTATTTTGAATCACCCGGTATTTCGGTAGCTGTCACTTTTGAAGCTTTTATTCTTTGACATTTGACAAGTAGAAACTACGCCATTACTAAAAATGGAACGATACACGCTTCAGCAACGCATTGAAATTATTAAAACTCATTACAAAAATGGTGAAAATCTTGCAGTCACAGTTCGCAAAACTAAAGCATTTTTGGGTCGTCGTGAAGCACCTTGTCGGACCGCAATACAGAAATTGGTGGAAAAATTCGAGCTGTTGGGACAAGTTAGTGATGTGAAGAATAAAACCCGTGCACGTCGCTCAAGAACAACTGAGAATATTGTTGCTGTAGCCCAAAGTGTTGAAGAAAACCCAGGTTTGTCGCTTATAAAGTTCAGTTAACACAAGAACTCAAGCCGACCGATCATCAACAACGTCGTGTCTTTGCTGATTGGGTCCTTGAAATGCATGAAAATGATCCGGAATTCCATCGAAAAATCATCTTGACTAATGAGGCCCATTTCCACCTCGGTGGCTACGTCAACAAGCAAAATTGTCGCATCTTGGGCTCGGAAAACCCAAGAGTTATTGTTGAGAAGCCTCTCCATCCTCAACGTGTGACTGTTTGGTGCGGTTTATGGTCCGGCGGGGTCATTGGACCTTACTTTTTCGAAAATGAGGTTGGATCAACAGTTACGGTGAATGGATTGCGCTATCGAGAGATGATTAACGATTTTTTATGGTCGGAGTTGGATGGTATTGTTCTGGACAACGTTTACCTTCAACAAGACGGCGCTACGTGCCACACAAGCAACAAAACCATTGCTCTTTTACGGGAAAAGTTTCCGGACCGTGTTATCTCTGGATTTAACACCTTGCGACTTCTTCCTTTGGGGCCACGTGAAAGATAAGGTGTACGCCAACAGCCCAGCGTCGATTCAAGACCTCAAAGATAGAATTCGTGAGGCTACCGAGGACATAGGGCAGCCACTTTGCGATTTGGTTATGGAAAATTTCATGAAAAGAATATGGTCCTGTAAGCGTGGTCGTGGTGGCCATTTGGCTGATGTTGTTTTTCATTATTAACGGCATACCTTCCTCTTTATTATGAAATAAACATCCGATCATTTATCTCAAAAAATTTCATTTTTCTTTGAATACCAAAATAACACCTCTTGTTGGAAAACCCTATACTATGTAGTGATTTAAATTGAGTTAAAAGCATCTGTCTGCAATATTGAAATGTCGTTTGTGAAAGATGTTCCTTAGGCGCGATATTTTACAATCATAACATTTGAATATAACAGCCCTATTCTGGCAAACCTAACAAAACTCACCATGCTGACAATTGAATTGATTCTATTAATTGTTAGATTTTCGTATTCTGACCATTTTTCAAAAGCTCTTTGTCTAACACTTGTCAGAGAAGTTGTCAGGTAGGTAGAAGGAGCTGACAAGCGCAAAAAATGGTTGCAAAGAAGCAATTGAAGTTAAAAATTTGGAAAGATTTCAGCAAATTTCGTAGTCTGCAATGGAAGAGCAGCTATTATTAGCGTGTGCAGCCGCTCTGGCTAAAAAAATTAAATTGTGAAGGGGAGAAGGCTTTTGAGGACCTTGCGCGACGAAAGCGACCCTTTTGTTATGCAGAAAAGAATTTTTTTTTTTAAATTTTAGTTTTTCAAAATCGCTCTTGCCGGGAATAAATTTTGGACAATGGGCGGTGCATTGGGGCTGTTTTCACCAGCTTGCAGCTCGGGATTATCCCCCAAAAATTGGAGCTGCTCCTGCTTAGTTCGCTCAAATTTTGAGACACAATAAATATTTAATAATCGAATCAGTCGAATTTGTAAAGAATCCTTACTTCCTAGTGTGGACATTTTATTTGAATTTATTTCCAAATGTACAAATTTCGCAGCTTCTTCTTCTTCTTTTCCATTTATTTGCCATTCACAGTGAAACCAAAACAAACATAACTTTTCAACTCGCTGTGGTGAAACTTTATAGCTATCTGCTTGTCAGATTTGCGTAAGAATAGGCTAACCAAAATTTCTGATCAAAAATCTAACAAGCGCTGAATAGAAAATCAATTGTCAGAGTTTCGGCAGAATACTGCTGTAAAAATACTGTATGCTCCTTACTGAACCTGATTCCCTAGTTACTCCCATGAGGGTTATTTTTTTGCAGCCCGGCCAAAGGCCGGCCACACAAAAGGTACTTTAATACAGAAAAAAGTGGTTTACTACCACCCTGCACCTACTGGAAAAGTACCGTTGAACGGTAAGCAAAGAATAGAAGTGTGGAAAAGTACCGTTGAACGATAAGCGAAGGATATAAGTGTGCTTTTTAGTTCGAAACTATGCAACATTTTAATTTTTATTTCAATATGGACCACATGTATCTCTTCAAATTGTACCAGCTATTCGAAAGTGAAGAGGCTTTTGAGATCAGCGAAAACGTCCTTGAAAAGTTTATTGAGTGGAAATTAATACCCCGCGAAGGTAGTTATTGGTGTGCTAATGGCCATGTTTTGCAATTGTGCAAAACTTCTGATTTTGTCGATGGCTATCTGACAACCCTCTCGAGTGTCGATTTAGACGTGCGTTGACGTGTGATTTTTCAGTGATTATTCAGTGCGAATATTGTGTGAACGAGTGCCAGAGTAGCGGTAAGCGATCGTAGTTAGTAAAAAAGTTACCGTAAAGGCTTGATTACACGTAACGAGTAGAGTGACAAGACAGCAACCCGAACGAGTACTCGTTTCGTCGAAACAGTAAGGCGAGTTGTTGATTGAGTCAGTGACCGAGTAGAGTGGCGAGACAGTCACTAGAATCACATTTTGTTTACTAGGCCGAGTACTACTTTACCGTTATATTTTTCTTCTTTTCGCAGCGATTCGCTAAATCGCTCGTCACATGCGGAATGCGCGAGTTGCTTAGTTCATTTTGTGCATTGTAAAACCGAACTGACTCGCCACGTGTCAAAATACGTGTCAAAATTCTCTCGGCCTAGTACCATTTTGATGTCTCGCCACTCTACTCGTTACGTGTAATCAAGCCTTAACTGACTTGTGTACAAGTGTTGTTGTGCGCTTGTGCGTAAACAAGTTACCGTAGGTAGCTTGTGTGTAAATTGTTGGTGTGCACAAAAGTGTAAACGGGTTGCCGTTAGGTGGCCTGTGTGCATTGTTTGTGCACTGCTTGTGGTCAAGCCAGTAGCCGTAAGGCACTTGCAGCGTGTACAGTAGTTGTTGCTACAACAACAACTACTTGAGTTGAGTGACTGTTGTTGTGATTATATAGTAAGTAGATTAAATAGAATAAATAGTCTAGTGTTAGTTGTTAGTGTGTATAGAGTGTGAATGGGGCGCCCTAAGCGCAAAGGAAGTGTGGGGTGCGACTCTGCCCGGGAGCCGTCCGGTCGCGACACCACCGACATGACGTCTTCCGATGCGGAGTCGCCTCGTAAGCCTCGTAAGAGGCGGCGACCGCCTTAACTTAACTTAATAATAACTGAAAACCGTTTTGTCCAAAGTGGTACGCAACTTTGAGATACTTCCACCGCTGGATGAGCTCGTCTCCAGGATGGCTGTGTGGAGCATGTGTTGGGTATGTCGTTGGAAGAGCAGAAGCTTCGTCCACCACCGCACAAGTACGATCCCATACTATCGGCCGTCTTGACACTCAAGTCGGAGAACGGCATCTACATACGTTTGCGCGAACGCAAATAGGATAAGTGCGAAGGCACCTTGAGGCTCATCAGCCCCCGTTTTGAAATGGAAAAACATTTCATAAATTTGTTATACTTTAAATGGATTTTATTTAAAATTAAAATGTGATAAAAGTTATACAAATCGAAAGCATTTATTCAACTTGTATGTTTACGTATATTGAAGTCTTAAGACACAGCCACCAACACGGTGCCCACATAAGCCTGAGCATTGAATTTCGTAGGGTCGATCATATCGCTGCAATGAGAATTTGATTTTTATTAGAAAAAGTTGGGTATTTAAGTTAGCACATCACTCACCCATCGCTGTATGGCGACTGTATGGACGTGGTTATCACTTCTGCACTGGAGCCCATGTTGTAGTAATCGTTGATATTGATCGACTTGTCGCTGCTGCCCAGATTGAGTACAATCACATACAGATCGCTGTCCGATTTTTGACTGCAACACAACAGACAAATCAGCTTTTGCCATTGCAAATTGTTATCAGCTCAGTTGTAAAGCTTACCGCGAATAGATGATGAGATCGTCGTCTATGGCCTGAATCTGGAGTTCACCCTCCTCGAAAGAGGGTTCCTTGCGCAGACGAATGAGTTTCTTGAAAATCTGCAAATGCGATTGTGGTGCCCGAGACTGCATTAGAGCATTGTTTTGCTCGTAGTCGTCGGCCACCGGTAGCCAGGTGTGATCGCCGGTAGTGAAACCTGTAAAAGCAGTAAGAATGATAAAATAAATTGTTTAAATTAATTTGTTAAATTCATTATTAGTTTCAAAGAGTTGAAGAGTTTTCAGCGAAATATTTCCTTGAAAACTATTTTTGCATGGATGCCTCTAACACAAAAACATTTGAGAGCCAAGCACCAAGGAATCATATGATCCCAGACTAGACTGTCAACTCTCTCAGATTTCAACAAAAAAGTTTTTTGCCAGAGATTTTTGAATGGATGCCCTAACATTAAGACTGATTTTATAAGATATCCAGCACACTTGCTTCGAAGTAGGCGAAATTAGTACAAGTAGAAATAGTGATCTTTGAAATTGTTTGGGTCCTAAACTGTTCCTGAGATCCAAACACCAAAAATTGATATAACCCACAGTTAGACTAAAAATTTCCTGTGAATTGAACAGTTTTCAGCGATATATTTTAAAATTAAGATTTGCAAATTAACCCTAGAAGGGTAATCATATTTTACATACGTTGTTGGTAATCTTCGTCGAATCGACGAAGTCGTATTCAACTCCGATTTTTGGAAGTATTAGAAATCGTATAAACTCCAACTTCATTATATAATTATACTTAGACAGTTCTTTGTAAATAATTCGCACGGTATATATTTTTAAAAATTATTTGTGTATTTTTCAGTAATTTGTGTTGAGGTACATTTATTTTTGAGATCGGAATGAGTATCAGAAATTAAAAAATAATTAAAACTAAAATAAAGTGAAGAACAATACATAGCTTCTTCATGAAGACAGAAACACAATTATAATTCCTTAAAAAACTAACGAAAAGCAAAAAAATCAGTAAATAGAACTAATTTTTTACAATTCTAATTAACTATCATATTTAACTAACTTACTTGCACACTAATTAACTAACTGACTAATTAACTTAACTAATTAATAATTAATTAATTAACTTATTCAAAAAATGTTTCAATTAACTCTTCCGATAACCCCGAATTCCGAGACATTGTGAAATACTGAAATGCAATGTACAGTACTCGTATTCAGTTGCAAAAAGTCACGTTAATGGTATTCTTCGTCGTTTCGACGAAGCCGTTTTGTTTTTCTATAAAAAAAGAAAACTTACGCTGCGCTCGTGCTGCAAAACCTTGTATATCGCGAAAGCACATCGCCAACTGAGATCACACGAAAAGAGAAAGCAATCAGATCGGAGAATCGACGAAGATTACCTTTCTAGGGTTAATGTCCCTAACACTAAGACTGCTCTTATGAGGACTTGCTTGAAAATGATCGAAGTTTGAAATGATGGAACTGGATTTCGTTGAAATTGTACTGTCCAAAAACCGAGCCTGAGATGTCATCATCATCGATTCATACAACCTACAGCTAGATTTAAGATTCTCTCAGATTTCAATAGTTTTCAGCGACACATTTTCTTGTAAAGGATTTTAGATTGAATGCCCCTAAAACCAATATTGATTTTATAAGGTTTCCAACAGACTCGAGGGGTCCTAAACCGAAAAAAAATGATACAAAAAATATAAAAACCTGCCCAACTTCCTTTCTAGTCAGAGACGCTCTCAGTTACGAAGATGTGGAAGAATTAGCAACATCTTCAGCGATTGAGAACGTTTAGCACTTGAAAACATAGGTACGTTCTATATTCCTAGAACCCTAGCTGGCATAATGCCTAAAGGTAAATTCAAGACTCAAGGGGTTATGAAGAGAAATGTTCATCCGTATCCGTAGCCCTTACGAACTGGTAAGCTGCGTGTTCAATCTTTTTTTTTTTTTCTTTGAGCAAACGCGCTGGGGATGACCCCTATTAATGCGAAGCATTGCGTTGGTTCAGGAAGGATATATAGGTTAGGAGAGAGGGTTTGGAGTGAAGTGGTTATAGACTCTTGTCTGGAATCCATCAAGTTCATTCGCACAGTGCGGGCCAGAAACGAACTCTCTCTGTAATGCGTCGTGCGATGGAACATCGTTTCAACGTGGAATGCATGGGCACCAATGTGTAAACTGGTAGCCCGGGGAAATACCCGGAGTGATGGTATCAGACTACTCATCTCCTCTGAACAATTACCGAAAAAGTAACGATAGAATAAGACCACACATGCCACGTTTCGACGGTGTTCCAAGGAGTCAAGAGAACCAGATACCCTACTGTCCCTGGCTAAGAGACTTTAGACAGTAGCTGACGGTACCGTTTGCAGGCAGGTAGCTTTTTAGAAGTAAAGTACTCTAACCCTACTATTTTGTAGCATTTTCTTTAGTTTAGCTAATAGCCACTGACCTGCTTTGTTGGATGCGTCCCATTGGTAGGGTGTACGCTCCGGGTCACGTGAGTAGCCGTAGTAGGTCTGCGGATTGGCATTGCACGCTGACGGATCGACAGATTCCTCCCAGCTGATAAACACATCTGTCATAGCCAGCTCTTCACCCTGCATCGTCGATAGTAAAAATTGTACCATCGTTATTGGAAATACTTTCCGACGCCCTTCTCCCCAACTGCATCACTCACATTATAGGTCACCGCATTGCCTGGCAGTGTCTGCAACAAAATATTGAACAAATCCGCACGCTGCACACCGAATCGCGACGCCAACCGCTTGTTGTCATGATTGCCCAGAACCCAGTTGGAATAGACACCCTCCGGTAAGGCGTCCAACCACTTCTCGATGAGCGCCACCACATCCGGCGCCTTTGTGTCGTTCACCACATTGCTCATAAAGTCGAAATTGAAAGGTATTTGCGAACCGTTGCGTATGCCGTCGCCAAAAAATCGTATAATATTGTCGAAGCTGGTGTAGGCCTCGGTCATCAGGATTCGCGTGTCGCCGCCGTGCTCCTTCTTGAACTCATCGACCAGCTCGCGCCACTGGTAGACCATGTCGAACGTTTCGGGCTGATCGTTGGTGTAGATGTGCTGCAGATGGCAGGCATCGTCCGGATCGGGGCAGTTCGCCACATTCTCTATCACCGGTTCATCGGGATAGTTGTTATCGCGATCGAGTTCTTTCTCAAAAAGGAAGGGTACCGCATCAATGCGAAAACCGGAAACGCCCTTTGCCAGCCAAAAGCGCATTACGTTCTTCATCTCGTTGACCACGGCCGGATTGCGAAAGTTGAGATCGGGCTGCTTGATGGCGAACTGATGCAGATAGTACTGCTGACGCACCTCGTTCCATTCCCAGGCGCTGTAACGGAAGGCGCTCACCCAGTTGCTGGGCGGCTCGCGTTCGCCGGTGGTTGCATTCACTTTGCCATTGTGCCAAATGTAGAAGTCACTGTACTCGGGATCACCGTTTACCGATTTGACAAACCACTCATTCTCATCGCTCGAGTGATTCGGCACAAAGTCGAGTATAATTTGGATGCCAACTTCTTTGGCTTTCTTGATCATATTCTCAAAGTCCTCCATGGTGCCGTATTCGGGGTGAATCTGATAGAAATCGGAAATGTCATAGCCGAAATCGACCATGGGCGACTTGAAGATGGGCGAGAGCCAAGTGGCCGTGAAGCCGATGTCCTTCAGGTACTGTAGCTTCTCGGTGACGCCTAATGTGAATGAATAAAATGTGTGCGAGAGACAATGAAGATCAATTCCAAGATGCTTTGCCAACTCTTTGCTTACCATTTAGATCGCCAATGCCGTCACCATCGCTGTCGCGAAACGAACGCGGATAGATTTGGTAGTAGTTGCCGTTCACCCACCAATCTTTGGCGTATGCGGTGCCGCTTAAAACCAAAACGGCCAACACCACAATAGCGGTGAATTTGTGCATTTTCACTGTCTCACTGTTAACTAGACGAAATAAATATATTCGAATTCTTCAACTGGCCATGCGCGCGTACGGACTGAAATGGCGTCACTTATAACCGAAATATAACTAATTTCATTGGCATTGCTGGCGCTGGCTTTTATAATGAAAATGCTATCGATTTTCCACTCAAAAGCTGAAAATTTATTTATGATAATGTTGAAGTACTGATTTATTTTCTATAGTGTTGTTGTTTGATTAATTGATTGATTGATCGATTTTATCGATCAGTAGTAGTAGTAGTCGAGTCGCCGTGACGTGCAGACGTGTTCGCTCTCTATCTCGTTCAATTTAAGCATTATTATAAGTGCACGTTGCGACTCTAATAATCCAATCGTTTCTAATACTGCAACTGATTCTACCAACAAAATCCTAACGCGCTCCAAGACTAAGGTCAATGACCCTCCGAATACAACTCGCAAAAGCTCAGTCTCAAACGCGACTGCGTTTTCAAATATTCCAATGCAATCTTTGTTGTTATAGAAGAAGAAACTACTTAAAATTTTTCTTGTTGATGTGTTTTGGTGTCTTAAGAGAGAAGAGAGCAGAAGTCTGGGGTCATGTTCTTCCGTAGGTTAATTTTCTCGGCTCTCTCTCATATCCATTTATCATCAGGTGTCATAGGCTTTTATCTTCAAGTTAAGGCATTTAGGTTAGCGCTAACCCAAAGAGTTAGCATGAACAAGTTTGGCTAAAGCTGACGAGTTCCACTAGGTTTATTTTCTCGGCTCCCTCTCACACCTATTCATCTTCCGATGTTATGGGCTTTTGTCAAGTTGAAAGCATTTAGGTTAGCGCTAACCCAAAGAGTTAGCATGAACAAGTTCAGTTAGTGCTAACTACTCCAACTAGATTTATTTTCTCAGCTTCCTCTCACATCCATTCATCATCAGGTGTCATAGGCTTTTATCTTCAGGTTGAAAGCATTGAGGTTAGCGCTAACCCAAGGAGTTAGCATGAACAAGTTCGGTTGGCGCTGACGAGTTCCACTAGATTTATTTTCTTGGCTCCCTCTCACATCTATTAGCGCTAACCCGAAGAATTAGCATGAACAAGTTTGGTTAGTGCTAACGACTTCAACTAGGTTTATTTTCTCGGCTCCCTCTCACATCCGTTTATTCTCAGGTTAAAAGCATTGAGGTTAGTGCTAACCCAAAGAGTCAGCATGAACAGATTCGGTTAGCACTGACGAGTTGCACTAGGTTTATTTCCTCGGTTCTCTCTTACATGTACTCATCTTCCGATGTCATGGGCTTTTTTCAAGTTGAAAACATTTAGGTTAGCGCTTACCCAAAGATTTAGCATGAACAAGTTCGGTTAGTGCTAACGACTCTAACTGGGATTATTTTCTTGGCTCCCTCTCACATCCATTTATCCAATTGATGATTTCGTTCAGGTTGAAAGCATTTAGGTTAGCGCTAACCCATAGGATTTCTACTTGACGTACTAAACACTCAACTATTCTAAATTGTTAGGTGCTTTAAACGAGCTTTAATCTACTTTGGAGTCAAATTGTTGTCTTAGTCTCTCAAATTGTGCACCAAGTTGTGTTGACTCATTTGGCCGGTGATTTGTTTTTATTTTGTTCACAAGTTTTTCGAACACCAACGCTCGATAATTATAATAAATTTTCCACTTATTTGGCATGAAAATATTTGCTGTCGTTGGAACAAGAGATGATATACTACTGTGTTCAAAAAATAAGGTGACATTGTATGGCCTTCAGCTCCGTCTTCGCTGCGGTTTGAATCTCCTCTATCGTATCAAAACGGTGTCCCCGGAGCGGTCTTTTGAGCTTTCTGAACAGCCAGAAGCCACACGGCGCCAGATCAGGTGAATACGGTGGTTGCGGAACGATATGGGTTAAGTTTTTGGCGAAATGATCACGAATTACGAGTGCAGTATGGGATGGTGCATTATCGTGGTGTAAAAACCAAGAATTGTCTTTCCACAATTCCGGCCTTTTTAGGCGGATAGCGTTACGCAAACGACGCATAACGTTCAAATAATATCCTTGTTGACTGTTGACTAAAAAAAAAAATAATTCTCCAAATCCTTCGACGCGCGCAGTTCAAATTCAAATGTCACCTTATTTTTTGGACACAGTAGTAAGTTAAGTTTCTGTAAAAGGAAGTTTGAAGTTAAAGAACTTGAAAATCAGAAAACTATTTCGAAGTTTCTTAATAATAATTTAATTTAATTTAATTTAAAATTTAATAATTTTCCACATTTGTAGAGTTCTTGTTTTGGGTGAATGGATGGGAATTCATAAATTGTAAATTTTTTTTATTTATTTATTTATTAACTTAGTATTTATTTCTCTTTTTAATTAAATAATTTTCAATATTTTATTTTATTTATTTTTATTTAATTTAATAATTTTTCGTATTTGATATTTATTTCTCTTTTTTAATTTAATATTAATAACACTGTGCAAGTCGACAATTGCAACAAGCGGGGGACCTACTGAGCGACTTTTCTATAGGTATACTAAGTTGAGATCCACCAAGCATTTGGCTGGACTGGCTCTAGTTTATGAGAAATCCGACTTTGAATATTGCTCATTTCAGTCGAGTTCGTCGCTTAAGTCTTCGAACGTTTAAATACTAATTGGTCCTAAATCGTTCTGAATATCGCTTTACTGTCTTCGGCAAGATTGTAGATATTTTAACGACCAACAAATTTGCTTAAGACACCAATCCAAAAAAAATACATTCAAACTGTGTTTTCGACAAAAATGTCCCAAAAACCCCACTTTCGTCGAGGCATAAATGTAGTATAGCGAACCTCGAACCTCGTGAAAAAAAATGAGTATGCTTTTATATAGAGGGTTGGCTCTTGCATCTAACAAACTAAAAGTTTTACCTAGGAAACGCCCACAAAAGGCGTGGCTCGGGGTCAAAGTTCAAAGTTTTTATCAAAAAAATTCAATTAATCTCCAACTGATTTACACGATATGGGAATCAAACGAAAGGCCTTTTTCATACCTTTCTACTTATGCACAACATTAGATAAGTAAAATGCACTAGTAAAAAGTTTTAGGCAAAAACAAATTTTTTATAAACATTTTTTAAAAATAATAAAGGTGCAATAAGTTTGATACTTGATTTGATTGTAGCCTGTGAAATTCCCTTTACAACTTAACAAATTGATACCCCGCGAAGGTAGTTATCGGTGTGCTAATGGCCATGTTTTGCAATTGTGCAAAACTTCTGATTTTGTCGATGGCTATCTGACAACCCTCTCGAGTGTCCATTTAGACACCGTTGACCGTTGCGGACGAGCGTTGACGTGTGATTTTTCAGTGATTATTCAGTCAGATTAGTTAGTAAACAAGTTACCGTAAGTGACTTGTGTACAAGTGTTGTTGTGTGCTTGTGCGGAAACAAGTTACCGTAGGTACAGTAGCGGCTTAAGAGGGGGGGATCGCCCCAGGCCCCGGGCTGAGGGGGGGCCCCCCGAGAGAAGCTTGTATATAAAAATTGTTGTATATAAAAATCAACAAAACGTGTTGATCATCATTTAAAACGAGTATGTAACACGCGATGGAGTGCACGTTACCATTCTGTAATAGTTGTAAGACATAATTTGGAGAAAATTATTTCTTGCTTAGAAGAAATGTGCAATCCAGAAAAGGAAAACTTGGACACTAGGTCAAACGCCAAATTTCTTTTGTCTCCTATATGTGATTACACGTTTATATGCTTTTTACATATGTGGAGCTGTGTTTTGAATGAAGTCATTTCAGTACAAATATATTTACAAAAACATAACATTAGTATTCAAAAGGGTTTGGTTAATATTCTTTTATTTATTATATATTTTTTAAAAGTAATTAATAATTTTCCATATTTGTTTTGGCTTTTCTTTAGTTGAAGACATTTATTAAATGTTTTTATCTTTAAATTTAATAATGTGTTTTATATTTTTATTTTATTTCTCCGATGTCAGTTTTTAATGGATTTTGAATTCAGTAGAAATATTTTCTTTTTCAATATTAATAATTTTTTTTTGCATTTTATAATTTTACATATTTATTTATTTTTGTTTTTCGTTTAAGATTTTGTATTCAGGAAAATATTTTTTATTTTTTTGTTTAATTTGTTCTTAATTTTTTCATATTTAAATTTTCTGCTTTTGGTTAAAGATTTTGTAAACAAACAAAATTTTATTTATTTTGTATTTATTTTTTTCGAATTGTATTATTTGCCATATATATATATGATATATTTTTTTTTTGATGTCATGTTAAAGCATATAATAAATATAATAATATCATAATTAATTGTTATTTATTTCTTACTTAATTTAATAATTTGTCATATTTATTCTTTGTACATATTTTTTATTTTTGTTTTTGGGTAAAGATTCTGTATTCAGGAAAATTTAATTTTTCTTTTTATATTCTTTAATTAATTGTTTCGTTTTTTAATTTACCTAATTTCCTAATTGTTTGGTTAAGATTTTGTTTAATTTTTAAAAAGTAATTACTTATTTTGTATTGTTTTCGACTTCTATAATTTGACATATCTTTTTTTTATGTATTTTTTTTTTAAGTCAGTTGTTAAAGCATTTTGAATCCAGAAAAATTATTTTCTTTTCCATATAATTTAATTTACTTTTTATTTATTTTTCAATTTAATAATTTTCTATAGTTATTTATGTATTGTTTTTGTGTATGGTTAAAGATTTTATAATGAGGAAAATGTGATTTTATTTTTTATTTTTTACGCATTTATTATTTCTATATAAACTAAATTATCAATTAGAAAAATGTAATTAGATTATGTAATACAATTTTTTATATTTATCAATGTCTTTTTTTATATGTATATATATTTTTATAAATATTTTTTATATATTTTTTAATAATTATTTATATATGTATCATTTTTATATGTATTTTTTTTAATTTATTAATTTTCCTAATTTTTTTTATATTTTTATTTCTTGATGTCAGTTGTTAAATGATTTTAAATTCAGAGTCATATATTTATATTTTGAAATTTTGTTTTATATCACAGTATTTATTTATTTTTTTGATTTAATGATGTGCCATATTTTTTTCGTTGTATTTTTAATGAAAGGATGTTTAATTTACAAAAATTGCTTTTGAGTTTTTTTTAATACTTCTTAATTTAGTATTTATTTTTTTAATTTATGATTTCTCCACATTTTTTGTTTTTATTTAGTTATATGTTAGTTTTATTATTTTGTTATATTTACTGCTGACCATTTGCAATATGCGAGACTTGCTGTGCCAACCATATAGTCCATTGTTGATTTCCAAGTAAACGCTAGTAGTCAATAGCTTTTGTATTCAATCCGGCATTACAGTTTTTCATTGTTAAAAAAAGTTTTTCATTGTTCAAGACACAACGAAGGTATAGAGAGAATATTTGTTTAAGTCTACAGCAAGTTTACAGATGCCAGCTCAACTGTTGATGTTGTAAGCAAAAAAAAAATTATAATAAAACCTAAAAAAAATTAATTGAAAATAAAAAAATCAATATCCGATAAAAATAAAAAAAAAATTATACACTATTAAATATTTATTTGTGAAATGTAGGTGGTTAGGGGGTTTTAGGGTAAGCGATAAAATATTTTTATTATTTTTAAATTAAATTAATTTTATTTTAATTTGTAAACTTTAAATGACTAAAAAAGTTTTTAGTTTTGTTTAATATTCTTTCATTTATTATATATTTTTTAATTTTATAATTTTCCATATTTTTTTTTACTGTTTTTAGTTGAAGAGTAGTTTTGTTTTTATTTTTAAATTTAATAATTTGTTATGTAATATATTTTTATTTTATTTTTCCGATGTCAGTTGTTAATGGATTTTTAATTCAGAAAAATTAATTTCTTTTCCAATATTAATTCATTTGTTACTTATATTTTAGTTTCATAATTTTACATATTTATTAATTTTTGTTTTTGGTTCTGTTTCATTATGTTTGTTTGATTCTGTGTTCAGGAAAATTTAATTGTTTCCTTCAATATTCTTTCATTAATTATACTTAAATTAATTATATCAGGTGTACAACTTTGCTTCCGCCGTTTTCCGATAGGTGGCTGTACCGGCTGAGGCTGGTTGAAATACATAGATGGTAATGCCTTTAAAGTGAGTGTGGACAGTGCCTAACGAATTGTCATCGCCGTTTCAGTGACAGTTGTTCTTGTTTTCGTATTATTCACGCTCGAAAATGTCCTTACGCGCCTTAGTCGCGCGCTAAAAGAAAAGCGGCCACAATATCAAGAGCGACATGACAAAGTCATCCTCCAACACGACAATGCTCGGCCTCACGTCGCAAAAGTGGTCAAAAAGTACCTGGAAACGCTGAAATGGGAAGTCTTGCCCCACCCGCCGTATTCCCCAGATGTCGCCCCTTCTGACTTCCACCTATTCCGTTCGATGGCACACGGCCTGGCAGATCAACATTTTCAATCCTTCGAAGAATTGGAAAAATGGATTGCTTCATGGATAGCGTCAAAAGAGGACTCCTTTTTTCGAGCCGGGATCCGAAAATTGCCGGAAAGATGGGAGAAAGTTGTCGCTAGCGACGGACAATACTTTGAATAATACATCTGTAAGCACTTTTTCGCAATAAAGCTTTTAATTTTGGAAAAAAAACGGCGGAAGCAAAGTTGTACACCTAATAATTCTTAATGTACATACCTAATTTCCTAATTTTGTAATGTACCTAATTTTTCATATTTGATTTTGGTACCGATTTTGTATTAAAAATATTTTAATTTTTTTTCGAATTTAATTATTTGAATTAAATTTTTGTTTGTTTTTTTTTTAAGTCAGTTGTTAGTTAAAGCATTTTGAATTCAGAAAAATTATTTTCTTTTCCGTATAATTTAATTTATTTTTTTATTTCTTTTTTAATTTAATAATTTTCTATAGTTATTTATTTATTGTTTTGGTTAAGGATTTTATATTCAGGAAAATATTTTTTTTGAATAATTTATTATATCTGTTTGAATTTAATTATAGATTATGTCATACAATTTTTTATACTTATCAATATCTTATTTTATATATTTTTTATAATTATAGTGTTAGTATATTTTTTAAATTGATTAATTTTCCTAATGTTTATGATATTAATAACAATTAAAGTTTTTTCTTATTGAATACAGTTTTATATTTCATTTCATTTTTGGTTTGTGTACAAATTTAGATATCTTATTTACTTACATAAAAAACACATTTGATTTGTGGTTGCTGTCGTTGTATCTTTGCAATTCAAAAATATTAAATAAAAAACTGGGGATTTGACTATTTATCCATACAAATTCAGCTTGACAATTCAGAAGATTCGGTTTATAGAACTTTCCAAGTCCAGTAAATTTACTTGTAATTTCAGTTGTCCAACTTTTCTTCTTGGTACGAGCAGGAACACCTAAAAGTTGGAAAATTGTTGAGTTTAAACAAAATCAAACGCATGATTGATCTTTGTATAAATATTGGAAAAAAATTGTCCAGTTTATCCAGCTGGAAGCGACAAAGCATCACGTAAATAAACTGCAGTTATGTCACATTTTAATCGTTACAAAAACAATGCCACAAAAGAGCTTAGATCAGCATCAGCTGTTGCCATCGAGTAGTACAGATGAAGTGGCCTAGGTCTGGGCCTATATAAAACCGATCGTTGCAAAAGCGAAATCAACAGTTGTCTGTCATCCAACTGTAATCAGTCAACAGCGCAAATTGACAAACCGTAGTCACAATGAAATTGCTAGCAATTTTGCTAATAACAATTGCCACAGTGGGTCTGAATGCCGCTGCGAAGGAATGGTGGGAGAACGGCAACTTCTATCAGATCTATCCGCGTTCGTTCAAAGACAGCGATGGTGATGGCATTGGCGATTTGAATGGTCAGTATTGAACTTAGTTTCAAGTAGTAGTGAAAAGGATAAAAATCCTTTAGTGAATACGTACAGTTGGCTATGAGTTGCAGCCTTTCAAGGCAGGTAATGGTTTTACTCTCTTTTCAGGCGTTGCTGAGAAGCTGGAATATCTGAAGGACATTGGCATGGATGGCGTTTGGCTGTCGCCCATTTTCAAATCGCCCATGGACGACTTTGGCTATGACATCTCCGACTATACACAAATTCAGCCCGAATACGGCACCGTTGACGATCTGCTGAGTTTGGTGGAGAAGGCGCACAGCCTGGGCCTGCGTCTCATACTGGACTTTGTGCCGAATCACACCAGCGACGAACACGAATGGTTCAAGCTGTCGGTCAATGGCGATCCGAAGTATCGTGACTTTTACATTTGGCATGACGGCGTGGTGAATGCAAGCACCGGCGTACGCGAGCCACCCAGCAACTGGGTATCGCAGTTCCGCTACAGCGCCTGGAAATGGAACGAGGTGCGTCAGCAGTACTATCTGCATCAGTTCGGCGTCAAGCAGCCCGATCTCAACTATCGCAATCCGGAAGTGGTGAAAGCACTGAAAGAGGTGCTGCGTTTCTGGTTGGTGCGCGGCGTCGATGGTTTCCGCATTGATGCGGTACCCTTCCTGTTCGAGGCCGAAATCGATTCGCAGACGGGCACTTATCCCGATGAGCCGGTAATTGCCGATGTGAGCACATGCCCCGATCCGGACGACTGGTGCCATCTGCAGCACCCCTATACCAATTCGCTGCCCGAATGCATTGATATGGTGTACCAGTGGCGCGCCGTTGTCGATGAGTTCAAGGCCGAATTCGGTACGGACACCAAGATTCTGATGACGGAAGCGTACACAAGCTTTGAGAATTTGATGAATATGTACGGCGATGGCGTACACAATGGCTCTCACATTCCGTTCAATTTCGAGATGTTGGCTGAACTGAAAAGCGAGAGTACCGCAGCCGATTTCAACTACTACGTACAACATTGGCTGTCGAACATGCCCGAAGGGGTCTACGCCAACTGGGTGTTGGGCAATCACGATAATCGCCGTTTGGCCTCGCGTTTCGGCCCACAGCGCAAGGATCTGATGAACATCTTTCTGCAGACGCTACCCGGCATTGCGGTGACCTATAATGTGAGTAAGAATGTCGGGAAACCACCATGCAGAGGAGTAGCTTCTTGCATTTAGAGAATCTATGTGGGAAATTCTAGAGGGTTCAAGGATTTTTCAGTTCAAAGTCTGTACATGTAGAATACACTGACTCTTTTAATGACTTTTCTATGAGGATCCCTGAAAGCATTTAACTTAACTCAAGTTGTTATTCTTATATGGAGAAGTCTTGTCAAACAATTTGTTATCCATGTTTTGCTATTTGAACTGAAACAATTATGGACTAACCTAACCTAGAGAAACTTTGAAGTGAGGTTCCCAACGCGCGGCCAATGGGAAAACCCAGAGGCCATGCTAGGGGATCTGACGGATATTTTCTTCACTGACGGATCCAAGACCGATAAAGGTACTGGAGCTGGATGGCACCTCGATGGAAGTGTCAACTGCTACTACTCATTGGGTGGGCTGACTACCGTCTTTCAGACGGAAATCTTCGCCATTCTGAAGGTAGCGGAATGGATAATCGGGAGGAAATTGTGCGGGAAACATATAGGAGTCTGTAGTGACAGTCAAGCTGCACTTAAGGCCCTGGAGAACGCGCGTGTTACCTCTAAGATTGTCCAAGAATGTAAGATGAAGCTAAAATCAGTCGCGAGACGTAATAAGCTCCAACTTATCTGGGTTCCGGTACACTGCGGTGTTCTAGGTAACGAAACTGCCGATGAACTAGCTAACTGTGGATAAGGGTGTGCACCCGTGGGACCAGAGCCAATAATCGGCACCAGTCTAGCAGGAACCCTGGACTGGATCAGGTCCTGTGTAAATAACCTACATAGAGAACGTTGGTCTAGCTTGGGAAGCTGTAAAACTGCCAAGTGTTTTGTGAAAAGCCCGGACAGGAAAGCAGGGGATTTCCTCCAGAAGCTGAGAAGGAAAGACCTCCGTCGAATGGTCGGGTTAATCACGGGACACAATCCATGGGGGCGACATATGGCCAACATGGGCATCATCGAGGATCCGACTTGCATGTCTTGTCTGGATGAGGTAGATAGTACAGAGCGCTTTCTCTGTGCATGTCCTGCCTTCTCTAGAACGAGATTGCGCACGCTGGGTTCCGATGTTATGAGAATGGACGAAGTTCATTCTCTCACCCTGTGTGATCTCCTGACATTCATTAATGAGTCCGGGAAATTTGCACAGGAGACCTCATAACCCTTTCTCCCTTTCCACCCACTTTCTCGTTTCTCTTTCTCTTTCCCATTCCAATCTCCTCTATCAACCTTTTTCCTGAGCCTTAAGTACAATGGGCTATAAAGCCTGAGTGCTTGAGGTAATGACCTCCCTTAGGTTATTTCCTCGGCTCCCCCTCACATCCATCCATCCAACCTAACCTAACTTATTTAAGTTTCAATTGAAATGATTGTTGCTTATTCTACAGGGCGAAGAATTTGGCATGGAGGATGTGAATGTCAGCTGGAAGGATACGCTCGATCCGCAAGGTTGCAATGCCGGTCCGGATAACTACAACAACTACTCACGTGATCCTGCACGCACACCATTCCGTTGGGATAGTTCGGCCAATGCTGGCTTCAGCACGGCCGCTCACACTTGGCTGCCAGTGGGCGCCGGTTATGAGGAGGAGAATGTCGCTGCGCAGTTAGCCGCAGACAACAGTCATTTGAAGATCTTCAAGCGTGTCAACCAGCTGCGAAAACAGGAAGCCGCTTTCCAGGATGGCAACTATGAGCCGAAAGTAGTTGGCGATGTGTTGCTGTACAAGAGGTGAGTGAACCAAAGGAGAAGAGCTGGAAGGTAGTAGATTCTCCTAAGAGAGATGTTGTTATATAGGAAAACTGAACAAACCTTAAGAAAGAACGTATTTCGAACGGTATATGAAAGTAAATGTATCTGCCTACTGTGACTTAGTGGAAAGAATGATGAGTGAGGTGAGGCAATACCTAAAAAAAGAGAAAGAAAATCAAGGCTATAAATTCTTTCTGCCTATCATCTAAAAATGTCCTGCAATACCGGGTAAGAACAGAAAAGAAATCGCAAGCTGCATATTTATTGGGTACCCGGACACAAAGGCATTAAGGGAAATGAGGCAGCAGACGCGGTGTTCACCTGCCAAATGAGTAAATCTGCAACGTTCTGATGCCTCAATAGGCAATTAATAGAGGTTTGGGAGACAACCTAACGAGAAACACAAAGGCGCATATGAAATTCATTCTCTCGCTCCCAAGAAAGGGTTTCAGAGCCATCACACTGCTTAACAGAGGCTCAGGCGCAGAAGATAGCGATCACTGACTTGGAAAAATGAAGGGAGAAAATGATGCGAAGGAAACCCTGGAGCCTGCCGGCTATCTCAAGACTGCAACTTACTTAGGAGCCCCATTCATTTCTGGATTAAAAGAGGTCCCCAAACATGGCATTCAAGTAGTTGTTGAACTTAGCTAGAAACACCCACATTCTCATCGATCACTTTTATTTCGATACGCAAGACTAAGGAGCTCCAACTGGTATCGCTGGGGACCTAATAGGGTTTATGCGTGGCCAACTTGGAAAAGATTAGGTTAGGTTATGGTATGTGCCTCTGTAAGAGACACCCTCGGAGGCCAATTGTGAGGCGTGATACCACATATATCACCCGTTTTTTAAATGTGTATGCAAACCTTTTTTTTAACATGTGTTACAACAAACATTTCAAACGGATGGGGAAGAGGGGAGAATACGTGCAGTTAAGCACCGGATCCGAACGACGGTTGGCGGTTTTTCTTTCACACTTGAAGGTTTTGTCATTGACTGCCAAGAATGCACTTGTGCGATTCTTGTAATTCTCATCTGCTTTATGTGGATAGGGATATAAGTAGACGAGTATTTCACCAACGCGAGATAGGATTCGAACCTAGGGCCTCGGTATGAGAAGCCAGCCTGCTACCCACTGGAATATTGAGGCCAACTTAAGGGGAAGAAGATTAACGCAAAGTGAGCGTTGGGTGGAAAAAAGAGGAAGAAGCATCAAAGAATATGAGTGAGAACAGTGGAATCGAAGTAAAAGGACAATCAATGTTCAGTTGTTTCGAGTAAAGACCAAATATAGATAAGTGATGTGAGATGACTTGTGAGATAACTATTAAATGTGTGAGATAACTGATGTTTAAAAAAAAAAGAAAGAGAAACATAATTTAAGCGAGGAAAAGAGAAATATGAATGAAAACCGTGAAAGGTAAGGAAAAGGGAACTGAAAGTTGAGTACATTCAGTGCAAGGCAAAAGATAGATGATTTGTTTGTTCAAATAGAAGAAAGGGGAACGTAGTTCGAACCATAAAAAGAGAAATGTGAATGAACACCGGAAAAGGTGAGGAAAGGAAGAAAGAAGGTAGTGTGTGAAAGTGGAAACTGAAAACAGAGGAAAGCAATTCGAATAAAGAAAAAGATGTAGGCGAAAAGGAAGCAACATAATTTCAAAGGTGGAAAAAAATGATGTAAAAAAAAGTTATGATGATGCAGAACGTAAGTTAAGAGCAAAAGTAAAAAAAGAAAGAAGCAAAGCGATTAAAGTTGTAATGGTTGAGTCAATGACTGAGATGAATGACTCGGATTCATTTGGGTCAATCGAATTCAGTTCTGTTAACCAAATTCAAAACCAATTTAATTTGTATTTTAATTTTCAATTTTTAGAAAAGCCTCCACTGGTGATGCGTTCATTGTGATCTTGAACATTGGCGCTGACGAGGTGGTTCTGGACTTGACCCAATACTACGATGACGTGTCGATCGATGTTGAGGTAGTGGCCAGCTCGTTGCAGTCTGGCATACCAAATGGGTAGGTTACGATTAAAAACAATATTTTTTGCATATTAAGTTTTATTTATTTATTTTTTTAACGTTAATAGCGAAATACTGAACTCTGGCAGCTTTACGGCGCAAGCCTACAACGGTTATGTGTTGCGCCTTTAAATTAAATTAAATTGAATTATATTTCTTTGTTCAATTCAATTCAAGTTGGTTCAATTAATAAAATTACAAACAGCAATAAAAAGTTTGCGTTTTTCATATAAAACAACTATAAACCAAGCAAAATAGCCAACGCAATTCCTAATTGAGTCAAAGAAACGCTAAAAGTATTAAACAAATCACTTAAAGCATTCTTTGAATGAACAGAAATGAGTGCACTCAGACAATGATTGGTGTGAGAGAGAGCAGGAGGCATGAATTCTTGCGCGCACATCCGAATTAAAAAATCATAAAATGCCTGACAGTCTGACAATAATGGCGACTAATTAGCTTTGAATTTGTGCAGACACAAATCTACATAAACACAGTGTGAGAGGGTGAGTGAGAGAGAGAAAACTGGAGAGAAATTGTCGTAAAATAAAATTAATGGCTTCTAAGTTATTAATTTCATAAACAAAAACGGATGGAAAAGCGTCCGTAGGGAAAAAAAATATGAAAAGCTAGTACATAATATACCGAAATAGTTAAAAAAAATCAAATTTTATAGCATTCTAAAGAAAGCAACAAACAGAGCCGTAAAAAATAAATCTGAGTGAGTGAACGCAACAAAATTTCAACAACAAAATCAACACGCAATGCAATTAGCCCTCATGGTTGCCACTCGACCAAAATTTTGATCACCAGATTTTTCTAGAAAAATAGCCAAAATGTTCTTCCCAAAAAAAAAAAACAATCAAGATAAAAGCAACAAAGTACACATGGAACACAGCCAGCAAAAAAGGGGTCTTCACATGTCACCTCGCTATAAAATTATGTATTATACACTAAAAGTTCCAAAGTGCAAAAAGTCATCAAACTCAACAAAAGTAACTAAGTAACCAAACGGTAAAAAGTAACCAACTTTGAAAACCGCGATTGTGCCTCTCGCTAGCTCACTCTACTCTTTGCATCAGTGATGGCCATTCTGCTACTCGAGAGTAGGTGTCTTAAATTCGTTCGTCATGCGTCGGCTTTGCTATTACTCGCGAGTAGAAGAGTGGTCATCACTGCTCTATATTAACTCATAAAAGTTATGTCATGCTGCATGCCCCAAGTTTCATGCCACAGCCATCAACATGGATGCCATCAACATGGATACCATCAACATTGCCAGGAACGTTTCAAATAGCAGCGGGTCAGTTAGGGACTATAAAAGCAAGTTTTTTTGTAATGGAATTGGAGACGAGATCAGGGTTGAGAGGTAAGAGATGTCATATTGGAGATGGAAGAAACAAGGTGAGAGATAAGAGATTAGAAATAAGAAATTCGGACAGGATACGATATAATGCGATACGATACGATGCGGTGCGATACGATACGATACGATACGATACGATACGATACGATGCGATGCGATACGATACGATACGATACGATACGATGCAGGATAGGATAGGATAAGATACGATACAATACGATACGATACGATACGATACGATACGGTACGATACGATACGATACGATACGATACAATACGATACAATACGATACGATAAGTTACGACACGATACGATACGATACGATACGATACGATACGATACGATACGATACAATACGATACGATACGATACGATACGGTACGATACGATACGATGCGATACGATACGCTACGATACGATACGATACGATACGATACGATACGATGCGATGCGATGCGATACGATACGATACGATGCAGGATAGGATAGGATAAGATACGATACAATACGATACGATACGATACGATGCGATGCGATATGATACGATACGATACGATGCAGGATAGGATAGGATCAGATACGATACGATACGATACAATACGATACAATACGATATGATACGATGCGATGCGATACGATACAATACGATACGATACGATACGATGCGATGCGATGCGATACGATACGCTACGATACGATACGATGCGATGCGATGCGATGCGATACGATACGCTACGATACGATACGATACGATACGATACGATGCGATGCGATGCGATACGATACCGATACGATGCGATACGATACGATACAATACGATACGATACGATACGATACGATACGATACGATACGATACGATGCGATGCGATGCGATACGATACGATACGCTACGATGCGATACGATACGATGCGATACGATACGCTACGCTACGATACGATACGATACGATACGATGCGATGCGATAGGATAGGATAGGATAGGATAAGATAAGATACGATACGATACGACACGATACGATACGATACGATACGATACGATGCGATGCGATACGATGCGATACGATACGATACGATACGATACGATATGATGCAGGATAGGATAGGATAAGATACGATACAATACGATGCGATACGATACGATACGATACGGTACGGTACGATACGATACGATACAATACGATACAATACGATAGGATAAGTTACGATGCGATGCGATACGATACAATACGATACGATACGATATGCTACGCTACGCTACGATACGATACGATACGATGCGATGCGATGCGATGCGATACGATGCGATACGATACGATAGAATACGATACGATAAGATACGATGCAGGATAGGATAGGATCAGATACGATACGATACGATACAATACGATACGATACGTTACGTTACGATGCGATGCGATACGATACGATAAGATAGTAAGTAGAAAAGTAGATAAGTAGAAAACAGATGCGAAATATGAATGGAGGGAAGAAGAAAGAAGTTATTAAAATTTAAAATGTTTTGAAATTTAAATAAATTGCAAGTTAAGAATTTGTTACAAAATATAAGAAAGATGAATGACATATATGAAAAATTAAGGCTTGAACGAATATCAAAAAGACTGAAGCAAATTAAGCGATAACTTCAAATACATTTGGCCATGCAAATATCTGTTTTTAGAATTATTTGTATCTAACAACGAATGAATCAGACAGATAAGCAGCCACTTTAGTGTAAACTTCTTTAGGTATCGCTACTATGGTTTTCATGTATGTATACATTTAACATTATACAATTAACTAACACTTCACAGAGGTTTATACCTCAGTTGCTTTGTCATAGGTTACTGATAACGTGATAACTTGTTTACAATCTTGTCATGACTTCTGTATAGAAGGAACCAAGAAGTGTTGTAATGCAACAAAGTAGGAAGTCAAAACTTTGTCCCTCAATTTGTTGCTGGCAATCAATGCAAACGGTGGCTGTATATACTTAGGAATGCCCACGAAAAATCGATTCCATGATAGTGGTATTTCGTGAAAAATTTCTACCTGGTTTTGAGATTCTTTTTTCATGTAAAATGTTTTTCAATCCTTTGATCTTTAGATAAACACGCAGCATCGTTAAAGTAAAAGTATTTGTGATGAAGTTTTAAGTTATTAAATATTTAAGTATTAGTCACTAGATTTCCTGCTTGAATGCCACTTACTTTCACGTATTCCTCTGTAGTGTGACTCGTTCTTATAACCTTCACCAATATTCGACATCGAAGTGAAAAAATTCTTATTAAAAAAAGTACGTCCAATGGTAATCGTAAAAGATCTCCGATTAAAAGATAATCGCTCGCTAATAAATTTTTCGAATGCCGATAAGTAAAGAAGTAGCTTTAGTTGCGCTTATAAAACTGCGAGCCGAATGCCTCCTGGTATCAGAACCCAAGTGTTCCTCGTAATGTCAAGGCACAGCACCTTTGCGCTACTCGGTCTGCTGCCGCTGTTGTTGTGGGTCTTGCAGTGCAGCGCCAACGATTGGTGGGAATCGGCCGCTTTGTATCAAATCTATCCGCGTTCCTTTCAGGACAGCGACGGCGACGGTGTTGGCGATCTGAATGGCATTACATCCCGATTGGAATATCTGAAGGAGATTGGCATTACTGCCGCTTGGATCTCGCCCATTTTCGAGTCACCCATGTCCGATTTCGGCTATGATGTATCGAACTTTACGCGCATTGATGACATCTTTGGCACGCTGGACGACTTTGATGCGCTCATTGCCAAAGCAAAACGCCTGGGCGTCAAAATCCTTCTGGATTTTGTGCCCAATCACTCGAGCGACGAGTGCGAGTGGTTTCAAAAGTCCATAGCGCGCATCGATGGCTACGATGATTTCTATACGTGGGTCGACGGGCGGGTGGATCCGAACAATGCCAGCAATGTGTTGCCGCCCAGCAATTGGGTAGGTTTTTAGGCATCTAAAATTCAAACCAATTTACGTTTTGATGGGTGTTTTTCACAGATAAGCGTCTTTGGGCGGTCGCAGTGGACTTGGAATGAACAGCGTCAACAGTTCTATTTGCATCAGTTTCAACGGAAACAGCCCGATCTGAACTACAGCAATCCAATGGTGCACGAGCACATGTTGGGCGTGCTAAAATTTTGGCTCGACCGCGGCGTGGACGGCTTTCGCATCGATGCGGTACCTTTTTTCTTTGAGAAGCGCCTCGAGAACGGCACATTTCCCGATGAACCGTTGAGCGGTGTGACGCAGGATCCCACCAGTTATAGGTATCTGGATCATATATACACAAAAGACCAGAACGAGAATGTGGAGCTATTGCACGAGTGGCGCGCGTTTATGGACGATTATAAGCAAAAAAATGGAGGCGATACAAGGTCAGAGATGATTTACCCGACTGGACAAATTCCAGTAACTTCAAAACTATAGTATATATGGTTTCAAATTCCTTTAACTTCTTTCCACAAATTGCAGAGTTCTTATAGCCGAGGCCTATTCCCCCATACAAACTTTGAGCAGTTTCATTGGCAACGGCACCCACAACGGCACTCAGGTGCCCATGAATTTCATACTAATGGACCTCGATGGCAGCTCGACAGCGCGCGATATGGAGAATTTGGTCAACAACTGGATGAACATCATGTGGACCGAACATCAGCATGCCAACTGGGTGATGGGCAATCACGACAATCCTCGTGTGGCCAATCGCATGGGTCGTCAGAAGGTTGATCTCATGAATATTATTGGGAACGCGCTCCCTGGCGTATCGGTTACCTACTATGTAAATTGAAATATCTCTGAATCCATTGGAAGTTTGAGAATTGAAAAAATGTCATTAAATAGGGTGAAGAAATTGGCATGGCAGATGTGCCCACCGAATGCACGGAGATCTCCTGCGATACTCGCGATCCGGAGCGTACGCCAATGCAGTGGACTACGCAGCCACAGGCTGGCTTCACCCACGGACCCAACACTTGGCTGCCCATAGCCGCGGACTATGCACGCTACAACGTACAGACGGAACGGGGCGTGGCGCGTAGCTCGTTGAATATTTTCAAACGCATGCAACAGCTAAAAACGACTAACGCTTTTCGGGCCTTCAAGGCAGAAAATGGCTTCAGTTATGGCGCCGTCTCGGAGCAGGTCTTTCAAATAGTGCGGTAACATTTGTTTGGAGTTAAGTCAAATGAGCTTAAGAAGGAAATTATGATTTTCATCGTAGAACTGCTGCCCGTAGAGAAGAGTATCGCATACTGGTGAATATGGGCAACAAAGTTGAAAAGTTACACAATCTGGCGAATCGTGTAATGGAATATGTGGTGCTCAACGCGTACTCTCCCCACAACTATGGGTAGGTACTAGTGTTAAGTGTGGAATAATCTAAACTGTTTGGCACTTTTTTGCTACAGCGATAAGGTCGACTTGAGTGCGGACATTTCCCTGATGCCATACGAGGCGGTGGCGCTACGTTGGTTGGCATAAAGCTGGTATAAAGCTGGTTGACAGAAGCTATGAGACCTTAGCAAACACATAGCACATTGTATGTACACCTGTATATGGTGTATTTGTTGTTTATATACAACAAAAATGTAGCGTTGTACATTTTGTTTGCGTAGTATTAGCTGTTAATTTGTGCTATCGTTCAATTGTGATTGACTTTTAGCCACTAAATTATGACATAATGCACAGTAAAGATTAGAATATAATTTCAGAAAAAAATAATAAACATTGTGTGCATTGTTTTTTTTAGGCAATCTGATAAGTTAAGCTGATAAGTGTTATTATTCAATGCAAAGCTTATCACCGCTGGGTGTGAATACCCCACACGAATATTGAAAATGTGGCAAGAACAGAAAAAGCACCATAATCTTCCAACTTTCTTACTTACATATTTTGTGCCATTTTATTTTTCTGATAAGAAATATTATTTTTTTAAATAAATTTAAATTATTTCTATATATATGTCTATAGTTATGCTTGCTGCTACAATGCGGTTTTTTATGAACTGCTCAGCACAACTGCTTCCTTTGGTAATAAATGTATTGAGTTTTTGGACACTTTGTCACTGAAAATAAATAAAAATAGATACAAATTATTTCAAACTCGGGGCTTAAAGCGGTCAATGTGATCAAAGACCTAGGTGTCTTCTTCGATTCTAATTTCTCTTTTTCTTCACATATCGACTCTATCATATCCAAATCGTATTCTATGTTAGCCTTTATTCGTCGCAACTGTTCTCCCTTCTCTGACCCTTATACTTCGTTCCAGGCTAGAATATGCAGCCGTCATTTGGAGGCCATATTATGCCTTAAGTATAAATCGGCTTGAACGAGTGCAAAAGGTCTTTATTCGCTTTGCCCTTCGTTCCTTGAATTTTGCAGACCCGATTCCCTCCTACGACGCACGTTGTCAGCTTCTAAACTTGAAATCGCTACTTAATAGAAGATGTTTTTTGTCGTGAATGGACTTATTGACTGCTCGTCTCTTCTTGAAAAAATTAATTTTAATATTCCTGCCAGATCTCTTCGGCGGGCTGAGCTTTTTAATGTTGGCTTTAACAAGACCAATTATGCCAAAAATGCTCCTAATTGAATTTAATAACCTCTCAAATTCTTTGGATATTGATCTCGCGTTACCTTTAAGCGTATTTTGCACCATTTTTTCTAATTATAGGTATCTTTAAGTATATTTTTAGAATTTGTTTGAATTTACACCCTCATTTCTCAAAGTCTATAATTTGATTAGACTTAATTTAGTAAACAAATAAACAAATTTTTACTGTAAGGACAACGTAAAGACGTCAGATATTAAACAATGCCTACCCCTTGCGGCACGGCAGCCGCCGTGGCTCAGTTGGTTAGTGCGTTGGACCGCGAGTCGAAGGCAGCAACCTCAGGTTCAAATACTGCCTGTAATAACACCTAAACACCTTTCGGTGGCTGTCCTCTCAGCTGGAAATGGCAAACCTCTGAGAGTAAAAAATTGCTTATGGAAAAGCTCCCAACCTGCCGTTCGGAACCGGCATAAAACTGTAGGTCCCTTCCACCCGCGTACAAATTCACACGCACAACACGGGTGGTTGCGGGAAGCTAGGCCTTAGTCTCGCGTAAGCGGGCTGTCGTGCCAGTCAATTAATTAATTAATTAATTACCCCTTGCGTTTGACGCTCTTATCGGTGACAAGTTTATATTCCAGTTCGCTGCTAAGGCCCGGAAAAGTAGCATCTAAGTTAATCGTTTCCAATGAATCGAAAATATTCAGAAGCGAAATGAAAGTCTTATGACCGCCCAGTGAACTGAAATGAAGAGCAGAAAATTTAGTCAAAATATAAAATTATTATAATAAGGATGTGTTTGCTAGTTCCAATTTTGCTGAAACATTTTTATATTTTGCAGACTGAAAAATTTTTTTTATGTAGGCAATGTCTTATGCTACGCTATGCTATGCTATGCCATGCTATGCTATGCTACGCCACGCTATGCTATGCTATGTTGTGCTATGCTATGCCATGCTATGCTATGCTACGCCACGCTGTGCTATGCTATGTTGTGCTATGCTATGCTGTGCCACGCCATGCTATGCTGTGCTATGCTATGCCATGCTATGCTATGTTATGTTATGCTATGCTATGCTATGCTATGCTATGCTGTGCTATGCTATGCCATGCTATGCCATGCTATGCTATGTTATACTATGCTATGCCATGCTATGCTATGCTATGCTATGCTATGCTGTGCTATGCTATGCTGTGCTATGCTATGCTATGCTATGCTATGCTATGCTATGCTATGCTATGCCATGCTATGCCATGCTATGCAATGCTATGCTATGATATACTATGCTGTGCCATGCTATGCTATGCTATCCTATGCTATGATATGGTATGCAATGCTATGCTATGCTTTGCTATGCTATGCTATGCTATGATATACTATGCTGTGCCATGCTATGCTATGCTATGTCGCGCATTGTAACCCACTTACCGCTTTATTGCCAACACTCTGTCATTCAGCGCCTTCACCTGCACATCACCGCGTCGCATTGTGGTCTCTTTGCGTAAACTTTTCAGCTGCTTGAAAATATTCAGGTGACTCTGTGCTATGCCGCGCTGTCGTTTCACATTCACCAGCTCATAATCGTCGGCCACTGGCAGCCATGTTTCCTTGCCCTCGGTGAAGCCGGCATTCTTGTTATTATTCCACTGGAACGGCGTGCGCACCGGATCGCGCGTCAGCCGCTCGTATTCGTGTTCATTTGACTGGCAGCCCTGCGGATCGACGGTGTCCTCCCAGGAGATCCACACATCGGTCATGCCAATCTCTTCGCCATTGTAGTTGATACAGACGCCAGGCAGCGTGGCCAGCAGTATGTTCATCATGTCGATGCGATCCTTGCCCATGCGTGAGCCAACGCGGCTCTTGTCGTGATTGCCCAGCTGCAAAAATTCACATCATTAGTGGTCGCAGCGGTCTCGCTGTCATCGGCCACACAACTTACCACCCAGTTGGCGGTGCGTCCTGTCGGCATTCTCTCCAGCCAGCTGCCGATTAGCTGCGCGTAGTGGTGCGCATTCGAGGCGTTCGTCAGGTAGCTGATCAGCTCAAAGTTGAAGGGAATGTGGGAGCCGTTGGCCGTTTCGTTGCCATAGTACTGCATGAGCACATCGAGCGGCGCGTACGCCTCGGTCATCAGTATGCGATCGTCGCCACCCAGCTCGGCTTTCATTTCGTCCATCACAGAGCGAAAGTCGTACACCAGATGAATGGTCTCGGGCTGGTGGACTGTGTAGATGTGATCCAGGTAATCGTAGTCCTCGGGATCGTTGACCTGCGGGTTGCGCGGCTCATCGGGCCAGTTGCCGTTGGCATCGGCCTCAATCTCAAACACATGCGGCACCGCATCCACTCGAAAGCCAGCAACGCCCTTACGCAGCCAAAAGCGCAGCACGTTCTACAAAAGAATTTTCATGCCATAAAGCATTCAACATAAGTAGAAATGAACCTGGGGACAAACGCACCTTCATCATTTCGCGCACTTTCGGATTGCGATAGTTAAAGTCCGGCTGCTTGGCATGGAACTGATGCAGATAGTAGGCCTGACGCTGCTCGTGCCAAGTCCACATGGAACCGCGAAACACACTAATCCAGTTATTGGGCGGCAAACGGGTGCCGTTCTCCAGCAAGTGACCCTCATGCCACACGTAGTAGTCCTTGTACTCGCTGTCGCCGGCAGCCGATTTGATGAACCACTCGCACTCGTCGCTCGAGTGGTTGGGCACAAAGTCGACTATGATCTTAATGCCCAGATCCTGGGCGCGCGCCAACAGCTCCTCAAAGTCCTCCATGGTGCCGAACATTGGATCGATTTCGGTAAAGTTGGCAATGTCATAGCCAAAGTCGGCCATGGGCGAAGTGAAAATCGGCGACAGCCAAGTGGCGTCAATGCCAATCTCCTTCAGATACGGCAACTGCTCGGTGATGCCTGGGAAATTTGGGGTTTTTCAAGCCAAAAGACGAACGTCTTCAGTCAAAGCGTGCTTACCGTTCAGATCGCCTATGCCATCGCCATCGCTGTCCTTGAACGAGCGCGGATAGATTTGATAGAAGGAGGCAGTCTGCCACCATTCGGTGGTCTCTGCTGCCTGCGCAGCCGCTAACAATGCGCACACGGCAAGCAATTTCACCAGTTTTTTCATAGTCAAAGAGTGCGTCCGTACGCTATGACGGCTTGTTTTGAATGAGCCCTGTGGGGGGCCCAATGTGAGCATTTAAAATTTCGCATATTGGCAATCAGCGGCAATAGCTGATAAGGCGACTAATAAATTAATACCATCTATCAGCGAATTAATATGATCTACGGTAGATAAAGATTTTGCAGGTAGACAACGCATTTATGACACAAAGTACGACAATTTGTACGATTCGATTGGCAGTGCCTACTTTACGATTCGAACTTCTGTAACTGAATGTTGCCGAAGCCACAATGGCGACAAGGGATACATACCACACTTTGAATGCATATCTGATTTTATATTGTAAAATATGTACCTATGCGAGCAATCAATTAGTATGAATGACTCATCACTGCTTTACTCAGTTTGAGTTGTTTGAGTCTAACCCTTTCAAAAAAGTCCTGGTGGCAGACTGCATCCTTCTACGAGATCTATCTGCGTTCGTTCAAGGATAGCAATGGCGATGGCATAGTCGATCTAAAGGGCCTCACTAACAGTTTGGCATATCTGAAAGAGATCGGATTTGATGCCATTTGGCTGATGCCGTTTCCCAAGTCGCAAATGGCCGATTTCGGCTATGACATCTCCGATTTCAAAGCTGTCGATCTCATCTATGGTACCATGGACGACTTTGATGCGTTGATAGCCAAGGCCAAAAAGTTGGACCTCAAAATAATACTCGACTTTGTGCCGAATCACACGAGCGACAAAAACGAATGGTTCATCAAATCGGCAGCGAATGACTTGACTTATCAAGATTTTGATATATGGCATTCGGGTGACGTGTGAAACGGGAATTGTGAGGTGTCAGGTAATTGGTTGAGTCTTTACTATGGCTCGGCGTGGGAGACGCACGAGGGCCGAAAGCAGTTTCACAAGAAGCAGCCCGATCTGAACTATCGCAATCCGGTGGTGCGCGAAACAATGAATGTGAGACTGTAAGAGAGAGAGAGAGGCAAATGTTGTGACATGTCTTGTTGTCTTTGCAAGGATTTAACTTGAACATCTTCGATCTATTGCCAGCTGAGTTCGAGTATGTGGTGCTGAATGATAAGTCAAAGAAGCGCCAGGGGTACGTTGGAATGCATAGTGGAATTATACAGGTGGAGTAATAATTGACAGTTTGTATTTGACACTGCCTTATTTATAAGTTGCATTAAAAGGTAGCAAGAAAAGGGAAATAATTCGGCCTTTTCCACTAGATGGCGCTAATAATTATTTCAAATAGTTCTGAAATTCAAAAGCACATTTATGTGCATTATCTACTCGTATTCCATCAACAAAAAAGTTATCGATTGAGTGACTGAAGGCAGAGCAAACTCATTAGTGTATACAACGAGCAATACCCTGTGATGGAAATACCCTGTGATGGAAATAGGTTTTTACGTTTTCATCTCGATTTGAAATTGTAACGAACAACTCGCACTTTTTGTAACGAGAAAGAGAGTAAGGGTAAACAAAGAAATGTTGCGCAGGAAGCTGTCTTTGCCTACAGCTCGCTGGTAACCTCCCTCTGCTAAAAACCTCAACGTGGTAGCCGCGGGGTTATCACCTCTAAAATGCACCGAAAAGCATCTTTATTTGCCCGGTAATATGTAATAAACCTGCAAAAGGATTAATTGGGCAAGCTTTCCTACTACAAAAATTCGATGTACTTACGCCGACTCTGCCACTTCTAAAGGATTAGAATGATCCCTAGGTGTCCGTCGTTTTATATTTTCTTGCCTTTTCTCCTCAATTTCATTGTAATAATACGCCGCGACGAAAAACATTCTGGCTTTTAACAATTTTTGCTTTATTTTGCGTAATTTACCAATTGTCAAAAATTCAATTCCACCTGTTTCACTTGTAGAACTTTTTCGATTTCTATCACACGTAAAACAAATTCGTACGATTTGTGATTTCGTTTTCGTTTCGAATTCGTACGATTTCCATCACATGCCTGTATTTCACGCTTCTGGCTTTCTCCATCAGTTTTTTCCCTTCTCTTCCTTAATTGTGTCGACTTGGCTTCGTGTTAGGATTCTTGCAGGATGTTGTTATTGTTGTTGCATTTTTTTTTACTTTCTGAAGGAGATGGAAAATCTTCGAAAGATACCGGAACATCAATTCCTCGGCATGCTGCGGTACGTGGAAAAGGGGTACCTTTTCCTCCGTCCAAGTGCGGTTGTAAAAACTGCAGATCGACTTTGTCATAGTTCAAATAATTCAAAATCAAATATTCAAATTCAAAGTTCAAATATTGTAGTACAAGTTACGAAATAGTTCAGTTACGTTGAAAGAGTTCAGTTACGCACGGTTCAAATATATTGGGTGTACAACTTTGCGTCCGCCGTTTTTTTCCAAAATTAAAAGCTTTATTGCGAAAAAGTGCTTACAGATGTATTATTCAAAGTATTGTCCGTCGCTAGCGACAACTTTCTCCCATCTTTCCGGCAATTTTCGGATCCCGGCTCGAAAAAAGGAGTCCTCTTTTGACGCTATCCATGAAGCAATCCATTTTTCCAATTCTTCGAAGGATTGAAAATGTTGATCTGCCAGGCCGTGTGCCATCGAACGGAATAGGTGGAAGTCAGAAGGGGCGACATCTGGGGAATACGGCGGGTGGGGCAAGACTTCCCATTTCAGCGTTTCCAGGTACTTTTTGACCACTTTTGCGACGTGAGGCCGAGCATTGTCGTGTTGGAGGATGACTTTGTCATGTCGCTCTTGATATTGTGGCCGCTTTTCTTTTAGCGCGCGACTAAGGCGCATCAGTTGCGTTCGGTAGCGATCTCCTGTGATGGTTTCACCCGGTTTTAAGAGCTCGTAGTAAATCACACCGAGCTGATCCCGCAAATGGCGAGAATTGGGCACATAAACGGACATTTTCGAGCGTGAATAATACGAAAACAAGAACAACTGTCACTGAAACGGCGATGACAATTCGTTAGGCACTGTCCACACTCACTTTAAAGGCATTACCATCTATGTATTTCAACCAGCCTCAGCCGGTACAGCCACCTATCGGAAAACGGCGGAAGCAAAGTTGTACACCCAATATATTTGAAAAGTAACTGTAAATATGTCAATATATGCATGTTATATCAATGGTGTTGATCACTTTATGTTTCTGAAATAAAGTAGTATCCTTCGATACGTTTATTTTCTTTTTCTTAGAACAAAAATCTTACTTTTGCAAAAAAACAACATTGTTTCTTCAAGGCAGCAGGAACTGTCATAATCACAAAAACTGTCATCAGGTTACTCCACCTGTATAATTCCACCATGGTTGGAATGTATGTATTTAGAATCAATCAATCATATTTGGCACATTTGTTATAAATTTGACGTTCTTTGTTTTTCAACAGCAATGTGACGCTGATGCCAAAGGAATCGGTGGTACTGAAGTCAACCACTATTACACCTCAATTAGCTCAATTAGTTGCTGAAAACAAATATGCATATCTTGCTCTAAATATTAAGTTCCAAAGGGTTTTATACTTTGAAATTTAATAAAAAGGCTTGTGCGAAGATATGAGTGAAAGCTTCCATTCCATTTCATTCTAAAAATGGTTTCTAGTTTGTTGGACTCGATCCTACTAGTCCAGTTTTGCATGAGTCTTTTGCATAAATCTAGCTGGATCCCACGTATCGCTTGAATAAAGTTGTTCCCTAGTGGATTAAATGTTGCTAGTTTGTAGTCTTGAACCAGCGAGTTCGAAGTATGGCCAGAGACAGTTGGGACTATTGCCGCAATTGCCATACTGAAGCAAAGGAAGAGATTATAAGTCGCCTTCTCTGCCACTAGCCGGCTCTCTCTAGACGAAGATAAAAATTCCTAGGCTCTCCTTCCGACGACAACTTGAATGATCTCAATTCAGTCAGTATTAAGGACTTCCTAGAGTTCATCCACAATTTAAATTGGCGGGATTAGACTCTTCGATTTGCAGTAAGACAGACCCTCTAAGCAGAACTAAGTATGTCTTTCGGCAAGTCCCATGCCCACACAGCCACTTTAGCCTAACCTATCCTCAGAGAATAAAGTCTAAGAGGATTGTGGCGCACTTTTTTGGGGACGCGTTCTGGGAACTTTTCTTTCAGCAGCTCCAACGAATTTTTGAAATAAAGATTAGAAATTTCGAATAGTTGTTGAAAACTGTAATGCTACACGATAAAATGGTGGCTGTGGTACAAACATCGAAAAATGACAGCATTGTAGGCTGAACAATGAATACGAGCTGTTCCTACGAAACTTATCGCGTTGATCAAAAGACTCCTCAAATCACTACTGTGTGACTAGGCTTGCCACCCGTCCTCCATTGTGGAGGACAGTCCTCCAAATTACTCAATTGTCCTCCGTCCTCCAAAGAGGGTAAAATGTCCTCCACGAACACGAAACATGTCGATTTTACTATTTCCTTTGGTAGCAAACACGCAGCCTTACCTTATTCATATTTATTTCGATAAAAATTTATATTTTTTGTTTTGATCTCATTATTAATTGATCCCATTGTTATTAATTTTATGATATCATTAAATGCAATATAAGTCTGATTAAAGCAGCAAAGAGCACTGACAAATATTTATTTAAAAGCAATTATTCTTTGAAAAGCACATATACGTGTATGTATTTATGTAAATGAATTTATTTATTTCTTTTTTAATTGTTTTCGTATTTATGTTTTTATGCTTACTTGTTTTGTTATCTTTATGTTTAAATGTTAAAATTTTTGGGAGCTTTTTCTGTATACATATGTATGTATATCAAAGTTCAAATACATGTACACTCGCACTCTGAAAACTAAAAATGTATGTTTGTGTTTATAATAGGGGTACCGGTTAATTCGTGCGTTTTTTTTGGGAAAATTTAAGCTTTATTGTGAAAAAATGGTTACAAATTTAATATTCAAAGTATTGTCCATCACTAGCTATAACTTTTTCCCATTTTTCTGGCAATTCACGAATACCCTTTCGGAAAAATTCGGCCTGCTTTTCCGCTATCCACGAATCGATCCAATTTTTGACTTCTTCATAATTGGAGAAGTGCTGGTCAGCCAGGCCATGTTGCATTGATGGGAAGAGATAGTAATCGGATGGCGCAAGGTCTGGACTATACGGCGGGTGGGGTAGGACATCCCATTTGAGCGTTTCAAGATAGGTTTTGACGACCTGTGCAACATGTGGCCGAGTATTGTCATGTTGCAAATTTACCTTGCCGTGCCTTTGTTCATATTCCGGCCGTTTTTCGCGCAGTGCTCGGCTCAAACGCATCAATTGTCGCCGGTAGACTTCCCCTGTGATCGTTTCATTCGAGCAATGTCTCCAATTCGTGATCTTCAAACTTTTTTGGCTGTCCGGGCCGTTCATCGTCCTCCAAGTCAAAATTGACACTTTTGAACCGTGCAAACCACTTCTGGCACGTACGCTCAGCTAGAGCATGCACATCATACACTTCCACCAAAATACGATGACTTTCGGTAGCCTTTTTCTTCATATTGAAGTAATGAAGAAGTACTCCCCGCAAAACACTTTATTCGGCACAAAATTCGACATTTTCAGAGTAAAAAAAAGTATTGTTGTTTACGCTTCAGCTAAATGACACATACTGATTCTGAAACTATATGACAATAGCTTTCCAACACATATTTGGAAAGGTGAATCACTGTTCACAAAATCAAGTTACGCCATCTGTTAGAAAACCTCACGAATTAACCGGTACCCCTATTAGTATTTTTTGGTGTCCTCCACAGCCATTTTAAAAAGGTGGCAAGCCTATGTGTGACAGAAATATAAGCCACCAGCCATACCTCCTCTAAAACTCAATAACACAGTAATCCCATATAAGAATGAGGCTCGATTCTTAGGAGTCATTCTTGACAAGAAATTAAGCTGGAAACCAAACATCCTCCATAGGGTTGAAAAGGCAAGGGTTGCCTTATATACCTGCAAGAAGGCAATGGGTAAAACCTGGGGTCTAAGACCAAACTTAACGTACTGGGTCTATACAGCCGTAGTCAGGCCCATCCTAACGTATGGGTGTTTGGTTTGGTGGGAAGCTTTAGAAAAAGTCACACTTCTCCAACACCTGCAGAAAGTTCAAAGGGCAGCCTGTATCATTATCTCAGGTGCTCTTAGAACTACCCCAACCTCAGCCTTAGAAGCTTTACTTCACCTCATCCCATTAGACCTACATTGTAAGAAGTCGGCGGGAATTACAAGCCAAAGACTTCGAGCTTTCGGCCATTGGTCGGAATCAAATACGGGTCACAATAGGATACTCTCTCTCTTAGGACAAACTGGAAAACTCGATTACTCTCCTCCTCAACTTCTCTTCAACAAGAATTTCTCATGTACCATCCCAGATAGGAGCAGCTGGGAGGACGGCTCAACACCACTAACAGGTAACTCATGTCAGGTCTTCACTGATGGCTCTAAGCTAAATGGAGCGGTCGGCGGAGGCGTCTTTTCGGACTCATTGGGTATAAACTACTCCTTTAGATTACCGGACCACTGTAGTGTGTTCCAGGCGGAAGTAACGGCCATTGAAGCCGCCCTGAAGCTGATCAACGAGCGCAGTATCTCAGTACGAGATGTTAGCATACTCTCTGACAGCCAAGCGGCTATCAGGGCCCTAGGGTCTCATGTCTTAACATCAAAAACAGTGATCAGCTGCCGCAGATCTCTCAACGAGATGGCTGAGCAGCTTAACATACACCTATTATGGGTCCCAGGTCACAGAGACATCCCGAGAAACTGTAGGGCGGACGAACTGACCAGACTAGGCACAACCGAAGGGCTATCCACAGAATTTGCTGGCTTGGGTGTCCCCGCTAAGTACTTGCAAGCTGGTGCTAGAGGAGGCCGTGACTAAAGCCGCCAACATCGCTTGGGCGGCCTCTGATTAATTGTTCAGGTTGGTTTGAGACCTACTAATATGAAGGGGATAACGATCCAGTGGCATCACAATGGGTCTTATTTTGGCCTACGTGCGCTCTCGTGAGGGCCGCCACATCTACCTACCTACCTACCATGTGTGACGCTTGACATTTGCTACAGTGCGACAGTGCGAGTTTCCTCCCAAAAATATTACGAAAACCACTCCGCAGCCGCAGTTACCTGAATTCCCCCTCTCCTAATAACAAATTTATTTTGCAACTTTTTGAGGAAGTAGGAAGATTAGATTAGCTGCCATAGGTAGCTCCCATAACCTAGACTCGACCTAGACCTTTTCTTATACTTAGTAATGCACACGAAAAATCGATTCCCTGAAAGTGGTATTTCGTTAAAAATTGCTACCTGGTTTTGAGACTCTTTTTTCATGTAAAATGTTTTCCAATCCTTTGATCTTTAGATAAACACGCAGCATCGTTAAAGTAAAATTACTTATGATGAAGTTTTAACTTATTTAATATTTAAGTATAGTCACTAGATTTCCTGCTTGAACGCCACTTACTTTCACGTATTCCTCTGTAGTGTGACTCGTGACCTTCACCAATATTCGACATCAAAGTGAAAAAAATTCTTATTAAAAAAAGTACGTCCAATGGTACTCGTAAGAGATCTCCGATAAAAAGATAGTCGTTCGCTAATTAATTTTTTTCGAATGCCGATAAGTAAACAAGTTGCTTTACTTGCGCTTATAAAACTGCGAGCCGAATGGCTCCTGGTATCAGAACCCAAGTGTTCCTCGTAATGTCAAGGCACAGCACCTTTGCGCTACTCGGTCTGCTGCCGCTGTTGTTGTGCGTCTTGCAGTGCAGCGCCAACGATTGGTGGGAATCGGCCGCTTTGTATCAAATCTATCCGCGTTCGTTTCAGGACAGCGACGGCGACGGTGTTGGCGATCTGAATGGCATTACATCGCGTTTGGAATATCTGAAGGAGATTGGCATTACTGCCGCTTGGATCTCGCCTATTTTCGAGTCACCCATGTCCGATTTCGGCTATGATGTATCGAACTTTACGCGCATTGATGACATCTTTGGCACGCTGGACGACTTTGATGCGCTCATTGCCAAAGCAAAACGCCTGGGCGTCAAAATCCTTCTGGATTTTGTGCCCAATCACTCGAGCGACGAGTGCGAGTGGTTTCAAAAGTCCATAGCGCGCATCGATGGCTACGATGATTTCTATACGTGGGTCGACGGGCGGGTGGATCCGAACAATGCCAGCAATGTGTTGCCGCCCAGCAATTGGGTAGGTTTTTAGGCATCTAAAATTTCAAACCAATTTACGTTTTGATGGGTGTTTTTCACAGATAAGCGTCTTTGGGCGGTCGGCTTGGACTTGGAATGAACAGCGTCAACAGTTCTATTTGCATCAGTTTCAACGGAAACAGCCCGATATGAACTACAGCAATCCAATGGTGCACGAGCACATGTTGGGCGTGCTAAAATTTTGGCTCGACCGCGGCGTGGACGGCTTTCGCCTTGATGCGATACCTTATTTTTTTGAGAAGCGCCTCGAGAACGGCACATTTCCCGATGAACCGTTGAGCGGTGTGACGCAGGATCCCACTAGTTATAGGTATCTGGATCATATATACACAAAAGACCAGAAAGAGAATGTGCAGCTATTGTTCGAGTGGCGCGCGTTTATGGAGGATTATAAGCAAAAAAATGGAGGTGATACAAGGTCAGAGATGATTCACCCGACTGGACAAACTCCAGTAACTTCAAAACTATAGTATCTATGGTTTCAAATTCCTTTAACTTCTTTCCACAAATTGCAGAGTTCTTATAGGCGAGGCCTATTCCCCCATACAAACTTTGAGCAGTTTCATTGGCAACAGCACCCACAGCGGCACTCAGGTGCCCATGAATTTCATACTAATGAACCTCGATGGCAGCTCGACAGCGCGCGATATGGAGAATTTGGTCAACAACTGGATGAACATCATGTGGACCGAACATCAGCATGCCAACTGGGTGATGGGCAATCACGACAATCCTCGTGTGGCCAATCGCATGGGTCGTCAGAAGGTTGATCTCATGAATATTATTGGGAACGCGCTCCCTGGCGTATCGGTTACCTACTATGTAAATTGAAATATCTCCGAATCCATTGGAAGTTTGAGAATTGAAAAAATGTCATTAAATAGGGTGAAGAAATTGGCATGGCAGATGTGCCCACCGAATGCACGGAGATCTCCTGCGATACTCGCGATCCGGAGCGTACGCCCATGCAGTGGACTACGCAGCCACAGGCTGGCTTCACCCACGGACCCAACACTTGGCTGCCCATAGCCGCGGACTATGCACGCTACAACGTACAGACGGAACGGGGCATGGCGCGCAGCTCGTTGAATATTTTCAAACGCATGCAACAGCTAAAAACGACTAACGCTTTTCGGGCCTTCAAGGCGGAAAATGGCTTCAGTTATGGTGCCGTCTCGGAGCAGGTCTTTCAAATAGTGCGGTAACATATGTGTGGAGTTAAGTCAAATGAGCTTAAGAAGAAAATTATGGCTTTCACCGTAGAACTGCTGTCCATCGAGAAGAGTATCGCATACTGGTGAATATGGGCAACAAAGTTGAAAAGTTACACAATCTGGCGAATCGTGTAATGGAATATGTGGTGCTCAACGCGTACTCTCCCCACAACTATGGGTAGGTACTAGTGTTAAGTGTGGAATAATCTAAACTGTTTGGCGTTTTTTTGCCACAGCCTTAAGGTCGACTTGAGTGCGGACATTTCCCTGATGCCATACGAGGCGGTGGTGCTACGCTGGTTGGCATAAAGCTGGTATAAAGCTGGTTGACAGAAGCTATGAGACCTTAGCAAACACATAGCACATTGTATGTACACCTGTATATGGTGTATTTGTTGTTTATATACAACAAAAATGTAGCGTTGTACATTTTGTTTGCGTAGTATTAGCTGTTAATTTGTGCTATCGTTCAATTGTGATTGACTTTCAGCCACTTAATTATGGCATAATGCACAATAAAGATTAGAATATAATTTCAGGAAAAAAAGAATAAACCTTGTGCACATGGTTTTTTTTAGGCATTCTGATAAGTTAAGCTGATAAGTGTTATTATTCAATGCAAAGCTTATCACCGCTGGGTGTGAATACCCCACACGAATATTGAAAATGTGGCAAGAACAGAAAAAGCACCATAATCTTCCAACTTTCTTACTTACATATTTTGTGCCATTTTATTTTTCTGATAAAAAATATTTTTTTTTTAAATAAATTTAAATTATTTATATATATATGTCTATAGTTATGCTTGCTGCTACAATGCGGTTTTTTATGAACTGCTCAGCACAACTGCTTCCTTTGGTAATAAATGTATTGAGTTTTTGGACACTTTGTCACTGAAAATAAATAAAAATAGATACAAATTATTTCAAACTCGGGGCTTAAAGCGGTCAATGTGATCAAAGACCTAGGTGTCTTCTTCGATTCTAATTTCTCTTTTCCTTCACATATCGACTCTATCATCTCCAAATCGTATTCTATGTTAGCCTTTATTCGTCGCAACTGTTCTCCCTTCTCTGACCCTTATACTTCGTTCCAGGCTAGAATATGCAGCCGTCATTTGGAGGCCATATTATGCCTTAAGTATAAATCGGCTTGAACGAGTGCAAAAGGTCTTTATTCGCTTTGCCCTTCGTTCCTGGAATTTTGCAGACCCGATTCCCTCCTACGACGCACGTTGTCAGCTTCTAAACTTGAAATCGCTACTTAATAGAAGATGTTCTCTCTCATTAAAATTTTTATATAATATCGTGAATGGACTTATTGACTGCTCGTCTCTTCTTGAAAAAATTAATTTTAATATTCCTGCCAGATCTCTTCGGCGGTCTGAGCTTTTTAATGTTGGCTTTAACAAGACCAATTATGCCAAAAATGCTCCTATTACAAGAGTTCTAATTGAATTTAATAACCTCTCAAATTCTTTGGATATTGATCTCGCGTTACCTTTAAGCGTATTTTGCACCACTTTTTCTAATTATAGGTATCTTTACGTATATTTTTAGAATTTGTTTGAATTTACACCCTCATTTCTCAAAGTCTGTAATTTGATTAGACTTAATTTAGTAAACAAATAAACAAATTTTTAATGTAAGGACAACGTAACGACGTCAGATATTAAACAATGCCTACCCCTTGCGGCACGGCAGCCGCCGTGGCTCAGTTGGTTAGTGCGTTGGACCGCGAGTCGAAGGCAGCAACCTCAGGTTCAAATACTGCCTGTAATAACACCTAAACACCTTTCGGTGGCTGTCCTCTCAGCTGGAAATGGCAAACCTCTGAGAGTAAAAAATTGCTTATGGAAAAGCTCCCAACCTGCCGTTCGGAACCGGCATAAAACTGTAGGTCCCTTCCACCCGCGTACAAATTCACACGCACAACACGGGTGGTTGCGGGAAGCTAGGCCTTAGTCTCGCGTAAGCCGGCTGTCGTGCCAGTAAATTCATTAATTAATTAATTACCCCTTGCGTTTGACGCTCTTATCGGTGACAAGTTTATATTCCAGTTCGCTGCTAAGGCCCGGAAAAGTAGCATCTAAGTTAATCGTTTCCAATGAATCGAAAATATTCAGAAGCGAAATGAAAGTCTTATGACCGCCCAGTGAACTGAAATGAAGAGCAAAAAATTTAGTCAAAATATAAAATTATTATAATAAGGATGTGTTTGCTAGTTCCAATTTTGCTGAAACATTTTTATATTTTGCAGACTGAACAATTTTTTTTATGTAGGCAATGTCTTATGCTACGCTATGCTATGCTATGCCATGCTATGCTATGATATGCTATGCTATGCTATGCTGTGCTATGCTATGCTATGCCATGATATGCTATGCTACGCTACGCCATGCTGCTATGCTGCGCTATGATATGCTATGCTATGCTATGCTATGCTACGCTACGCTGTGCTATGCTTTGCTTTGCTATGCTATGCTATGCTATGCTGTGCTATATTATGCTATGCTATGCTACGCTACGCTGTGCTATGCTATGCTATGCTACGCTATGCTATGCTATGCTATGCTACGCTACGCTATGTTATGCTATGCTATGCTATACTATGCTATGCCATGCTATGCTATGCTATATGTCACAGTTCGTGAATACCGCCAGCATTGCATTACTGCATACTCCGCGCATTGTAACCCACTTACCGCTTTATTGCCAACACTCTGTCATTCAGCGCCTTCACCTGCACATCACCGCGTCGCATTGTGGTCTCTTTGCGTAAACTTTTCAGCTGCTTGAAAATATTCAGGTGACTCTGTGCTATGCCGCGCTGTCGTTTCACATTCACCAGCTCATAATCGTCGGCCACTGGCAGCCATGTTTCCTTGCCCTCGGTGAAGCCGGCATTCTTGTTATTATTCCACTGGAACGGCGTGCGCACCGGATCGCGCGTCAGCCGCTCGTATTCGTGTTCATTTGACTGGCAGCCCTGCGGATCGACGGTGTCCTCCCAGGAGATCCACACATCGGTCATGCCAATCTCTTCGCCATTGTAGTTGATACAGACGCCAGGCAGCGTGGCCAGCAGTATGTTCATCATGTCGATGCGATCCTTGCCCATGCGTGAGCCAACGCGGCTCTTGTCGTGATTGCCCAGCTGCAAAAATTCACATCATTAGTGGTCGCAGCGGTCTCGCTGTCATCGGCCACACAACTTACCACCCAGTTGGCGGTGCGTCCTGTCGGCATTCTCTCCAGCCAGCTGCCGATTAGCTGCGCGTAGTGGTGCGCATTCGAGGCGTTCGTCAGGTAGCTAATCAGCTCAAAGTTGAAGGGAATGTGGGAGCCGTTGGCCGTTTCGTTGCCATAGTACTGCATGAGCACATCGAGCGGCGCGTACGCCTCGGTCATCAGTATGCGATCGTCGCCACCCAGCTCGGCTTTCATTTCGTCCATCACAGAGCGAAAGTCGTACACCAGATGAATGGTCTCGGGCTGGTGGACTGTGTAGATGTGATCCAGGTAATCGTAGTCCTCGGGATTGTTGACCTGCGGGTTGCGCGGCTCATCGGGCCAGTTGCCGTTGGCATCGGCCTCAATCTCAAACACATGCGGCACCGCATCCACTCGAAAGCCAGCAACGCCCTTACGCAGCCAAAAGCGCAGCACGTTCTACAAAAGAATTTTCATGCCATAAAGCATTCAACATATGTAAGAAGAAATGAACCTGGGGACAAACGCACCTTCATCATTTCGCGCACTTTCGGATTGCGATAGTTAAAGTCCGGCTGCTTGGCATGGAACTGATGCAGATAGTAGGCCTGACGCTGCTCTTGCCAAGTCCACATGGAACCGCGAAACACACTAATCCAGTTATTGGGCGGCAAACGGGTGCCGTTCTCCAGCAAGTGACCCTCGTGCCACACGTAGTAGTCCTTGTACTCGCTGTCGCCGGCAGCCGATTTGATGAACCACTCGCACTCGTCGCTCGAGTGGTTGGGCACAAAGTCGACTATGATCTTAATGCCCAGATCCTGGGCGCGCGCCAACAGCTCCTCAAAGTCCTCCATGGTGCCGAACATTGGATCGATTTCGGTAAAGTTGGCAATGTCATAGCCAAAGTCGGCCATGGGCGAAGTGAAAATCGGCGACAGCCAAGTGGCGTCAATGCCAATCTCCTTCAGATACGGCAACTGCTCGGTGATGCCTGGGAAATTTGGGGTTTTTCAAGCCAAAAGACGAACGTCTTCAGTCAAAGCGTGCTTACCGTTCAGATCGCCTATGCCATCGCCATCGCTGTCCTTGAACGAGCGCGGATAGATTTGATAGAAGGAGGCAGTCTGCCACCATTCGGTGGTCTCTGCTGCCTGCGCAGCCGCTAACAATGCGCACACGGCAAGCAATTTCACCAGTTTTTTCATAGTCAAAGAGTGCGTCCGTACGCTATGACGGCTTGTTTTGAATGAGCCCTGTGGGGGGCCCAATGTGAGCATTTCAAATTTTGCATATTGGCAATCAGCGGCAATAGCTGATAAGGCGACTAATCAATTAATACCATCTATCAGCGAATTAATATGATCTACGGTAGATAAAGATTTTGTAGGTAAACAACGCATTCATGACGCAAGGTACTACAATTTGTACGATTTCATTGGCGGTGCCTAATATACGTTTCGAACTTATGTAACTGAATGTTGCCGAACCCCCCACCATCGTGCTGGGTGTGAAGTAAAGTACACCCTATAGCTGACCCGTAACGACGCTTCCGATTTGGTACTGTACACGATAAGGCTACTCACTCTATCTTGGATATTGTGAAAATTTCCCACAGGTATTTAGGTATCAATAAGTAAACTTGATAACAGCACACGTAAAAGAGAGTGGAGGTCTGCGTGATTTGACTCTGCTGGAGGTCGTTCTGCGAAAGTCCGGTGTAGTCATTATGGCACGATTCTGAGTTAGAGGGCCCAACTCCTTGCCTTCGCTGGTGAGATTGACGTCGTTGAGGTAACAAGCGAGATGCCATCGCTGCTTTTACGGCAACTGCAAGAGAATCTGCCCAAATGGGTCCGACGAAAGAGGACAAGACGAAATATATGCTGTCTACACGCAGGGACTCGTAGCATCTAAGGTTCTCACGTGAAAGTTGACAGGTATACTTTTGAAGTTTTCAAGGAATTTATCTACATTGGCATTGCCATAAATAGCAGCAATTATGCCAACTTGGAGATAAAACGAAGGATTACTCTTGTGAATATTACGAATAGGTGCTACTACAATCTCGGTAGGCAGTTTAGTAGTAAAGACCTCTCTCAACCGACAAAACTTGCTGTATGAGGTGTTTAAAGACATGGACGAACATCTAGCGGCTACGCTGTCTTGCCCATGATTTCCGTATGGACGCGGAGTTATACGTCGACGGCGAAGAGGGAGACCGTGTCTCCGGTGAAGGGACTAAGTTGAGGGCACGCTATCATGAATTGGTGTAGCCAATTGGAGAAGACACACGCAAAGCAAAGGCACCTAGAGACATTTTTTGCGGCAGACCGTAATCTGGTAACAGGTTGTTATGTCCAATTACACAAATTACTGATCTGCACAATTTCCTTTCAAAGACGAAATGGTTCCCGAAAGATCCCGTCTGGATTTACAGGGATCCCAGCAGATAGGAAAGGACACCGGTTTCAAGAATGAAGGGATTCGAAATGGGACCAATGGGGTCTCCGAGTGGAAGTGCATGCCGCACACTCCCCTTCTTTAACCTGGGAGTACTGGGAATACACAACCGAAAGAACACAAATATTTAGAACGGGAAAAGGTGGGAAGGAAAAAGAAAAAGATCCAATTTCAACTGGAATCCTTGTGCCAATTACGCTATTTGCGATATTTGTAGGATACATAGATAAGACATTAAGTATAATATTAGTGTCGAAATTAATAACCAAACTCCAAGTCATTTGAGCACAAGTCTAAGTCAAGCAAATATTGGACATCGTTTGAGGCTATCATTAAACAGTTCCATAGATCTTTTATCTTATTAATAGAAAGTAACATTTCAAGTTCGGTGTTTACTAAAGAATTGGGGCTACACCCTAATCCAAACCATCCACCACACGTTACTGACTAATTTTTCTCTCCTTTAATCCCAACAACCTAACCCAATGTTTATGAGTATACTCGAACGATCTATGCTATCGACTTCTAATCAAGCTTTTATTTACTACGTCCATTGTAAAGATTACGCTACCGTCGAACCATGCTTGCGACCATTTAAAACCAATAGTTCACAATGAATTTCCAGCAATTCGTATATGACAGACGCACCGTAACGATTTCGCAGCAGCCAACAAAATGAATTTTCGTTGGTTCGTAATCGCGTTACTCAGTTTGAGTTGTTTGGATTTATCGCTGTCGGCCAAATCCTGGTGGCAGACGGCCTCCTTCTATCAGATCTATCCGCGTTCGTTCAAGGACAGCGATGGCGACGGTGTGGGCGATCTCAAAGGTGTCACTAGCAGATTGGCGTATCTGAAGGAGATTGGCATTGCGGCCACTTGGCTGTCGCCGTTTCTCAAATCGCCCATGGCCGATTTTGGCTATGACATTTCCGATTTCAAGGATGTCGATCCGCTGTTTGGTACCATGGCCGATTTCGAGGAGATGATAGCCAAGGCCAAACAACTCAATGTGAAAATCATACTCGACTTTGTGCCGAATCACTCGAGTGATGAGTGCGAATGGTTCATCAAATCGGCGGCCAGAGATCCCGAATACAAGGACTACTACGTTTGGCATCCGGGTAAAGTGGTGAATGGCGAACGTCAGCCACCAAATAATTGGGTGAGCGTGTTCTATGGATCGGCATGGGAGTGGCACGAGGGTCGACAGGAGTACTATCTGCATCAGTTCCACAAGAAGCAGCCTGATTTGAATTTCCGTAATCCGGTGGTGCGCGAAGCAATGAATGTGAGTGGCCTGAAGCGCCAAGGAGATGCATTGACAAAGAGAAGGAAAGAGAGAGATTATACTTGTGTGTATTTGTTAGGATGTGTTGCGCTTCTGGCTGGAAAAGGGTGTTGACGGTTTTCGTATAGATGCCATCAATCAAGCTTTCGAAATTGAGCCCGACAGCGATGGAAACTATCCGGACGAGCCGGTGAGCGGCTGGAGCAGCGATCCACTGGACTATGGTTACTTGCAGCATATCTACACATTCGATCAGTGGGAGACTCCGCATTTGGTCTACGAGTGGCGTCAGTTGTTGGATGATTACTGGAAAGAAAATGGCGGCACCGAACGGTTAGTGGAATCTTTATAAGAACTGGTGAGGTCCTGTAAAAGAAACTCGACTATTATAATACTTATGAACAGAATAGGTAAACTTTTGTGATTCTGCATATTAAAGGGAAGAGTTCTTTCTACTGATTGAACAATGTTTCAATGCGGCTCAGAAATAGAGACGCTTTTAAAATATTACCTTATATATTATATTATCAGGTGTACAACTTTGCTTCCGCCGTTTTCCGATAGGTGGCTGTACCGGCTGAGGCTGGTTGAAATACATAGATGGTAATGCCTTTAAAGTGAGTGTGGACAGTGCCTAACGAATTGTCATCGCCGTTTCAGTGACAGTTGTTCTTGTTTTCGTATTATTCACGCTCGAAAATGTCCGTTTATGTGCCCAATTCTCGCCATTTGCGGGAAGTTTTACTTTTCTGTTACAATTCGCAAAAAAATGCAGCTGAAGCGCATCGAATGCTCTCAGAAACTTACGGTGATGCTGCTCTGAGTGAAAGAACGTGTCGGGAGTGGTTTCAACGTTTTAAAAATGGTGATTTCGATGTCGAAGACAAACATGGTGGTGGAAGAGAAAAAACCTTCAAAGATGAACAACTAGAAGCATTGCTTGATGAAGATTCGTGCCAAACCCAAGAAGAGCTTGCCGAATCTTTGGGAGTGAGTCAGCAAGCCATTTCAAAACGTCTCAAGGCCCTGGGCATGATTCAGAAAGAAGGAAACTGGGTGCCGTACGAGTTGAAACCGAGGGACATCGAGCAAAAGTGGTCAAAAAGTACCTGGAAACGCTGAAATGGGAAGTCTTACCCCACCCGCCGTATTCCCCAGATGTCGCCCCTTCTGACTTCCACCTATTCCGTTCGATGGCACACGGCCTGGCAGATCAACATTTTCAATCCTTCGAAGAATTGGAAAAATGGATTGCTTCATGGATAGCGTCAAAAGAGGACTCCTTTTTTCGAGCCGGGATCCGAAAATTGCCGGAAAGATGGGAGAAAGTTGTCGCTAGCGACGGACAATACTTTGAATAATACATCTGTAAGCACTTTTTCGCAATAAAGCTTTTAATTTTGGAAAAAAACGGCGGAAGCAAAGATGTACACCTGATACCTTATAAGGATGTTTTTTTTAATAGAAAGGTTGTTGAACTTCATAAGTCCCTAACCTAATATGATGACTGTTTTCTTATCTCAGCATACTTATGGTGGAGACCTGGTCACCCATTGACATTGTCATGCAATACTTCGGCAACGAGACGGCCGAAGGTGGACAGATTCCCTTCAATTTCCAGATGATCAGTCGTCTGGATTATAATTCGGATGCGTATTTCTACGCTGAGGTGATCAATTCTTGGCTATCGACTATGCCTGAGGGAAGGACAGCCAACTGGGTGGTGAGTGAATATTGCAATTTATTTTGACTCCTTGACACTACATCAACACTACTTCAACTTCTCGAACATTCTTGCCTTTTGCCTTTTAGATTGGCAATCACGACAAGAATCGCGTGGGCTCGCGTTTTGGTGCCGATCGCATTGATATGTTCAACATGTTGTTGCTAACATTGCCCGGCTGCAGCATTACCTATCACGGCGAAGAAATCGGCATGCTCGATGTGTGGATCTCCTGGGAGGAAACTGTCGATCCGCAAGCCTGCAATGCCAATGAGGTTGGTTACGAGTATCGTTCGCGCGATCCGGCACGTACCCCTTTCCAGTGGAGCGACAAACACCAGTCCGGCTTCACCGATGGACCCAGCACCTGGCTGCCTATCTCGGCCGATTATGAAACGGTCAATGTGAAGCGACAACGCGGCGTTACGCTGAGTCACTTGAACATCTTCAAGGATCTGCAGCAGGTGCGAGGTCAGCGTACGATGCAGAATGGCGATGTGCAGGTGGTGGCACTCAATCGCTATGTGCTGGGCGTCAAGCGGTAAAAAGTTATATTTTTGTTTAGATTTTTGTGTTGTATATAATTTTGTTTGATTTATTAGTTCCTTGCCGGGCGACTACACTTATCTGACGCTGTTGAACATCTTTGATTCCGTTGAAAACTTTAATTTACAACAGATTTTCGATGGATTGCCAGCAGAGTTCGAGTATGTGGTGATTAATGACAAGTCGGTGAAGCGAAAGGGGTAGGAAAATAATAATTTTGTATTTTTGCATGAATTGTTTAATTGTGTTTTGATGCTTTCTTGCAGTGATACTGTGTCCAGCAGCAGTGTAACGCTGATGCCAAAGGAATCGGTGGTATTGAAATCCACTAAGAAGGTTAACATTTAAAAACGTAATTTTTTTTTTTCAACATTTTACAATGAAAATTGCATTAATGAGTAAAAGGTTAACAAAATTTGGTCTCGTTTATGTGCACTCAAGGACCAGCGTTTTTAATTATATGAGGTCTAGGTTGAGTTGGGATAGAAAGGGTATGCGCGGTACGGACAGCACTTTCACTCGAAGGAAAAAATACCCACTGTGAATTCCTTCTTAAACCGCTCTGGAGCTAACCAACAGTATTAATCCAGGTTAAACCAGTCCGACCTCTCAATAAAGAAGAGCAGATCCAACGATCCGATCCCAGGATACAGAGTCGTGGTTTCTGCAAGGAAGTCTTGTATCTTTTCTACTTCTTCTTCAACTCTGCAGCTTCTGCAGACATCGATGAACGAGAGGCATCAATTGATCCAATGGTGCAGTGTCCAGTGATGATTCCAACTAGGTGTCTAATGGAGGTTTGATTCAGGCGCAATAAACCTGGAGGTCTAAGTTTTGCTTGTATCTAGAGCGATAGAAGTAGATCAGCGTTTCACCATCCCGAGCTAGGAATCGAACCTAGAGCCTCGGCATGAGAAGCCAGCGCGCTATCCGCTGGACTATCGAGGCCTGCCGCAATATCACTATCCTCTCTTCCCCTATCCCTCATGGAGATTCTTAGTGCAATGGTCCAAAATGGACTGAGTGCTATGGAAGGCTTGTTATCACTATCCTCTCCTCCCGTATCCCTCATGGAGATTCTTAGTGCAATGGTCCAAAATGGACTGAGTGCTATGGAAGGCTTGTTATCACTATCCTCTCCTCCCCTATCCCTCATGGAGATTCTTAGTGCAATGGTCCAAAATGGACTGAGTGCTATGGAAGGCTTGTTATCACTATCCTCTCCTCCCCTATCCCTCATGGAGATTCTTAGTGCAATGGTCCAAAATGGACTGAGTGCTATGGAAGGCTTGTTATCACTATCCTCTCCTCCCCTATCCCTCATGGAGATTCTTAGTGCAATGGTCCAAAATGGACTGAGTGCTATGGAAGGCTTGTTATCACTATCCTCTCCTCCCCTATCCCTTATGGAGATTCTTAGTGCAATGGTCCAAAATGGACTGAGTGCTATGGAAGGCTTGTTATCACTATCCTCTCCTCCCGTATCCCTCATGGAGATTCTTAGTGCAATGGTCCAAAATGGACTGAGTGCTATGGAAGGCTTGTTATCACTATCCTCTCCTCCCCTATCCCTCATGGAGATTCTTAGTGCAATGGTCCAAAATGGACTGAGTGCTATGGAAGGCTTGTTATCACTATCCTCTCCTCACCTATCCCTCATGGAGATTCTTAGTGCAATGGTCCAAAATGGACTGAGTGCTATGGAAGGCTTGTTATCACTATCCTCTCCTCACCTATCCCTCATGGAGATTCTTAGTGCAATGGTCCAAAATGGACTGAGTGCTATGGAAGGCTTGTTATCACTATCCTCTCCTCCCCTATCCCTCATGGAGATTCTTAGTGCAATGGTCCAAAATGGACTGAGTGCTATGGAAGGCTTGTTATCACTATCCTCTCCTCCCCTATTCCTCATGGAGATTCTTAGTGCAATGATCCAAAATGGACTGAGTGCTATGGAAGGCTTGTAGCCTGTCTCGAGTAGCAGCGGCGCCGATGTATATCGTTATTACTCGCGAGTGGCATAATTGTCATCAGTGATCGAAAGTAAGTCCCGCTTTGAATATCGTTAGGTTAGGTTATGGTGGCTGCCTCTGTAAGACACATACTCGGAGGTATATTGTGAATCCCATTGTGATACCACATATTTCACCCCAACATATGTTACACCACACATTTCAGGCGGATAGGGAAACGGGGGAGGGACCTACAGTTTAACGCCGAATCCGAACGGCAGTCTGGAGGGGCTTAAGGTTCAAATTACCGTTTACTATATCTTTTCGTCCATTCCACAATAACTTTGCTGTACTTGCAACTTTCCTCACTGTGGGACAGAGCCCTTGTCGCACTCCAAAGGTCAATTGAGACTATTTTCATAAAGCTTTTTCAAAGAATTACTTTTCCCTCGAATGTTTGTCTTGAGCAAGAAAAATTTTCATGTATTTTGTGTTAGTTCAATCAGTATTTGAATTCGCAATTCATTGACAATTTTGTTAATGCCCCGAACACATAGAAGCGGCAGCGACACGACCGCATCTGTCAAAGCCTACAATCAGAACGTTCCTACGAGTATGGTGGCGATTATTTTGACCGCAGCACGACCACCGACCGCAATTGTCGCTGTCGCCAAACATAGAACTATTTTCTATTCTATTTTCTATATCATTGGCAACAAAACCAAAGCAATTGGTATCACTGCTTCAAAAAAGATATTTTTAATGACTTTTAATGCTTTTCCGGTGGGCTTTGAACAATAATTACTCAAACAAAAAATATTTAAAAATAATATAATTTAAAATAATAATAGATAATTAATTATTTTGTTTTAATTTTAACTGAAATTTATTGGTTCTAAAAGTTATTACACATTGTGTCAAATTTGTGTTTAAGCACACAAAAAAAAGAAATTATGATATTGCTGTCGCTTTCATTGTAGTCAAGTAGTCAAGACTACACGGCAACCGTTGACGCTGACGCAATTTTTAAGTTTTGTGACCATGTCACAGCTGTTGTCAGTGTGTTCGAGCCATGACTTTGAGTTGTGACAGTGTCCAGTCTAGTCTATGGTTTACTGTAGTTTTTATAGAATTTGTCTCTCAGCAAACACCAAAAAAAAATGGCTTTTATGAGAGCCTCTCACATGGATTATTTGTGCTGGTTAATCGAGTGTAAAAAGCTCGCCAAGTAAAACTTTAAATGAAGATCACAAATTAAGCAAATCTCACATAAAGCTCTGTAAAGCGTTTGTCTTGAATTCATTTGAGTTCTCTTAAAAGTTGCTCTTCTTCTCAGTTTTTACTGCTCTTCTCTCTCATTGTGTGCTCGCATGAAACCCAAACTTGGTTATAAGTATTGTCATATTATTTCGTTTAATTTACGTATTTTCATACACTTTTTGCTCACATATGTAAATTGCAATTTTCAGTCACCTTTTTTCCATAATAATGAAAATAATTAATTTTATTATTTGTTTTAATTTATTTTTATTAAAAACATCAACCAATGATGCAGCAAAAAATAGCTAAAGTGTGAATAACGATTATTTGAATAAATAAAAAAATTTTAAAAAGACAGTTTAAAATGTTTAAAATTATTTCAGGAGGCAGTTTCCCAAAATTTTTATTTATTTTGCTGGCCAGAACAACCCGTTACCAAGTTCTCTTCAGACACCTCTGCGTCTGAAGAAGTTGGTCACACTAAGGGACGATAGGGCGTTCTCAACTTGAGGACCTCAAAGGTGACATCTCGCATCTCGTCCATGTCATCAGCGTAGGCCAGGACCTTGAAATTCTTGTACACTGAACGCTCTCCATGGTGAAACTGAAGAGGTCGCAAGACAAACAATCATCTTGTCTGAAGCCTGCGACGGTAGGTACCGATGGGGTCGTAGAAATCACTTTCATCCTAGTCGGAGCTGCGAGTTTTTCTCAACGCTGCTCTACAAAGTCGGGCTATCGGGTTATGGAATGAAACAAAATTAATTTTGAAAAGGTATCAATTTAAATTTTAACCCATTGTGATATGACAGAAAATTTACACCATCTGTACACCAGTCGCCTCAAATATTAAAAGGAAATCCCTTTGACACTTATATGAAATCAGTAAACGATATTGGACTAGACTATATCTTCTACTTTGGGAGACCCAAAGATACAATGTTAGCAACAACTTATAGTGACGAAGAACATATATATAGATACATATAATTGTTTGTCCTGACTGACTGACAGACTAATTCATCATCGCCCAGCCCAAAACCGTAGGTTGAACTCTAGGTACATCTTGAAAAATGAATCTCCGGTAAGACGGAATTTTGTGAAAATCGGGGTCTAAAGGGGCAAAACATGGATTAAGGTGTTATATGAGGAAACTTGATATAATAAGCTTTTTGATTTCAAACTTGGTGAAAATACCACAAATTAGAAATAAGTCGACACGTATTTTTCAATTTTTCGAAAACCAAAATTTAACCCTTTCGACCCCGAATTTTACCCTGAGTCTCGATATTACTTTTTGGTATTTAAATCATGAAACACTTTCCTAAGAAGTGTGCGCACGACATTTGAAGTCGCCACGCCTCTTTGTTAGAGTTCTAGAGCTAGTTTACTTTTGCACAATTTTAGCTTAACCCTTTACACGGCAACAGCGAATTTTTTCATCAAATGTTGTTTTTAGATATAAACCTAAATTTAAAAAAACACCTATTTTTTTATTTTTTAATATTCTTTTATTTTGTAAGGTTTTTTTGTAAAAAACATTAAAAACAAAAAAAGCAAAAAGCATTAAAACTTGTTTTTTTATTTTAATATGGGGTAGTTGCACTAATTATCGGCTACCCTCCAGTAACCGGCCACTTTCTCCTTTTTGCTCTTAAAATAAGAAAACGGTTACATTTGCTTCATATTTCAAAATATCATTTAAAACTATGAAGTTTTCCAAACACATGCACATATAAAGCATTTATAGACCATGAAAACTTAATTTTGTATAAATTAATCTTCATAAGTGAATTGATGTGCTAGTGTGCGGACACGGTATTTTTATATTTTTGGTTAAAGTGCATGTGGTGAACAAATGTAAGTTTAATATAATTTTTACAAGAAAAATGCAGTGATAAGTGTTTGTGTAATTAGATAAAACTATGAGTAATGCATTATGTGAAAAAAATATAACAACATTTCTGTATTTACATGAAAAAAAGAAGCGGCCGGATAGGGGACCACATTTTGCCTTGTTTTCAGTTACCGGCCGGGGCGGCCGATAATTAAAATTTGCAAAATAGTAGAAGTTCCAGTAACCGGCCGGCTTCAATTATTCATTCAGCTAGTATCACACAAGATTTATAATACATATTATATACATATGATTATGTAAAATTTTATAGTAAACAAGCATGAGTGTGAGAAACAGAAAGATTCCCGACAAAGAAAAAATTGTCATGGCTCTTCGCGACATACACTATGATCAATAAGTACCGGGACTGTGTCAAAAAACAAAATTTTTTTATTCTTCTGGTAAATTTATTTTATCCCCTTCAAAATAAGCCCCATCTGAAGCAATATACATATGCCAACGCTTAATCCAATCGTCCATGCACTTCTGGTAAGCCGAAGCAGGTATGGCCTTCAGCTCTCGCGTCGCATTTTCTTTTATGACCTCTATGGACTCAAATCTCTTTCCACGAAGCGGTAACTTGAGTCGGGAGAACAGGAAAAAGTCACATGGTGCCATATCTGGAGAATAGGGAGCCTGATCGATGATATTCACACTGTGTTTGTTCAAATAATCGCGAATAATGTGTGCTTTGTGAGACGGCGCATTCAAGTCTTGAGGAACAAGCCGTGCGGCGACGCGTTTCATGCGCAAAATATCGACAACAATGTGTTGTGCGCTTCCATAAGAGATGTTAAGATCGTTAGAAATCTCTCTGAGGCTCACATGACGATTTTCAAGCACGATTTTCTTCACAATTTCAACATTTTCGTCGGTATTCGATGTTGAAGGACGTCCAGAACGCGGAAAGTCTTCGACCACTTCACGACCACTTTTGAACATTACTGTTTTAATCGCTTTTTCTGCCATTGGACAAATGCTTTTACCTATGGTAATATTTCCATACTTAAGGCCACCAAAGGAAATTGTGAATAGTATGCCAGAAAATTCGTTTCTTGGTCGCACCGAAAGTGGATGGATGAAAAGCGAAACCTTTTTCGAATATGTTGCTAAATGTTTTGACAAGTGGTAGACGAGCAAAATATAAAAAGACCTGTAATTTTATTTGTGGATGGGCATAAATTTCTTGTTTTTACACATAAATATACATAAATTTGCATTAATTACAATTTTCTTTCAAGTGGCCGGTAACTGAAGTTTTTATGGCCGATTACTGAAAAAAGTGTCCGGATACTAGCACAAAATGACATTTTTCCTAAAAACGTAAATAGCTAAAAAAAAATAGAATTTTTCCTAAAAATTGTATATCGTTACTGATTTATAATACTATATAGATTATATATTGGTATTTTAATTTAGAATACATTGAATACTTCGAAACATATGGCGAAACAAAGTCAGGAAAAAAGTTAAGTGGCCGGTTACTAGTGCCTTTACCCTGTTTAGTTTTAAATAAAAATTGTTAAAGCAATTAATGCATTTGTTGTAGCATAGTCCTACTCCGCATTTTTCGCCAAGTGTTTGTGTGTTTTTTATTAATAAGTTTTAATCACTTTTGTTTCACTAATATAAATGCATGCAACTTTTCGCAAAAACGGTAAAATAAGTGCTGTCAAGTAAAATTTAGCTACTTTTTCCCACTATTAATGCCAGTATTTCAAAAAAGGAACCTTGCATAGTTGTAATATAGCAAAAAAGAGTCGATTTGATAATTACTTCCGAAATTACGGGCAATTTTACGGTTGGTTGCAGATATGCTGTACCGTGTAAAGGGTTAAAACGGGTTAAAAAAATTTGGTATCAATATTTTTTCATTACAGAAAATTTAATTAACATTATTGAAAAAATACAAAATTATCACTTTTTGATTTTATTTAACCATTATTAAAGAAACAGGATTTTGATCAAACGCGCCTAATTCGTAGACTTCAATTAGGAAACAAACTTTCCCTGATATCTCTGCAAATCATTGGAAATTATTTTGGGGATAACAGTAACATTTTTGTAATTTGCTTTGAATTCACTTCTAAAAATATTTATTTGTTGGTGCCTACTTAAAGTAAACCCATAAATCAATCGTAGCTTTTGCTATAAGATGGCAAATAGGAGAAGATGCTCTCAGGCAACTTTGGGCTCGAAAGGGTTAACTGGGTGAACTAAGTGTTATCGTTCGTATACGGAAAGACTACGAAAAAACCCTGAACTGATTAGTCTATTGACTTCAAAGTTTGTGAAAACACTTGAAATTAAAAGTAATGTCTCCCATTTTTTTGAAAATCAAAACATAAAGAGGTGAACCAAGCGTTAAACGTATGTATGAAGAAATATGATTTTTTTTATACCTTTTGTCTTTAAACTTACTGAAAGTACTCTTAGTGAGAAATAATTCAATACGTGTTTTTTATTTTCTCGAAAATAAAAATTTTAAGGGGTCAACGATGGGTTAAGAGTTTGTATGGGGAAACATGACTTAATGCGCCAATTGACTTCAAATGTGGTGAAAGCGCTTCAAATGAGAAATAATTAGATATCTAAAAATGTTTTCCTAAAAATCTAATGGGATCAACAAAGGGTTAAGAAGAACTAATTTTATTGGCCCCATTGACTTCAAACTTGCGTGCAAAACCGCGGGACCCTGCTAGTTATCAATAAAGCCACTACTCTGATCAGTGGCGGATTCAGGGAGGGAGGGTTGGGGGTTGAAACCCCCCGAAATATTAGGATCGACTTTAAAATTACATACAAATGAAAAGGCTTTTTATAAATATTAAAGAATTACTTTTTGAACCTCCCCCCTAAAATATTTTTCTTAATCCGCTTCTGACTCTGATCAGTTATTAAAGGAAACATATCTGTAACCGATTCAATGGTCGAAAGGTTTGTTAGACCTACAGTGGATACCGACGTCTAGTATTATATGGTGACCCAATAAAAGTGCACCATTTCAATTTTGGGAAATTTTATCTATGCAAGTAACAGCTCGGAAAGTTCACAGCTGTCGTAATTACACCAAAACAATCGATTTATTGAAACAACGATTTCTAGAACGAGTTACTTTTTTTAGGTAATGTGATTGCTTGAAGTTATGGGCGCATAAAGTTCGACATTTTTAATTTTTAACACAATTTTTCTTGTTTACGTCTTATTTTGTATAATTTAATTATTTTATATTTTAAGAAATGAATTCAAAATCATTTGAAAACAAATTTCATTATGTATACAAAGTACACAAATTTCGCAGCGAAATCAATGAATGTGCTGAGTCAAGTCATAAATCAAGAATCGGCTAATTGTCAACGCTAGAAGTGAGAACTAATTGCAACAAGCAATTTTGAAGCCATCACTCTTGCAATTTCGCTCTCAGTTAAGCAACAAGAATTCAGACATATTTAAAACCGGCAACCGGCACAGAAATTAAACAAAAATGCAACCACACGCAGCGAATGAAGCGAAACGGCCGGTTTGTTGAACCCACAACCATGGAGAACTTTTCAGCAAATAATTGTTACATTTGTAAGCAGTACACATGGCACATATGACACTTTTTTACTGAGCCATGCGCACACATAATGGAACAAAGAAACCAAACAAGTTGCGACGTTATCAGCGTCGCACTAATTTGTTTGCGCTCTTCAATCAGCAAAACATAAACAGCTGTGCGGTCAATTCTCGCCAATGAAAATCAAATAAATAACTAAAAATAAAAATCAAGCAAATAAAATGAACAAACAAATCTTTTCAAAGCAAACAAAAAATAAGTCATGTGAGAGCATGAAAGAGTGCACAAAAACCATTGAAAGAGAGTGAGAAGAGTGAAAACCTTTATTGGCTAATCGCTGCCGATTTGAGTTGATCTAATTTTAAATGCAAATTTATTGCGACTGTTCGAATCGAGCAGTTGGACGCGATCGTTCGTTGTGTCAACACTGAGAGTAGTAGAAAAAAAATTGTCACAGTCGGCAGAAAAAAAGACTACGGCGTACTTAAGAAGCGGTAATTGGAGAATTGCAGTTGCAATATTGGAGCCCACTTTTGGTGCATGGGACAAGCGATGCTGTGCTAAGTCAACTGTAGTTTTAGCATTAAAACAACAACTACAATAAAGGTGATAAACTTATAAAGAACGCCATGCTTAGTGGCGCAGTGTTGCTGCTAGTGGCGGCCGCCGTGGCGACGGTATCGGCTGGCGGCTTTCCAAACTATCGCGCAGAATTCGAGTTTGTCGCTTGGGACAAGAATCAGACGACAGACAAGTTGGATGCGTCGTTGAAATGGTGGCAGGCGGCCACATTCTATCAAATCTATCCAAGGTCGTTTAAAGACAGCGACGGCGATGGAGTGGGCGATCTGAAGGGTGAGTAGTGGTGGAGCAACGAATGCATTGACATTGCCGCATTGCTTTGAGGCTTTGTTGAGGTCAAATTCGAGCAATGCGTTGTGTCGTCAGAGTTGAGTGCGAGTGAGCGTAGGAAAGTATTAGAGAGCGGCAGAGATTTTATTTTGTGCTGAGAGTGAGCGCACACTTTTGCTTTCAAATGGAGACCAAATCGAGCAATTACGCTATCAGATCTTTGGTATAGAAAGTCCAATACTTATGGCCATTGGTTTTGCTAAGAGATTAGGGATAAGGGATTAGAGATTGTCAAAGAGATTAGGAAGGTTGATTACTTAAAGATTTATTTAGAGAAAGAGTTATTGCAAGCCTAAAGACTTTGCTGCTAGTAGCCTCTTAATGCTAGAATGCCCAATCAATTCGAAATGTTGGATTGGACACTAATGGAATTTTGTTATAAAATGGGCCTAACATTTCTTTTCAAAGTTTATTATGAAAAAAAAACCAAGGTCTCAGTTTACAGTTCAAAACAAATTTTATAAATAACAGAGATTTTAATCCTTTTTTTCATTGATTTTTTTTTAAATACCTGAGCTGTGTTGACAGTAAGAGCCTAAATTTTATGAATTTGGAACTTTTCCACAGCATTTGTCAATCGATTATTATTTACTAGCATCGTTTGGCGGCTTTGCATGCAAGTTTGAAGTCAATGGGCTCAATAAATGAAGTTTCTTTAACCCTTTGTTGACTCCGTCAGATTTTTATGAAAAAATACTTGTCAGATTATTTCTCATTTGAAGTGCTTTCACCATATTTGAAGTCAATATATCCATGAAATCGGTTTCAGATACAAACTCTTAACACATCATCCATGAAATCGGTTTCAGATACAAACTCTTAACACAAAAAACTCCCTAAACCATATTTCTCCATACAAACTTTTAACCCATCGTTGACCCTGTCAGATTTTAAATTTCGTAGTAATGAAAAACACGTGTCTTATGATTTTTCATTTGAAATGCGTTCATCATAACTATTTGAAGTTAAAAAAACCCATTAAATCATATTTTCTAAACCAACTCCTAACCCATCGTTGACTCTGTCAGATTTCGATTTTCAAAAAAAAAGGAGCGTCATTTGTAGCACTTTTACCAAGTTAAAAGTATCAAAACCCATTAAATCATGTTTTCTAAATAAACTCCTAACCCATCGTTGACTCTGTCAGATTTCGTTTTTCAAAAAAATAAAAAAGTCGCGTCGAATTATTTATCATTTGTAGCACTTTCACCAAGTTAAAAGTCAAAATACCCATTAAGTTATGTTTTCAAACAAACCCTTAACCCATCGTTGACCCTATCAGATTTCGATTAAATAAAAAAAGGCGCTAATTTATCTATCATTTGTAACACTTACATCAAGTTTAAAGTAAAAAACGTATTAAAATAAGTTTCTCCTTACAAACTTTTAACCCATCGTTGGCCCGTTAGATTTGGAGTTTCGAAAAAATGAAATACACGTATTTAATTATTTTCTATTTCAAGTGCTTACTCCAGTTTTAATGTCAACACTATTAATTCATGTGTTTTCACAGTTTATCTCAACAAACTTGTAACTCCGTCAGATTTCGATTTAAAAAAAAAATTAAAAACAAGTGCCTAATTATTTTTCATTTGAAATGTTTTCACCATATTTGAAGTTAAGAAACCCATTAATCATGTTTTCCCATGCAAACTCTTAATCCATCGTTGATTTCGATTTTCAAAAAATTGATTGAATTGAATTGAATTGACTTTGTAGATTTCGGTTTTCAAAAAAAAAAAAAGACGTGTGAATTTTTTGTATCGTTTAGAGCACTTTTACCCAGTTTAAAGTAAAAAACCCATTAAAATATGCTTCTCTATACAAACTCTTAACCCATTGTTGCTCTCGTCAGATTTTGATTTTCGAAAAAATTAAGAACAGGGGTCTGATTATTTTAAGTATTTTCACCAAGTTTAAAGTCAGTGGTCCCATTGAATCACGTTTTTTTATACAACATCTTAACTCCTCGTTTGCCCTTTAAGACCCCGAATGAAAAAAATCTGTTTAAGCTGTTCTTATTTCATAAAAAGGTAAAAAATGTATATATGCGCATTTTCTTAAATAATTAAATAAATAAATAAATACAATATTTTCAAAATAAATAAGTAAAACTCCCATACAATTTTCTGGAAGAGCAACTAAATCTAATCTTTTTGCTCGTATTTAATAAATATTTTTTCAAATAAACGTTTTCTGCTTGTGACTTCCATTAAGAAGAAAAACTTGTATTTGTAAGACAAACAAGTTAATATTTCATGCATTTGAGGGTTAAGAGCAGAATTTGTTGACCTTTTATTTGCACTCACACACACTTCACAAATCCTTTAAAAATCTCCTTGTCTTTCAGGCATTGCCGAGCAGTTGCCTTATCTGAAAGAGATTGGCATCACCGCAACCTGGCTTTCGCCCATCTTCAAATCACCCATGGCCGATTTTGGCTACGATGTGGCCAACTTTACCGAAATCGATCCGATTTTCGGCACCATGGCAGACTTTGAAGCACTGCTTGCCAAAGCCAAAACGCTGGGCCTAAAAATCATACTCGACTTTGTGCCGAATCACTCGAGTGACGAGAGCGAATGGTTTAAGAAATCAGCGGCTGGCGATAGCGAGTACAAAGACTACTACGTCTGGCATCCGGGCAAGATGATAGATGGAGTGCGTCATCCGCCAACGAATTGGGTGAGCGTGTTTCGCGGCTCGGCCTGGCAGTGGCACGCCGGCCGTCAGGAATACTATCTGCACGAGTTTCTCAGCAAGCAGCCCGATCTCAACTATCGCAATCCGAAAGTGAGGTCGGCCATGAATGTGAGTACAGAGAGCACTAAAGTGCGTTCAGCTGTGGAGCTTATTTTGATAACGTTTTAATCGTTGCAGGAAGTGCTGCGCTTTTGGCTGCGCAAAGGCGTTGCTGGTTTTCGCATCGATGCTGTGCCTTTTGCTTTTGAGGTGGCGCCGGATGCGGCTGGCAACTGGCCCGATGAGCCGCGCAACGACTGGAACAACGATCCCAATGATTATGGCTATCTGAAGCACATCTACACCGTTGACCAGCCGGAGACCTTCGATCTGGTGTACGAGTGGCGACGCGTGCTGGATGAGTTTCAGCGCGAGAACGGCGGCGACGAGCGAGTGCTGCTCGCCGAGGCTTACTCACCCATCGAGGTGATCATGAAGTACTACGGCAACGAGACGGCACAGGGCGCACAGATACCGTTTAACTTTTTAATGATCAGCTGGCTGAGCAACAACTCGAATGCGTATAACTTTGCGGACACAATCAATACGTGGCTCAACAATATGCCCGAAGGACGCACGGCCAATTGGGTGGTGCGTAGCAGGGATTGAAAGAGAATTTAAAACAAAAAATAGTATAAATAATTTGTGTAATTTCCACAGATGGGCAATCACGATCAGAATCGCGTGGGCTCACGCTTTGGCAGCGATCGCATGGATATGCTGAACATGCTGCTGCAGCTGCTGCCCGGCGTCTGTGTCAACTACAATGGCGAAGAGATTGGCATGACCGATGTGTGGATCTCCTGGAATGACACTGTCGATCCTTCGGCATGTCATACGAATCCCGATATCTATGAGAAGTTCTCACGCGATCCGGAACGAACGCCGTTTCAGTGGAGCGACGAGAAGAATGCCGGCTTCAGTAATGGCACCAAGACTTGGTTGCCCATTGCGGCCGACTATAAGTCGATGAATGTGAAGCGCGAACGCGATATGCCGCTGAGTCATCTCAATGTGTACAAACAGCTGCAGGAGTTGCGCAAGGAACCGGCATTGCGACATGGCAATGCGCAGGTGAAGCCGCTCAGTAATAATGTGCTCACTGTTAGGCGGTAAGAAGGAGGGAGATTTTATGCTTTTGCAATCAAAATTGTAGGAGTTGAGACAGAGTGAAAGTGCAGACTGTGTTGCACAAAATGTTGCCTAGCTAACCTTAAAAAATGTGTAACCCTTTCGACCCCCAAGTTGCCTGAGAGCAACTTTACCTATTTGTCATCTTATAGAAAAAGCTACGTTTGATTTATGGGCTTAATTTATGTAGGCACCAACAAATTAAAAATATTAAAAATAAGTGAATTCAAAGCAAATTACAAAAATTTTACTGTTATTCCCAAAATAATTTCCAATAACACTGCACAACACAAAAAAAAATAACAACGTTCTGACAACGGATTCTGGTAGAGGGGACCAAAAAAAAAATATACGTGTATCGGCGTTTTGAAAGTTTACGTCTGAAGTTTTTTTTAGGGGGGGTCAAAGTTTTCCCCCTTTTGCACATTTGGCTTAATTCTGGCGTTGAAATTAATTTCTGAGCTTTGAGGTATTCAGAGACCTATAGTAGAATTTTATGGCGAATATTTTCGTGGTACATTTTTTCCTTAAAAAGTCCTGTTTTACAGGACATTTTTGGCATTTTAGAAAAAAAGGGTCAAATTGACCCATAAAAATAGTAGCTACAGGGTTAAAATGCTCCACAAAAATATTCTTCGTAGTATTTTACATCAAATTGCTGAACCCATCATATATCTAAAATGTAAGGTTACATGGTTTTCGAATGCCGATTCACCATAAGAATGTGCACCCCCCCTAAAAAAAAATTCAGACGTAAACTTTCAAAACGCCAATACACGTATATGTTTTTTTGGTCCCCTCTACCAGAATCCGTTGTCAGAACCTTGTTATTTTTAAAAAAATTTGATTTTGTTGTGCAGTGTAATTTGTGGCCATATCATTGAAAGTTTGTGTTCTAATTGAAGTCTACGAATTGGGCGCGTTTGATCACAACCCTGTTTCTTTAATAATGGTTAAATAAAATCAAAAAGGGATAATTTTGTAGTTTTTCATAAATAATAAATAATTTTTTTGTAATTAAAAAATATTGATACAAAATTTATTTAACCCGTTTTAAGCCTAAATGGTTAAACTAGCTCTAAACCTCTAACAAAGAGGCGCGTCGAATCCAAATGTCGTGTGCACACTTCTTAGAAAAGTGTTTCATGATTTAAATAACAAAAAGTAATATCGAGAAACAGGGTAAGATTCGGAGTCGAAAGGGTTAAACCAAAACTTATAACCAAGACACCGAAACGTCCTTTTGCTCCTGAAAGTTCCACGTTAGTACCTTTGAATTAAAGTAAACATTTATTATTTTACTTTAGAATGCTGCTGAATGATCACACTTATCTGCTGGTTCTCAATCTCTTCGATGGCGTTGAAACAGTGCAGTTGAAAGACGCCGTTGGCGATCTACCCGACGAAATGGAGTATGCTGTCGTAACTGACAAAAGCAAAGCCAAAAAGGGGTATTTAAAAATTTATTTTATTTATTTATTTATATTCTTCAATTTTTAAAATTGTTTATATATTTTCTTTAATTGTAGCAATGTCATTAAAACGTCAGAGTCTCTGAGTTTGTTACCCAAAGAAGCGGTGGTACTGCGTTCCGTAAGCAAACTCACCACAACCGCCGGATACTTTGCCTACTATCCCTCGAATAACCCATAAACGATGGCAAATGAACTGATAGCAGAAAAATGCACTGACTGCAGTGAATTTATTTGATATATAAGAATTGCTTAAGTGTTGCAAATAATCAGTAGATGTTAGTTCTTATCGTGTTGGAAACTTTTTGTGCCGTATTTGCTATATTTATCAAACCTCAAGAATGTCTAATGTAGCTCGAACGTTTATCAAATCTTTTATAAATTGTTGGAATATATAAAAACTAAAATACAAAATTAAAAAATAAGCTTAAAAGTTACTATTAAAGATCACTTATAGCCTTTAAATGCCACTTTTCAGAAGCAGCTCTCCACTAATTTTCATGATAGCATCAATTGAACAACAAAATTAACACATTCACTCCATGTAATCATACATTGATGGCCCTTGTCCTTGCCCGATAGTCAACTATCTCGAAAACTTGAATGAGATCATTGAGTAATGTAGCCATGGTTCAGTTCACGTGATCATTGGCTTCAAGTGTTTGCAAGTAATACTTCAGAAAAATACGAGTACACATAGCTGACGATAACCTAATCACTGCACTTTTCTACAACTCATTTCATAGTTTCCTTTGATCGTCCCAAACGTCTCATATCAACATGTCAATAGAAGCCAATTAAACGCCATATTTGCCAACAACTTCAAAACCCTTCACCTCCTCGCTGTTGGTGCCAATAGTTGCCATTAGTCTCAAAACAATCTATCATAGATAATGATCCACATGAAAGATTTGCCAGATAAAATTATTACTCGTACATACGTCAAGCAAGACCTTAAAAAGCTTTCACCCTAAGCAACAATTCAGCAGTCCCCCAGTGTCTCTGGGAATGTGCAGTAGTGTGGTAACAATTATTCGCAAGAATGCATCAAATATTTGTATTAATACTCAGTCTGGCGGCACTTAGTCGGCCCGCATTGCCCTGCACCGGCACCGGCGGCATTGAACAGTCCAACACCGTCACACGCGACTGGTGGCAGGTGGCACAATTCTATCAGATCTATCCGCGTTCGTTTATGGACTCGAATGGCGACGGTATTGGCGATCTCAAAGGTATCATCTCGAAGCTGGACTATCTCAAGGAGATTGGCGTTACGGCCGTTTGGCTGTCGCCCATTTACACCTCGCCCATGGCCGATTTTGGCTATGATATTGCCGACTTTTTCGATATACAGCCCGAATACGGCACACTGGACGATTTCGATGAGCTGATACGCGAGGCTAGTCAACGCAATCTGAAGGTCGTATTGGACTTTGTGCCGAATCATTCGAGCGATGAGAATGTGTGGTTCCAGAAGTCAGTGAAACGTGAGAAGGGCTACGAGGATTACTATGTGTGGCACGATGGCTATACGGATGAGTTTGGCAATCGTGTGCCGCCCAACAATTGGGTAAGTTAGAAGAGATGATTGTTGATTAATAATCAAGTAGACATTATACGCTGGCATTCTGGTTGGGAAGAACTCGTGCAGAATCTTCTGACATAAGTAATGGTCGCTCAGTCGAAATAGAATCAATCAACTATTGCACCGAAACTGTGATACCCTCTCTAAGACGGTTTCAATTTGGAGAAACAATCAATCAAACGGACGTTAGTGTGGTTGCAGGAGAACTGTGGATGTAGGAGATGTCGTGTAGAATCTCCTGAGATAGCTGGATAACCGTCGGTTAGCCGCAATAGACCAAACAACTGTTGTACTTTAGGCGCGATACCCTCTCTAAAATGGTTTCAATTTGGACAACCAATCAAGTTGACCTTATTCCAGCAGGCGTCATCCACTAAAACTCTTAGTAGAAAGGAGTTCGAGCGGAGACAAATGACCGTCGCAATGGAAACAAGAAACTTTTGCACTTAATGTGTGATGCCCTCTCTTCAATGGTTTCAATTTAGACAATCAATCAATATAGCCGACGTTATACACTAGGATTCTTAATGGAGCAGAACAGGTGGAGGATCTGCAGAAGCAGATGTGTGTCAAACAACTAATGCTTCTAAGGTGTGATACCACCTCTACGACGGTTCAATTTAGGTAGTCAATCAATCAAGCAACCGTCGCTTAGTCAAAATAGAACCAAACAACTGTGGCACCTTGATGCTTGATACCCTCTATCAATAGTTACAATTGGGACAGTCAGTCAATTAAGCACACGTTTATGATCATTGATTGATATTGAAGGTTATGCGCTGAGAATCTTGGTGGAGAAGAACGCGAGCGCCATTGCAACTACTTATTGCACCGAAGGTGTTATAACCTTTTTGCGACGATTTCAATTTGAACAATCCATCAATCAAGCAGATGTGATACAATAGGAATCTGGGTGAAGAGAAGTCGTATGGGATCTCCTGACATAAACGGTCGTCGGTTTTCCGCAAGAGAACTAAACAACTGTTTCTCCTTAGAAGTGATACCCTCTCTCAACGGTTTCGATGTGAACAATCAATCAATCAAGCAAACATTGAGGGCCATTGATTTTTGATCAAACAGACATTATACCAACAGATCTTATATCTCCCGCGCTAAAAGACTTTCGCGGCTCTGCCTGGAAATGGAGCAAGGAGCGTCAGCAATACCATATACCTTGAGTTCCTTCGAGCGGTCTGGGGTATCCAATCGTCTTACCTATTTGGAAGGTTGTTTTTGAAGAACCTCAAGTTTCCTGTCAAGTCAAAAGTTTAGGAAAAATAATCTTTGATGCTAACCAGACTATAATTTTCTTCAGCTTCTTTACTCTTATTCCTTGTATTCTATTATTTGTATCTATCCAGCTATAAATCTTTGGTAATAGAGGGAGAAACGTCAGCAATACCATTTACTGCCTTTGAGCAAAGGGTTTTTGGTAGAGTTTCAGGCTTCCTTTCAAGTCAAAAGTCCAAGCAAATTACTCCGTCATGCCACTTGGATTAAAACTTTGTACAATCCTCTATCTCCTTTCCCTCGGTATCTCTTTAGTTACAAGCATTCCGCGGCTCTGCTTGGGAATGGAACGATGAGCGCAAGCAATACTATCTCCATCAGTTTGCCGTAAAGCAACCCGATCTGAACTACCGCAATCCGGCTGTGGTGGCACAAATGAAACGCGTACTCACCTACTGGCTGGATCGAGGCGTTGCCGGCTTCCGGATCGATGCCGTGCCGTGGTGCTTTGAAGTGCTGCCCGATGCCAATGGTCGCTACCCCGACGAACCGTTGAGTGGCTACACCAACGACACCGAAGATCCCGGCTACCTGTTGCACATCTACACGCAAGATCAACCGGAGACGGTGGATATGGTGTATCAGTGGCGGAAACTGTTGGACGATTACCAGCGCATACATGGCGGCGATACGCGTGTGTTGCTCACGGAGGCTTGGTCCTCGCTCGACTACGTTATGAAGTTCTATGGTAATCGAACAACCGAAGGCGCACAAATGCCATTTAACTTCCAGTTCATGGTGGGCGGCAATGCCAATAAGGATAATACAAATCTGCCAGCCGGTGGTTTTGTTAAGATTATCAAGAGTTGGCTGGACAATATGCCAGCGGGCAAGACACCCAATTGGGTGGTAAGTGGAAGGAATTTGAAAGCATTTAGAGTTCATTTTAATAGGGTTTCTTATTTTTGTTTTGTTAGATGGGCAATCACGATCAAAATCGCGTGAGCCATCGTTATGGCGAACAGCGCATTGATCTCATGAATATGTTGCAGATGTTTTTGCCGGGCGTTAGCATTACTTATATGGTAAGAATACCGTTGGGGCACACTTTCGGGGCAGACTTCTTAGTGAAGTGTACTTTGTGCAACAATTCTAGGGCGAAGAGTTGGGCATGACCGATCTGGATATCTCCTGGGAGGACAGTCGCGATCCGCAGGCATGCAATTCGAATCCTGAAATCTATGGCCAACTGTCACGTGACCCCGAACGTACGCCCTTCCAGTGGAGCAACACTGCCAATGCGGGCTTCTCCACGAACAGCACTACCTGGCTTCCGGTGAATCCCAACTATGTCGACATCAATGTGGAGACCGAGAGTGGGGCCTCGAAAAGCCATCTGAGTGTGTACAAACAGCTGGTGGATTTGCGCAAAACGAGGACGCTACAATATGGCGACCTGTCCTACGGTGCTGTTGGAGATAATATTTTGGCCATTAAGCGGTGGGTTGAGGATAGTAAAAGAAATGTCATTTTAAAAGCCATATTTGCAGTTCCCTGGCCAACGAGAAGACGTACGTGTTGCTGGCCAATGTTTTGAACTCGGATATGACAGCAAATGTGGCCGACGTGTTGCATGTGAGCGGCAATTTCAAGACCATTATTTCAAATACCATTTCAGCGCGTCGGGAGGGGTGAGTGGAGAGTTGTATTGTAGACTTTTGCATAATTTTTATTTTCTGTTGTTTTCTTAATTCTTTTACAGCGATCTGATTGCAGTGGACAATTTTCTGCTGCAAGCTTATGAGGCAATTATAGTGGAGTCAGATTAAGTGTTATATCTTACTTAGTATTTTAGTGGAGAGTTTTTTGTTGTTGTTATTTCGAACAATAATAAATGTTGAAAAGTAGAAATAATTATGATTTTTTTATTGAGTTCATTTGCAGTGGTTTTGAATACATTTTGAAAGGGAGACCAGTGATAGACTAAAAACAAATGCCCTTAAATATTTATAAAGTGCTGTTGTTGGTGTTTTGTTGTTGTTATTTTGAACAACAATAAATGTTGAAAAAATAGAAATAATTATGTTTTTTTATTGAGTTCATTTGCAGTGGTTTTGAATACATTTTGAAAGGGAGACCATTGATAGACTAAAAACAAATGTCCTTAAATATTTATAAAGTGCTGTTGTGGGTGTTTTGTTTTTTTTTTTTTAATAATAAATGTTGAAAAACATAAATAATTGGTTTCATTTATTGAGTTGATTTGCAATGGTTTTGAATGCATTAATGATAAACTTAAAACAAGAGTCTTTAAATATTTATAAAGTATTGTTATTGGTTTTTTGTTGTTAATATTTTGAACAACAATAAATGTTGAAAAATTTAATTTACAGTTTTTTAACTGCATTCCTTCATTGTGGTTGTGTATGAATCTTGTTGGAGCAAAAGAAGACGAATGCCTTAAAGTTGGTTTGGAAGTGTTGTTGTGAAGAGTTTTTTAAAAGCCAAATGTCTTACAGTCACTGGTGAATGACCTGTAAAATTCATTCAAGAAAACATATCCATCTTTTTTGGACAAGTTTTTTAATTCTTTCTCCTTTTTGTGCTTAAAAAAATTGCCGTCATTCAAATTTCAAGTGTGCTCTTTCAAACAAAAAATTTTACAAAATTCATTGCAGACACTTTTCTACACTTTACTGATTAGTTTATAATGAAATATAAAATATTAAAACAAACAAAAACAAAAAACAACAGAGAAATAAATACTTTCAAAAAGTCAAATATATTCTCAATTATATGCAAATGTCATGCAGCTGTCTGTCTGAGAGCAGCCAACTCCTCGCGTTCGTATAAATTCAACAAACTCAATCACGTTTCTCATTTGCCACGTTTGAATTATTAAAAGCAATAACAACAACTGCAACAATCTAGGCCGCAAAAAGAATGATCTAATAATGAAGCGAGGCATCCGTAAAGAAGCAACAAACAATTTCTAAACTTTTCTGCCATCGCAAAGTTTGCCTGATAACTCAAACAAATCACGCGCCTCACGCGTGCCACGCAGTTCATTATGCTCGGTATATAAGCAAAATATGCCACAAATACAACAAATATGCGAATATGTCATATAATGGTTGAGTGCGGAATTGGCGACTGAGGAGAGAAGGATTTCATTGCATGAAAGTAGGAGATCCGCTTTAGGCATCAAGCAATAAGTTTACGTAATATTTTTCAATGTGAATGCTTTTGATGTAACTAACTATTTGAAACTATAACTCAATCTTTGATCAAATTCTTCTTGAAATAATTCACTTATTACATATTTATGATTTTACAAATGTTTACTACATATATGGAGCTATAATTCATACTTCAAAGAAATTCTACTACTTAATCATTTTTTTTCTATTTATATTTTATTCATTTATTCGTTCGTTCATTTATATATAATTGAATTTTTATAATTTTTTTCCAATCAACCAAAATACATTTGCCTTTTGAAATGGATTAGAAAATATGTTTTCAATTAGCAAAGATTTTGTTTATACGACCAAATTTTGTTTATATACCGAATTTTCCCTGAACAAGGAAACAGGAAACTTCTTGGACTTCAATCCTCAGAAGATAGAAGATCGTTCCTTTCTGTCATAGCTACATATAATCTTCCCTTAGTTAAAATTAATTAGTTAAAATTAAAATTAATTTAATTAATTAATCTTTAATGCTTTTGATTCCTCCGTAAACTTTTGAAAGTCCAAATAATTCATTGAATCATCCCATAGAACTACGTATTCATTCAATGACCCAATTGCGAAAATTATTCGCCTGTGCAAATTGTATTGTTACGAAAATTAGTTTTGTAGGCTTGTTCGTCTCTCTGGATTGTGCTTCAAAATAAAACACACTTCAATTCTTAAACGCAGTTAACAAACCAGCAATCACTTTATTTACAATTTCACACTTTACTGTCTTTACACTTATTACTTATTGGACTACTCCGTGTTTCACCTTCGCTTGTCAAAACAAAACTGTCTCCTCTGCACTGTACCCGGCTGCCTTTTATACACGTCTGCTTTTCGCGCAGATCCTGATCCCTTCTGGAACTGATTTATTTACCTCAGTCGCAGGACCTCTTGGAACCAGTATCAATCTCCGACCTTTCCTAACATCGGTCCACTGACTTTCCAAAGCAGCCATATCGAATTGAAATTTGAAGGTGTCAAAGGGCGTAGTACCATCGTAAGTAGGGACTTCTGTTCTGGTGGCAAAACTTTAAGGAACCATTCTCGCGGCTATACCTCTCCAAGCCGCTTGTCTATTTTTCTGTTCATCGAATCTTCTAGACTGACAACTCGTTTGTTCAGGGAATCATCCAGGTCGTGAACCCGTTTATCCAAGTGTTCCACTTGAGTTTCCAGGTGCTCCACCTTCACATTTGGCTTGTCGGAGATTTCATCCACTTTCTGCTCCAAGCGCGCAGAATTTTCCTGAAGCTTGCTGGACAACTCGCGATTTGCACTTTCGATTTTCGTTGACATTTCTCGATTCGACGTCTCCACTTGCGCCGATATTTCATGGTTCGCCGTTTCCATTTTTGGTATTTCTTGATTCATAGTTTCCAGTTTCGCTGCCACAAAATGGGGCGTTGTTAAATAAAAACATACATTTTTTTTAAACACACTTTATTAATACAAATATCATTCTTTGTTTTGAACTCGCTTCTGCCATTTTTCATTAATTACTCCTTTATTGTGGAATTCCAGGATATTTTTTTTTCTGAAGAACTGACGTAGGGGGTTTTTGCAGTACTCTTTTATGGCCACGTTTCTACAGGGGATCTACAGGGACCCCAACAGATAGAGGACGGCAGCGTTTTCTCCGAAAATGAAGGGATTCACAATGGACCCAACAGGGTCTCCGAGTGGAAGTGCTTGCCGCACACATCCCTTCCGTAACCTAACCTAACCTATGGCCACGTTTGCCCCAACAAGAGAGTGTAGGAGAGACCGAAATAGATTATAATCTGACGTTGAAATGTCTGCACTATTTGGTGGATACATCAAAACTTCCCAGCCAAAGTCTCTTACTTATGACCGGGTCAACAAAGATGTGAGGGGACAAGTGTTGTCACCATGAAACACAACACCTTTCCTGTTGATAAGTTCCGGCCTCTATTTTTCAATTTCTTGTTTCAACCGCATTATTTACTATTTAACTATGGTTTGAATCAATCATTTGGTTAGGATGTAGAAGATCGAATGCTGAATGGATGATGCTCATGTGTTCCCACCTAGCACACAGCATCTCTTTCCTTGTCGTCAATCCCAGCCTTGACACCGTACATCTCTTTCGAGCAACGCATTTTCGAACAATATTATCGCTCTCCTTCCAAGAAGTGAATGTACAATTTCAAAAATGGTTCGAGTTTGTTCCATTTCAACAGCAAATCGATGAAAATTCCGACCACTTATTTGTTTACACTTAGTTCATGAGGACCCAAGGAAGGAGTTTCTTTTGGAAACCAACTTGATGCAAATGGTTTATAATGGCTTTGTGATCAATCTCCAATTCCTCACAAAACAGACTTATGATCCTTATTCATAATTTCTTCGAATGTTTATTGATAGATCGAGCAGAGCAATGAACATAATTTACTTCAAAATTTCTAGAACAAAAGCAAGCCAATACCATTTCGTACAAATCAATAGCACAAATCTTTTCAAACGCTTGTGCCGCAGTTTTCCTTTTTTTTTGGTGTAAATTTGTAAAACAAAACTTTTTTTCTGATTTTTTTTTTCTTCTTTGTTTTGAAATAACTTTTAACACGACGCACCAATTTCAACGAATACCAATTAAGAGTTACAGCTAACCGTTTCAAAATTTTAATACTTTAACCCTTTCCGGAAATTGGTACGATATATCGTACAATTTTTTCGACGATTTTTTATTTGGCAGCGAACGCACTTTTTATGGAACAGCTTTTTAATTTTCATTAAGTAGGCTGTGTTGTATCATTCAGTTTAAAATATAAATCATAATAGCCGTGGCCACACAGTATGAGTGCGTTTTGTAAGCAGCTTTTTGCAAGAATTTGAAAAACCAGCAAATGACGGTACTTCTGCGTAGGAATTTTTAAATATGTAATACTTTTTGGTACCAAAAAGCGAAACATTTTTAAAGTTTGAATCTCAGTTGACTTATAAAACGTACTAAATTTAACATTTTTTGCGTCTAAATATTTTTCCCGAGTCTTTAAAAAAATTGTACGATATATCGTACAAATGACCACAAGGGTTGCAAGGCTTTGTACGAGATATCTTACAAATGGAAAGCAACGGTTGCAATTTATCTTTGCATTTTTTTAAAGTTATGGGTTTGGTAACAGATTTTTTGCATTTGCTTGCCTGCCACGCCCATATGTTAACCACGTGACTATTAAAATTCGACTATTCCGCAATTTTCGATTAAAAGTAAGAATTACTAGACGATTTTGTGTTTTACTGGGCAGACACAGGTTATGTAAGGTTAGACATGCGTACTTGCCACTCCCACTACGATAATAAAAATCGCCTATATTCAGTATCTTTCTGTAAAACTATATGAATTTTAATTGATTTTGTGATTTATTGAGGGGAAAAGGGCTTTGCAACAACAACAACGGTTATATAAGGCCGAATAAATGTGAATCAATTGTTTTTATATGTATATAATTTATATAACTTTCGATCAAAATGAAATCACGTTTTGATTTTTTGTTGTTATAATTTATGTTTTCTATCAAAAAAATCAATGAATTGTTCATAAAACTTAAAAAACCGAAACCAAAAATTCATGAATTTTTACTCCTTTGCGGACCATTGTACGATATATCGTACAAAATTGATGAAGTTAAAATTCTCAACCAAAACGATTTTTATGAAATTTTTTTGTATTTTATTGCTAAAATGTTCAATAAGAGTCAGTATTTTGAAGGAAAAATTTGTATCTCAAGAAATGTGGAAATTGACCGGAAAGGGTTCAAGTGAACAGAAAAAAGCCTTTAAAAAGCCTACTTTTTCCTTAATCCAATATTTCAAAATATGCTTTGAATCCTTTTTATCATTATTGCTATTAAATGGAAATGATTGTAAACATAAAAACAAAATTTCGAATAATCACACAATCAAGCATGTCAAAAAACTTTGCCGTGACTTGTGCAAAATTTTGTTTTTTCTTGTAAAACAGTAAAAATGTGTATACTGTTTACTTTGCTTTAAACAATGAAAATTATTTACGTTGGTTGACAGAGTCGCAGTCGCAGAAATTTTTTCAATTTTTTTATTTTTTATTTTCAATATCGAAATAATCTGGCGCCATGCAACAGAAGTAAATTAGATTTATAATAATCATGGGCCCAAAAGATGGAAGGGTTTCGTCCAATATTTGATTTTCATATGTAAAAAACAAAAGTGTTCTAGACTTTTATGGAATAAACAAATTTTGATGATTACTCAACAACAACAATATCCATCTGCGAGTAACCACACAATCCGAGCCTTGAATCCAAGTCCCACTTTCCGATTTGTTTTTGTGCATTGAAATGCTTCAATGTGCCGCAGTACAATTCGCCCTGCAGCCATGCACACTCAACGAAACCACAGCACCGCAATTCCTTTAACGGAAATACAGGTGTCTGTGGCTGTGGCTTGCAATGCGTTTAAGGCTTTAAGTGAAACACAATATTGCTTACGTACACCTGCGGCGTGAAAGGAAGCGGTTACTGCGGATGAGAAGAGGTAAATAATTAACGCAAAATACGGAAGACGACTTTTTCGTTGTATTTAATTTTCTTTGCTTTGGCAACTTTTTGTGGCTTTGACGCTTTACGTGAAAGGTGTTAAGTCACTTTGAAGTTTTGAAGGGTGAAAATTAATGTTTGAATATTTTTTCTTTTGCTTTTGTTGGAAAAAGTGCGTTTCAAGGTATCAGAAGCTTATCTTCTTGGTAATGGAAAGAAGAAAGCAGGGAAGATAAAAATTGGTTGAATTAAAAAAAATAATTGCTTAAAATTGCTGGAAGCGCTTTTCACTTATTCTTCCCAAAGAATTTCAAAAATGAGTGGGGAGAATTTTAAAGCAAATTAATTAGACATTTTTAGTAATTACAAATAGATTTTAAAATGGAATTTTTCCTTATTTAACAGTTCGATCTTGTGATGAAGTGAAGTGGAGTTGAAGTTTTTACTTTTACGCTGTTTACTGGTTTCGTCAGGAATCTTGAAGAAAGCTGGGAAAATAAAAATTGGTTAAATTGAAAAAAAAAACAATTGCTTAAGGTTATTGCAAGCGCTTTTCATTTAGTTTTTCCAAAGAATTTCAAAAATGAGTGAAGAGTTTTAAAGCCATTTAATTATACATTTTTTGGAATCACGAAAAATTTCATTTAAAAAAAATTGTTCCTTATTTAGCAGTTTGATCTTGTGATGAAGTGAAGTGGGGTTGAAGTTTTTACTTCTACTCTGCTTACTGGTTTCGTCAGGTATCTTGAAGAAAGGAGGGAAAATAAAAATTGGTAAATTAAAAAAACCTGCTAAAAGTTGTTGCAAACGCTTTTTAATTTTTTTCCCAAAAGATTCCTAAATGAGTGGTGAGAAGTTTAAAGCCATTTAATAAGACATTTACAATAACATTGACAATTAAGACATTTTTTGAAATTACAAAAAATTGCATTTAAAAAAAATTGCTCCTTATTTTACAGTTCAATCTTTTGATAAAGTGAAGTGGAGTTGAAGTTTTTACTTCTACGCTATTTACTGGTTTCGTCAGGAACCTTGATTTCATAGCAAGAAGTCGCTGTTCCTGGAGAACCGGACGGATGCAATAGGAAGTTTATGGCTTTTACTTCTTCCTGACCCTCAATTCCTCACTGCTTTCCTCACTCACTTCTTCACTTCCTTCCACAATTCCGCTCTCAACTTCTTCCTCACTCGATAGTCCAGCGCGTTGGTTTCTCATACCAGAGGTCCTAGTTTCGACTCCTAGCTCAGGCTGGTGAAAAACGTGTCTATTTCTATAGCTATCTACATGAAGTAGATTCAAATTACAAGAATCGCACAAATGCGCTCTTGGCAGGCAATGGCAAAACCTGCAAATGTGAAACAAAAACTCTCAACCGCCATTTGAATTCGGCGTTTAACTGTAGGTCCCCTCCCTCTTCCCCCATCCATTTGAATTTTGTGTTATAACTTACTTACTTACTTAACTGGTCATAACAACCATTTACCGGGTTTCGGGCTGCCGCAAAAACTCTCATCAGACGACTCTGCTTTGCTCTGTGTGTTGTAACACATGTCAAAAACAACAGTGTTGCATACACATTTCAAAAAATAGGCCTCCGAGTGTGTCTCTTACAGAGGCAGCCACCATAACCAAACCTAACCTACTTCTTTCTCATCCCTTTAGTTCCTATGATGATCCCAACGAGCTGACACGTCCTCTTCATTCCCATCTTCATATCACTTGTGATGATCCCAAGGGGCTGATATGTCTACTTCTTTCTCATCTCCATAACTCCTGTGATGATCTCAATGAGCTGACACGTCTACTTCTTTCTCATCTCCATAGCTCCTGTGATGATCTCAATGAGCTGATACTTCCACTTCTTTCTCATCTCCATTCCTTCTGTGATGATCCCAATAAGCTGCTTCTTTCACTTCTTCCTAATCTCCTATGTTGATCCCAATTAGCTGTTACTTCTACTTCTTTCTCATCCCTTTAGTTCGTATGATGATCCCAATGAGCTGACACGTCTTCTTCATTCTCATCTTCATAGCTCCTGTGATGATCCCAATGAGCTGATATGTCTAATTCTTTCTCATCTCCATAGCTCTTGTGATGATCCCAAGGGGCTGATATGTCTACTTCTTTCTCATCTCCATAACTCCTGTGATGATCCCAAGGGGCTGACACGTCCTCTTCATTCTCATCTTCATATCACTTGTGATGATCCCAAAGAGCTGATATGTCTACTTCATTCTTATCTCTATAGCACTCTCTCTTCTCTCTCTCTCTCTTCTTTTTTCTCAGATCCACATCTCCTGTGGTGATCCCAAAGAGCTGATATGTCTACTTCTTTTTCATCTTCACAGCTTTCGTGATGATCCCAATGAGCTAACACTTCCACTTCTTCCTAATCTCCTGTGATGATCCCAGTAAGCTGCTAATTCTACTCCCACTACTTTCTCATAACTATAGCTCCTGTGATGATCCCAATGAGTTGTCATACAGAGATTCCATTCAGAAACAGGATGAACTAGGGTTTCTTTATAGAGAGAGTTAGGTCACAGACAGAGTTACGCTACATTTACCGCAGTTGGTCCAATCATTTTGTTTATTATCCTTTTAATGACTTGTCCATGTCCAGGACAAAAATCGTCAGTATCACAATGCAGTCGGCACTTAAAATTTCAACAAAAACTGACAAGAACACTCGAAATGTTGAAAATTTCCAACTAGAGCGCATCGCATGAATTCGCAACGCAAATTGCCCGAAGCGGTGTGCGAATAATCTAATTTTGACCAGTTGAGATGTTCACGTTTAGGTTTGACGTTGCAATTTCACGTTTGACGTTCACGTTATGCTTCAGATGCGCTGCGCACGCAAGCTGTCAACTTGCCGGTTGATGGCTTAAATTTTTTTCAGCTTTTATACGTGCAACTCGGCAAGGAAAAAACTGCCCAACGCACAACGCGAGTCTTCAAGTTGAGTTGGCACTTGACCTGAAACAGCTTTGGACCAACATAAAAGTGGCCAACACATGTTTTGACACGCGTTTTAAATACACAAAATATGCTCTTTAAAATATAAATTTTTCAATCGGTTTGCATTGAACTGTTTACATGAAATACATTTAAATCTTTTAACACCACACAACTGTTTTTCAACTGTTTGTGTTTTTTCTGTTGCTGTTGTTATTTGATAAAATGCTTTGTTGTTATTTAATGTGAAGCAAATCAACTCACAATTTTATTGACATTTTCAAGTATTTGTGTTGGGTGCATTTTCTTTAGATAATTTTTAAATGTTTGTGTTCGTTTGTTTTCCTAACGATTAGCATTCAAGTGTTTGTTTGGGGATTTATAGCGTTGCGGCGCCACTCAGGGAAACGGCATTTTTAGTGCCTAACATTGCACACTTAGTGACAAGTAAAATACTTCAGAAAATGTTAAAGTGACTTTGAAATATTAAATGTTGCGCAGGTTATGAAAGGTGAATCGAAAATTATTTACAATGAAATAAAAAATTTAAAATGTCCAAAAATTTTAAATATATATTTGGTAATCGTATGATGTTTTCTTATATTCCATTGGAAGAATTATTTACTGGAAAGTTGGATTGAAATACAAAATGCTTAAAACGTGTGGCAATATTTGATGAAACGTTTTTATAAGAAAACAATTTTTATTAAATATTTAAAGAATTGCGGAACTCGATAGCCCAGCGAGTAGGCTTTTCTGGCTTTTCACACCAGAGTTCCTAGGTTCGATTCCTAGCTCGGGCTGGCGAAACACTCGTCTATTTCTATTGCTATCCACATGAAGTAGATGAGAATTACAAGAGTCCTACAAGTGTGTTCTTGGCAGCCTTCTAGTGAAAGAAAATCCGCCAACCGCCATTCGGATTCGGCATTAAACCAAAGTAAATCCTTTGTTCAAAGTAACAACTTGCCGTTGATCTTCAAATTTATAACAACTTCCAGTGTCACTTGTAATTAAATCAACAAGTATCTTTAAGCTTTATTTACCGTAATTTCTAATTTAATATGTATTATGAGTCCAAAAATACCTAAAAATCTTTCATAAAGTGTCAGTTACCTAATAACTTACTGATGATATCACTAACTGATATAGAGATAGATTTCGAGGTCAACAGAAAAGCCTCGTGCGATACACACGTCCCTCTTCGTTTCGTATGATCTCTTGATGTGACTAATTGGAGAAGGGGCTCATAGCAGTGGCCTTTTCTTAGTAGGGGGTCTTTTGATAGGCCATGGTCCGGTAACTCTTTGTAATGGCCAGTTATGAGTTATATGGCCAGCAAACAGGGCTCCTAACGAGTTGAGCAGTGGAACAAAAATGCCTTCTGATTGAAATTTCTTCACGCACTTTAATTAAATCAATCTTCTTCAGCACTGTCATTCAATTTGATAAGCTTTTATCATCCCTCGCACACTTAGTTATAAACACATAAATGACATAAATTTTACGTACGCGATTATTTTCCAACAACAACTTTAACCACTTCACTGCTATCGCTTACACCTTATGATTTTTCTAGCTGATTTTATGGAAGAGGAATCTCCATTTTATAAAATAAATGTAGTCAGTTAACGCTGCCACATTCACAACGGCAGTAATTGTAAGACAAAGTTGAAGTTTCGTGAGAAAGTAAGCAAATAATTATTTTTGAAATTCTGTGAGAAACAAAAATTATTTTAAATAAATTGTGAGCCTCAATAAAACTAAAAAAATTACTGGTGAGTAGCTTTTAATGTGTTCTTTGAGAAAATAAAAAAAAATTATGAAAAAAGTTGTTATACTCCTCCTACCTAACCCAAACCCTAGAGTGTCTGTAGGCCTGCTTGAGATGAAAAGCGTAAATAATTAACGGTCATTGATGATATTTTTTCGCTATTTAAGTATTATTTTTCTATTTAAATCGAAATTTTGATACACCGCAATGTAAACAAGATCATGTCACTGCAAAAATTTATACTAAGGCGTAGTCCGTGGGGGTAGATGTGAGAACTAGTCTCCCCTAGTCCTTTATTTCATGGAGTAGATTTGTCGATATCTGTGTGAAAAGATAACAAGGCATTTAAAAAGATTAAGAACCGCCATATATATATACCTATACCGATTTTTTCAGTTTTCCTAGTTTATCCCCCCCCCAAAAGCAGTGTATAAACTACCCCACGACACATTACCCCTCGCCTTAGCCCTACCCCTTTTTATTTAATGTCGATTAGGCGTATGAACTGAAAAATTAAAAATACATAAATTAAAATTAAAAATTAAAAAAAATTAAAAAATTTAAATTAATTACAAAAAAAATTTTCATATGGGATTTTGTTTTGGCTTTGTTTCCAAGCAGGCATCTAGGCCTTCTACTTTCTACACCCTCTATCACGCCTCCTATTGACATGAAATTTTTTTCCCTGAACAAACATTACTTCTCCACCACAAAACTATCACTGGTAATTTTTTTTAACAAGATTAAAAACTTGGGAACTAGAGGGTTAAGTGACTTGAGTATTGGCTTAATTTTGCTAAAGATTCAATTTGCAAACAAGAATTTTACCTTCTTCAGTTCAAGTGCTTATTTAAAAAAAAAATTCAAAAATATTTCCCCCAACTCCATAAAAGTGCATGCGGAATTGCTGTTCGGCCGCAGTTGCAAAACTACACAAAATGTTGCAGCAAAAATCGATCAGAGTGCTGCTGTCGCTGCTGCTACTGACAGCTGGCAGCCGCGCCTCTATGGACCGAGACAGCACGCAGGCAGCACAAAAGGATTGGTGGCAAACGGCACAATTCTATCAGATCTATCCGCGTTCGTTTATGGACTCGGATGGCGACGGCATTGGCGACTTGAAGGGCATCATCTCGAAGCTGGACTATCTCAAGGAGATCGGCGTGACCGCCACCTGGCTGTCGCCCATATTCACCTCGCCCATGGTGGACTTTGGCTACGACATCTCCGACTTCTATGGCATACAGCCCGAGTACGGCACCATGGAGGACTTTCGTGCGCTGATTGTACGCGCCAACCAGCTGGGAATCAAGATCATACTGGACTTTGTGCCGAATCACTCGAGCGATCAGTGTGAATGGTTCAAAAAGTCCGTTAAGCGTGAGCGCGGCTACGAGGACTACTATGTGTGGGCGGATGCCAAATATGATGCCGAGGGCAATCGACAGCCGCCCAGCAATTGGGTAATAAAAAATAGATAATAATTCTGGCCGTTTTTGAAAGTGAATTCTTAATGTATTTGCTTTGTTTTGCAGCTTCAAAGCTTTCACGGCTCCGCTTGGGAATGGAACGAAGAGCGTCAGCAGTATTATTTGCATCAATTTGCCGTACAACAGGCCGATCTCAACTATCGCAGTCCGGCTGTGGTGGCACAAATGAAGCGCGTAATGCGCTACTGGCTCGATCAGGGTGTGGCCGGTTTTCGCGTGGACGCGGTGCCGGTGTTGTTCGAGGTGGAGCCCGATGCCAATGGCCAATATCCGGACGAGCCGCTGAGCGGTTTAAGCGACGACCCACAGGATCGCAACTATTTGATGAATGATCTGGTAGAGAATCGTCCCGAGACCATTGACATGGTCTATCAGTGGCGTGAAGTGATGGACGACTACCAGCGCCTTTATGGCGGCGACACGCGTGTCCTTCTGATTGAGACCTACGCGCCACCTGCCTACACCATGCAAATGTACGGCAACGCCACTAGAAAAGGAGCACATCTGCCGTTCAATTTCAATTTGATTACCCAATTGGCATCGGAAGTGACGGCGCCAAAGGTACAGCAAGCGGTGGACAATTGGTTGACGAATATGCCAACGGGATGCACAGCGAACTGGGTGGTAGGCAGAATTCATTTCGAGCCATATTTATGCCAAAAATATTTGCATTTGTTGCTTTTTTTATGATTTAAGATTGGCAATCACGACCAACGTCGCGCTGCCAGCCGTTATGGCACCTCACGCATTGACGCCATGAATATGTTGGTGATGACGCTGCCGGGCGCTAGTGTCACCTATCAGGTGAGTGCTTTTGAATGTAATTTAAAATTATGAAAGTTGAAAATAGAATTTTTGGGTTTCTAAGTTAAATTTAAAACTTCGAACTTCACTTCGAATTTTCGAACTTGACTTCGAATTTTCGAACTTGATTATGAATTTTATAAATAATATTCCCATGCTCAGAAAATGATTTCTTACGTTAAAAAAAAAAAACGAAATTGACTGCATATTTGAACTCTATTTAAAGCATTTAAACAACGTTCACATGTTAAAAAAAATTAAGTTTGAACTTCAAAATTCACTTTTTCCAACTCTATTTCGAATTTTTGAAGTTAAGTTAGAATTTTCAAAGTTGACTTTGAATTTTCAAATTGCGTTTGCATTTACAAAATATTAGTTTTGAAGTTTGAAATAAAGTTTTTCGAACTTGATTTAGAATTTTCGAAGCACATTTAGATGTTTCGAACTTGATTTTGAATTTTTTAATCAATATTCGCATGTTTAAAAAGTGATTTCTCACATTCAAAATAAAATTTTCGAGCTTGATTTGAACTTTATTTCGAACTTCCAAACAACTTTCACATGTTAAAAAATGTTAAGAATAGTCTACCGTTCAAAATTAACTTCTTCGAACTAGATTTCGAATTTTCAAAAGTGACTTTGAATTTTCAAATTACTTTTGCATATACAAAAAATTACTTTGGAAGTTTGAAATCAACTTTTTCGAACTTGATTTAGAACTTCTGAATTCGAATTTAAATCTTCGAACTTGACTTTGAACTTTCTAAATAATGTTCATACGCTCAAAATAAAATATTGGAGCTTTACTTTGCATTTTCGAACACTACTTCCTGCTCACGAAACAGTGTTCACATGTTAAAAAATTATGTCTAACGCTCAAAATTAACTTTTTTAAACTTGATTTTGAGTTTTCGAACATAAGATCGAATTTTCGAAGTTGACTTCGAAATACCAAATTGTGTTTGTAGACCCAAAAATACCCTTAATGTTGAAATCAACTTTTTCGAACTTGGCTTAAATTTTTGGAGCGCCATACTAAATTTCAACGATATTATTTTGCATGACCAAATGCCTAAAGGATTAAAATTAATTTAAAACTTTCAAAATTAACTTCGAATGTGCAAAGCTATGGTTCTTTAACATACATTACGCAGTTTCGAAACTAATTCACTGTCTTTAAATCAGGGTGAAGAACTTGCCATGACCGATGGCGTGATTTCTTGGGAGGATACCGTCGATCCAGCGGCTTGCAATACGAATTCCAGTGTGTATGAAAACTATACTCGTGACCCTGAGCGCACGCCCTTCCAGTGGAACGCTGGCACAAATGCAGGTAATTACAGGATGATTAACAGTTGAAAAATGTTAGAACAAACTGACTTGGAATAAATGTTTTCTTCCGTGGATTCTTTTACTTTGCTTTTCTTCGAAAACTTTTTTTATTTGAACTGAGAAACTTGACATTGATTTCAATTTCATAGGCTTCTCCTCTGCTGCGAAAACTTGGCTTCCAGTCGCTCCCGGCTATGAAACGGTCAACGTTGAGGTGGAGTCGAATGATGAACGTTCGCATTTGAAGATCTACAAAGCGCTCGTTGAGTTGCGCAAAAACTCGAAAACCTTGCAAAATGGCTCCTACAAATACAAAGCACTGGACGAGGGCGTTTTTGTGCTGAAAAGGTTAGAAATATTTAGAGTTATTACGACTCATTTTTGAATTATATGTGGGTATTTCTTGTTGTGTTGAACAGATCTTTGGCCAATGAAGAGACCATCGTATTTGTGGCCAATTTTAGCGAAGGTAATTACATCATTGATTTAATATCAAACTTTGATGCAAATCTACCCAAGACCATGAAACTAAAGATCAGTAGTGTGAATTCAAATAAGGCAGTCGGGTAAGTTGATGTTAATTATAATTAGGTGATATTTAATTCCAGTTGGTTTTGCTTTATATTTAAATGTTTTTAATTGTAATTTTTCTAGTGCGGAAACACAACTCGATTATGGAATCGTTTTGGAATCTGGAGAGGCGTTGGTACTGGGCAACATGTCCAGCTAAAGTAAATTAATGGCTGTTTAACAATTTTAATGTTGCGGTTATTAGGCCTCAGTCTTCAAAACAATTAAGTCGTTAAGTCGTTAATTAAGTCAGAGTGTAAAGTACAACAGACAATTATATATAAATAAATTTTAACACTTTTACTCAAAACACATGCTGGGGAAAATGTATAATAATGTTTAAATAAAGACTTAATAAAATACAGAAAATCTCAGAAATACAGTAATTACTTTAAATTTGTTTAAGCTCCAATGCAAAGTTTAAGTATCACCCAACGACCGATCCAAAGTAATCGACCGAAGCAAAATCCGTCGAGAACGCAATAAAATTCGAAAGGAACTGAGGCAGAATGAAGACGACCAGTTTGACCACACTCACAAGGGAATAGATGGACTATTCTTTGATGGCCGCAAAGATAAAACTTTGACACAAATTCTCGACGTCCACAACAAGTACCACAGAAAAACCATATCGGAAGAACACATAACCATCATCGCAGAGCCGGGTTCTTCGTACTTCAGCCATACGTCTCCGCCATCAGGCTGCAGCAAAGACATAGCTGAGCTAAAGAGCGAAATGCGAAGACAGAAAATATTAAAGTTGTCGGGTGTGACGGCACAAATGTAAACACGGGACAAAAATCTGGCGTTATCCGGCGACTGGAAGAAACACTTGAGAGACCGCTGCAGTGGCTGATATGTCTACTCCATGCCAATGCTCTGGATCTATCGGAAAGCGGCTAATGACGTGTAGCGAACAGCCTGTCTCCTCATTTCAACCAGTTAAACTGGCCGATAAACTCTCCAATGTGAACCCAAATGAGTTGAGCACAGATCAGCGGTATCTACTGGAAATGTGCAATAGCATCAGCAAAGGTGAATGTAGCGTCGATCTGGCAGTGCGGAACCCTGGGTGCCTGACGACGGCCAATCGAATTCTCCGATTGTATGTCAGCGACAGGAAACCGTCCAAGAATCTGAAAACGATGTGGTTTGGCAGAAAATCCCAGCCATCATGCAAAGGGGGAGCTAGGCACATTCACCAGATGCTCGTCAAGTCACGTTACCTCAGCCCTAAACTCAAGGGAATCGTTGACCCCGTTATTCACCGTAACGCGTACTTTGCTCACCCGGAAATTCTGCTCCTGGTCATGATGACGGACCATCGACCACATATACGTGAACTGGGCTTACGGCGAGTGATGAAGGCCAGAGCTACAGCAGTCCCCAATGGACAAATACGGAGGTTCAAGGTTCCCGCAAAACTTAACTTCGACGCCGTGGAATACTTCGACATGATCGACTGGGCAGTCTACCCTATTTCGGAACCTCCCGTCATCAAAGTCATGACAGACGCTGAGCTCACGGATCTCATCACGGCAGAGGTGACTCCAACTGTCATCTTTCCAAAGTTCCCCTGCCACACACAAGCAGTTGAAAGACACGTAAAGTTGGTGACCGAGGCGGCGATAGCGGTTTGTGGGCAAAAATCGCGAGATGGGTTCATCCGTGCACGCATTGCTTCTGGGCAGCAAATGCCGGCGTTCGAGTCGAAACGTGATTTTTGCCACTTCACCCTGTAACCATGTGTTTATAGCTTTGACATCATTAAACACTGTAATTATAAAGGTATTTGATTATTAACTGAATTTTAAGATGACTACCTGTAATGTCACGTAATACCGTGAAATTAAAAGTTGCGATGGGAGATCAAATAATTGTTTAATTTCTTTATAATTTTTACACAGCTTTCTATTGATGTATTGGCACATTTTGAGATATCTAGCTAATTGATATTCCAAACATTTTTTTGACATTTTCACTCCAGCCTAATGCACATGAAGTAGATGAGAATTACAAGAATCGCACAAGGTAGCTCTTGGCAGGCAATGGCACCGTTGGGATTCGGTTTTAAATTGTGGGTCTCCTCCCTTCTGTCCCCTATCTGTTTGGAAAAACAGTGTTGCATACAAATTTCAAACGGGTGGAGTTTGTGGTATCACAACCAGCAGAAACAGTTACTACAACCTACTTATGTTCTATTATCCTACTTGTCCCAAAATGGTTAAGAGGGAAGATACTTAAGCGGATTTTACTGTACTTTTAAATACACAATTTTTAAGGCATCCACTTTTAAGTTGTCAGTTTTTAGTTACTCTTATCTACTTCAACAAAAAAAGGATGGGGTCGTTTTCTCTTTCGGTGGCTGTCCTCTCAGCTGGAAATGGCAAACCTCTGAGAGTAAAAATTGCTTATGAAAAAGCTCCCAACCTGCCGTTCGGAACCGGCATAAAAACTGTAGGTCCCTTCCACCCCCGTACAACACGGGTGGTTGCGGGAAGCTAGGCCTTAGTCTCGCGCAAGCGGGCTGTCGTGCCAGTCATTATTATTATTATTCATATTTAAAGGTAGAGCTTTTCATTACATTGGTTTTGTTTTCTTCATTCGTTAGCATAATTTTTCTGGAGAATGGACCAAGGATGGCAAGGAGACGCTTGAGGCACTTATATAGAAGCCCACTTTCCTGGCTGTTCTGAGGTTTCCAACTCGGTCTCAACCACACTTGGCACAGAGCAAGGGAACTGTGAAGGCTTAATCACCACGTCTAGACTGCGATGGGCTTTGGGCTCTTTCGATCCCTTTAAATCCCCGGGTCTGGATGGCATTTTCCCCGCGCTTCTGCAAAAGGGAAGTACTGTTCTGATACCGTGGCTCAAGGACGTATTCAGGAACTGTCTGAGGCTGAACTATGTACCGTTGGACTGGAGATTATCAAGGGTTGTATTTTTACCAAAATCAAGTAAGTACTTAATCACCACGTCTAGACTGCGATGGGCTTTGGGCTCTTTCGATCCCTTTAAATCCCCGGGTCTGGATGGCATTTTCCCGGCGCTTCTGCAAAAGGGAAGTACTGTTCTGATACCGTGGCTCAAGGACGTATTCAGGAACTGTCTGAGGCTGAACTATGTACCGTTGGACTGGAGATTATCAAGGGTTGTATTTTTACCAAAATCAAGTAAGTACTGAAGCATTGAAAGACTGCTAGACTCGGGGAAAGGGTTTCACCTGGCCTAATATCCACGGACCAACATGCCTACATGAAAGGCAAGTCAACGGAGACGGCACTTCATCGGGTAGTATTTCAGATAGAAAAGGCTTTACACTACGGAGAGTACACGCTGGGAGCCTTCCTTGACATATCAGGGGCTTTCAACAATGTCTCCACAGAGGCATTGTTGGAAGGTCTTGCATCAATTGATGTGCACCCATCCATGCAGGACTGGATCGGTAATCTTTTAAATTGCCGAACAGTGGTGGCGGAGTGGGGCGCGACGACCATGGCAAGGAAGGCGAACAGGGGCACCCCCCAGGGGGCGTGCTTTCTCCGCTTCTATGAAATCTAGTCGTGAACAAAATTCTTTTAAAGTTGAGGGACGGGGAGCCAAGGCTAACTGCATACGCGGTTAAACATTTTATTAAACAAATTTTATTAATTATTTAAAGAATTGCGGACCTCGATAGCCCAGCGAGTAGGCTTTTCTGGCTTTTCACACCAGAGTTCCTAGGTTCGATTCCTAGCTCGGGCTGGCGAAACACTCGTCTATTTCTATTGCTATCCACATAAAGTAGATGAGAATTACAAGAGTCCGAATGAAAGAAAATCCGCGAACCGCCATTCGGATTCGGTATTAAACCAAAGTAAATCCTTTGCTCAAAGTAACACCTTGTCGTTGATCTTCAAATTTATAACAACTTCCAGTGTCACTTGTAATCAAATCAACAAGTATCTTTAAGCTTTATCTACAGTAATTTCTATTCGACTTCTTATGTATTATGAGTCCAAAAATACTTATAAATCTTTCATAATATGTCAGTTATCTAATAACTTACTGATGATATCACTAACTGATGGTTAACATAGATTTCGGAAGCAACAGAAAAGCGTCGTAGCGATACACACATTCGACTTTATTTCTTATGATCTCTTGATGTGACTAATTGGAGAAGGGGCTCATAGCAGTGGCCTTTTTTAGTAGGGGGTCTTTTGATAGGCCATGGTCCGGTAACTTTTTGTAAGTTATGAGTTATATGGCCAGCAAACAGGGCTCCTAACGAGTTGAGCAATGTAACAAAAATGCCTTCTGATTGAAATTTCTTCACATACTTAACGTAACGTGTTGTAATGGCCAGTTATGAAAACAAACGGCTCTTGACGAATTCCACAGTCAAGCAAAAGTGCCTTCTAACTGAAATTTCCATTGCAACAAAAATCAAATAAAACTTCTTTTGCTTTTAGATAAACACTTAAATGAAAAACATGTTACGTAAGCGATTATTTTCCAATAACAAGTTTAACCACTTCACTGATATCGTTTAAGTGACTTAAGTACTGGCTTAATTTTGCTAAAGATTCAATTTGCAAACAAGAATTTTACCATCTTCAGTTCAAGTGCTTATTTAAAAACAATTCAAAAATATTTCCCCCAACTCTATAAAAGTGCATGCGGAATTGCTGTTTGGCCGCAGTTGCAAAACTACACAAAATGTTGCAGCAAAAATCGATCAGAGTGCTGCTGTCGCTGCTACTACTGACAGCTGGCAGCCACGCCTGTAAGGAGCGAGACAGCACGCAGGCAGCACAAAAGGATTGGTGGCAAACGGCACAATTCTATCAGATCTATCCGCGCTCCTTTATGGACTCGGATGGCGACGGCATTGGCGACTTGAAGGGCATCACCTCGAAGCTGGATTACCTCAAAGAGATCGGCGTGACCGCCACCTGGCTGTCGCCCATATTCACCTCGCCCATGGTGGACTTTGGCTACGACATCTCCGACTTCTATGGCATACAGCCCGAGTACGGCACCATGGAGGACTTTCGTGCGCTGATTGCACGCGCCAATCAGCTGGGAATCAAGATCATACTGGACTTTGTGCCGAATCACTCGAGCGATCAGTGTGAATGGTTCAAAAAGTCCGTTAAGCGTGAGCGCGGCTACGAGGACTACTATGTGTGGGCGGATGCCAAATATGATGCCGAGGGCAATCGACAGCCGCCCAGCAATTGGGTAACAAAAAAATAGATAATAATTCTGGCCGTTTTTGAAAGTGAATTCTTAATGTATTTGCTTTGCTCTGCAGCTTCAAAGCTTTCACGGCTCCGCTTGGGAATGGAACGAAGAGCGTCAGCAATATTATTTGCATCAATTTGCCGTACAACAGGCCGATCTCAACTATCGCAGTCCGGCTGTGGTGGCACAAATGAAGCGCGTAATGCGCTACTGGCTCGATGAGGGTGTGGCCGGTTTTCGCGTGGACGCGGTGCCGGTGTTGTTCGAGGTGGAGCCCGATGCCAATGGCCAATATCCGGACGAGCCGCTGAGCGGTTTAACCGACGACCCACAGGATCGCAACTATTTGATGAATGATCTGGTGGAGAATCGTCCCGAGACCATTGACATGGTCTATCAGTGGCGTGAAGTGATGGACGACTATCAGCGCATTTATGGCGGCGACACGCGTGTCCTTCTGATTGAGACCTACGCGCCACCTGCCTACACCATGCAAATGTACGGCAACGCCACTAGAAAAGGAGCACATCTGCCGTTCAATTTCAATTTGATTACCCAATTGGCATCGGAAGTGACGGCACCAAAGGTACAGCAAGCGGTGGACAATTGGTTGACGAATATGCCAACGGGACGCACAGCGAACTGGGTGGTAGGCAGAATTAATTTCGAGCCATATTTATGCCAAAAATATTTGCATTTGTTGCATTTTTTATGATTTAAGATTGGCAATCACGACCAACGTCGCGCAGCCAGCCGTTATGGCACCTCACGCATTGACGCCATGAATATGTTGGTGATGATGCTGCCGGGCGCTAGTGTCACCTATCAGGTGAGCGCTTTTGAATGTAATTTAAAATTATAAAAGTTGAAAATAGAATTTTTGGGTTTCTAAGTTAAATTTAAAACTTCGAACTTCACTTCGAATTTTCGAACTTGACTTCGAATTTTCGAACTTGATTTTGAATGATCTAAATAATATTCACATGCTCAGAAAATGATTTATTACGTTAAAAAAAAAAATTTCGAAATTGACTGCATTTTTGAACTCTATTTAAAGCATTTAAACAACGTTCACATGTTAAAAAAAATTAAGTTTGAACTTCAAAATTCACTTTTTCCAGCTCTATTTCGAATTTTTGAAGTTAAGTTAGAATTTTCAAAGTTGACTTTGAATTTTCAAATTGCGTTTGCATTTACAAAATATTACTTTTGAAGTTTGAAATAAAGTTTTTCGACCTTGATTTAGAATTTTCGAAGCATATTTAGATGTTTCGAACTTGATTTTGAATGTTTTAATCAATATTCGCATGTTTAAAAGTGATTTCTCACATTCAAAATAAAATTTTCGAGCTTGATTTGAACTTTATTTCGAACTTCCAAACAACTTTCACATGTTAAAAAATGTTAAGAATAGTCTACCGTTCAAAATTAACTTCTTCGAACTAGATTTCGAATTTTCAAAAGTGACTTTGAATTTTCAAATTACTTTTGCATATACAAAAAATTACTTTGGAAGTTTGAAATCAACTTTTTCGAACTTGATTTAGAACTTTTGAATTCGAATTTAAATCTTCGAACTTGACTTTGAACTTTCTAAATAATGTTCATACGCTCAAAATAAAATATTGGAGCTTTACTTTGCATTTTCGAACACTACTTCCTGCTCACGAAACAGTGTTCACATGTTAAAAAATTATGTCTAACGCTCAAAATTAACTTTTTTAAACTTGATTTTGAATTTTCGAACATAAGTTCGAATTTTCGAAGTTGACTTCGAAATACCAAATTGTGTTTGTAGACACAAAAAATACCCTTAATGTTGAAATTAACTTTTTCGAACTTGGCTTCAATTTTTGGAGCGCCATACTAAATTTCAACGATATTATTTTGCATGACCAAATGCCTCAAGGATTAAAATTAATTTAAAACTTCCAAAATTAACTTCGAATGTGCAAAGCTATGGTTCTTTAACATACATTACGCAGTTTCGAAACTAATTCACTGTCTTTAAATCAGGGTGAAGAACTTGCCATGACCGATGGCGTGATTTCTTGGGAGGATACCGTCGATCCAGCGGCTTGCAATACGAATTCCAGTGTGTATGAAAACTATACTCGTGATCCCGAGCGCACGCCCTTCCAGTGGAACGCTGGCACAAATGCAGGTAAATACAGGGTGATTAATAGTTCAAAACTGTTAGAGTAAACTGACATGGAATAAATGTTTTCTTCCATGGATTCTTTTACTTTGCTTTTCCATTCGAAAACTCTTTTTATTTGAACTGAAAAACTTGACATTGATTTCAATTTCATAGGCTTCTCCTCTGCTGCGAAAACTTGGCTTCCGGTCGCTCCCGGCTATGAAACGGTCAACGTTGAGGTGGAGTCGAATGATGAACGTTCGCATTTGCAGATCTACAAAGCGCTCGTTGGGTTGCGCAAAAACTCGATAAGCTTGCAAAATGGCTCCTACAAATACAAAGCACTGGACGAGGGCGTTTTTGTGCTGAAAAGGTTAGAAATATTTAGTGTACTCACGACTCATTTATGAATTACTTATTTGTGGGTATTTCTTGTTGCGTTGAACAGATCTTTGACCAACGAAGATACCATCGTGTTTGTGGCCAATTTTAGCGAAGGTGATTACATCATTGATTTAATATCAAACTTTGATGCAAATCTACCAGAGACCATGAAACTAAAGATCAGTAGTGTGGATTCAAATAAGGCAGTGGGGTAAGTTGATGTTAATTATAATTAGGTGATAGTTAATCAAATTTAAATGCTTTATATTTAAATGTTTTTAATTGTAATTTTTCTAGCACGGAAATACAACTCGATTATATGGTTTTGGAATCTGGCGAGGCGTTGGTACTGGGAAACATGTCCAGCTAAAGTAAATTAATGGCTGTTTAACAATTTTATTGTTGCGGTTATTAGGCCTCAGTCTTCAAAACAATTAAGTCATTAAGTCATTAATTAAGTCAGAGTGTAAAGTACAACAGAAAATTATATGTAAATAAATTTTAACACTTTTACTCAAAACACATTCTTGGGAAAATGTATAATAATGTTTAAATAAATACTTAATAAAAGACAACAAATCTCAGAAATGCAGTGTTTACTTTAAATTTGTTTAAGCTCCAATGCAAAGTTTAAGTTTTTATGTAGATAACGTTTGAAGTCAAAAGCCCAAAACAAACAAACTTTTAACCCTATGTTTTCTTTTTAAAATTTTGATTTTTACAAAAATAAAAATCACGTATTTAATTATTTTTTGATTTTAAGTGTTTTCACCAAGTTTGAAGTGAATAGTCCCATTAATTCATGTTTTTTCATAATTTCTCCATGCAATCTTTTACCCCGTCGTTGACCTCGTCAGATTTTGATTTTCGAAAAAATTAAAAACACGTATCGAATTATTTCACAGTTTTAAGTCAAAAGGTCCAAAAAATCTTGTTTCTCCATACAAACTGTTAACCCTTGGTTTACCCCCTTGAGTTTTGATTTTAACAAAAATTCAAAACACATGTGTAATTATTTTTGGTTTTAAAATCGAAATGATGAGTCATACAACATTGCAATTTCGTGCAATGTCCCCATGTAGACATATGGTTCCACTGAAAATATTTCATGGGCGTGGCACTCTTTTAACGATCCAAATTTTGTATATAACTTCGGAACTATTAGTCGCTCATCAATGACACTCAGATCGAACTTACTATTAGGTCATGTTTTTCGACGGGGAAAAGGGAGGAAGGAAAAAGAGGCGTAGCTCGCCCACACATCTCAATGAGCAGTATAAGAGCTTTTAAGTTTCAAAGGATCGAAACCCAATGGTACGAAAACTTTGTTTCTGGTATGAAATTTTGATTGAAGCTTTCAATATAAGTAAATAGTACATATAACGATACGATTTTTAGCAAGTAATAAATTTCTAAAAATTTTCAAAAGGACAGTGAACAAGCTAGATCACGTTTATGAAACTTATTCGTGTTAGCGACAAACAAACAAAGTACTCGTTGTTACATTTCGCAACTCTATTATCCCTTGCGTCATTCATCATCAAATTCATCCCTGGAATGATAATGTAACGCCGTTTATTCTATAAAGAATTGGAAAAGTAACTTCCTGGGCTTCTATTTTGCGAAAAGAAAGGAAGCCAATAATATAATCGTGTGAGTTATCCTCAGCAGTACATTCACTAAAGAAGAAGATACTCAGCGAAAGGAAACGATGGGGTGCGAATATATTCATTTTCTTCTTCGGGAAATCGAATAGTGTTTATTAATATATATTATAATTTGTATTGGTTCATTGGTGTCAATATTAAGTATAACTTTAATATTTTGGCATACTTTTATAAATTAAACCTCTAAACTGAGTAATTTTTTGTGGGACACGGGAACAGGCTTTCTTGCGGAATCATTTATTTTTGGGCGATTAATGATTATTATCTGTTATATATAATATAATTGTCCAAAAATTAGTTACGATATAGTTTGAACTTCTGAAGAAATCGCAAGAATTAAAGTGCCCGGGAAGAAAATCAAACACCTGGACATGGTCTCCATGTTGAACATATTTGACTCCAGTAAGGCCTAATAGTCGCTTTTCAATAATAAAAGTAATAACTAATTGTTAAAATCACATTGTCTTAACTTTTTTGAACAAAATACTATACAACGAAAAAAATTGGGGTCATTTTATAACCCGAAGGGTCAAGTGTGCGAGTTTTTCTTAGAGTAACAGAGGGGTTAAGTATTTTCACCAAGTTTAAAGTCAAAGGCCCAAAAAACCTGGTTTCTCCATATATACACTTTGTTTATCCCGTGAGATTTTGATTTAAAAATAAACAAAACAAACACGTGTTTAGTTATTTTTGATTTCAAATGTTTTCACCAAGTTTTAAGTCAATAGCTTCATTAATTTATGTTTTTTCATAGATTCCCCCATACAAACTTTTAACTTGTCACTGACCCCGTCAGATTTGGGTGAAAAACCTGTATCTAATTATTCCACATTTGATGTACCTACTTCCTTCAAGTTTAAAGTCAAAAGCTCCACAAAATTTTGTTTCTCAATACAAAATTTTAACCCCTGGTTTACTCCTTTAAGTTTTGATATTTACAAGAAATAAAAAACACGTGTTTAATTATTTTTGATTTTAAGTGTTTTAACCGACTTTGAAGTCTTCTTTGAGGCTTATCGAATCAGGTTTTTTTCGTAGTCTTCCCGAATACAAAACTTAACCCATTGATGACCCTGTTAAATTTTGATTTTCGAAAAATGTAGAAATACTTGTTGAATTATTTTCAATTTGGAGCACTTTCACCAAGTTTGAAATCAATAGGTTTATTACATTGAACATCTTAAGCCATGTTTTGCCCTTTTAGACCCCGAAAAATGCCATCTTAGCAGAGGTTCAATTTCTTTCATGTATCCACAGTTCAAATTTCATGTCTGTAGATGGGCGGAAAGTACATATTATCCTAGTGCGGGCCTCGATAGTCCAACGGGTAGCGCGTTGGCTTTTCGCACCCGAGGCTTTAGGTTCGAATCCCAGCTCGTGCGGGTGAAAAACTCGTCTACTCTTATCGCTATGCACATGAAGTAGATGAGAATTACAAAATTACAAGAATCGCACAAGATAGCTCTTGGCAGGCAATGGCACCGTTGGGATTCGGTTTTAAATTGTGGGTCTCCTCCCTTCTTTCCCCTATCTGTTTTGTAAAAACAGTGTTGCATACAAATTTCAAACGGGTGGAGTTTGTGGTAGCACAACCGGCAGAGACAGCGACTACAACCTACTTATGTTCTATTATCCTACTTGTCCCAAAATGGTTAAGAGGGAAGATACTTCTGCAGGGCGCAGCACGCCTACCTCCAAGGGAGGTCGGTCGACAGCGCACTTCACAGTGTAGTTAGTCCCATAGAGAGTTCTTTGGCCTTGAAGGAGTACACAATGGCTGCCTTCCTCGACATAGAGGGAGCTTTCAACAATGTCACCACTGAGGCTATAACAAGAGCGCTTAACGCACACAGGGTGGAAATTATTTATTATCGACTGGATTGAAACTATGCTGCGTGACAGGATAATCAATTCAACAATAGGACCGGCTTCCATCAGAAGGAGAGCCACAAGAGGAACACCTCAGGGAGGAGTGTTATCACCTCTTTTGTGGCTATTGGTTGTGGATGAGATTCTGAAAGTCTTTGAAAGAAGACGCACTAGAAGAGTAGCCTATGCAGACGACATCGTGGTCATGATCCATGGCAAATACCTGCCAACTATCAGTGAACTGATGGAATCCTCATTGGCTGTTTTATCTGCGTGGACGAGGGACAACGGTCTAGGGATAAATCCTGAAAAGACCGAACTAGTCCTGTTCACGAAGAAGACCAAGGACTTCAGGACTTTGTTCTTCTCTGTATTGATGGGCACCCCCTGAAACTGTCCAGGGAGGCCAAGTATCTGGGCATCATTCTGGACTCAAAACTTTCGTGGAAGCGGAACATTGAGGAAGGAATGAAAAAAGGAAGGAGGCGCTGTATGCCTGCAAGAGAACCTTCGGTAAACTTCCGGTGGAACTGTTCATTAAGGCTAGTGCAGCAAAGACAATCCTCAGACTGAGGGAGTCTAACCAGCTGAAACAGGCCACCCATGGACACTCCAGCGTACTGAACGTCCTTGCAATTAGCGATACCCCACAAGGCCTTCTTGACAAGGCCACTGATTACCTGGTAAAGCGAAACGACTTCGACTGGAAGATACCCATCGAGTATCCCTCCAGGGATTACTGGCAAGAGCCCGAAGTTATTGATGCGTCAGCGGTCTACTTTACGGACGGCTCGAAGACAGAGGAGGGAACTGGTGCCGGTGTTTATTGTAGAATGCAGCAGGTCCACTGGTCATACTGTGGTCAAGTCGAAGGTAGTGCTGGACTGCCGAAGCGCACTGGTCAGCATAAGGCACTGCAGGGTAAGTCTGCGATGGGTTCCCGGACATAGCAATATCGAAGGGAACGAACATGCAGACGAACTGGCTCGCGCAGGGTCAGCGATGACTGCCAGTGAGGCGGTCGTTGCTACCACCGCTCTCTACCACTGCCCCGCGTTCGCTCGTATCAGGTTTGAGACGTTTGGCACTGATGTGCTAAGAAGCGACCAACTTGGCTCCTTGGCACCCCAGGATCTATCAAGGTTTCTTCGGAAGTCGGGTAGATTTAAAGCAAATTAACAGGGAACAACAAGTCGTAGTACAATGGACGTACAATTGTCTGAGTGTTGCGCTTGCTAGATCGTTCCGACAAAGGAAACAAAAAAAACCCCAAGCGGGTGCAATCGGAGCGTGGCTCATTCAAGCTACAAATAGAGCCTGGTCAACCAAGAGCGATTGCAGGATTGCTCGCACGCTGTGGTCAGCGCTGAACAAGAGAAGAACTAAGAGCTTGCTGCTCCTCGACAAGCATGGTATGCGCATGGTCACGGGGGTAATCACAGGTCACTGCGCCATTGGCGTAATGTTATGCAAATGGCGTCTGGCGACCGACGATTTATGCAGAAGCTGTGGAGACGAGGAGGCAGTGGAATCGGTCGAGCACCTGCTTTGCCACTGTCCATCACTACAGAACCGACGGCTGCAAACCCTTGGGACAACGTTCTTCGATAAACTTGTGGAGATTGCGGATGCACAGATCACTGATCTACACAATTTCCTCGCGAAGACAAAATGGTTCCCAAAAGATCCTGTCTGGATCTACAGGGAACCGAACAGATAAGGAAAGGCACCGGTATATATATAAAAATGAAGGGAATCACAATGGGTCCAACAGGGCCTCCGAGTGGAAGTGCAAAATGCACACTCCCCTTCTTTAACCTAACCTATGCATATGTACAGTTATATTAGAACATACATACATAAATACCTACCAGGTATGCGCCTATGAAACCGGGAACGACATCTAGCGGTAAATAGCCGAATATTTATAAACTTCGGAACCGTACCAAATGTCATGTTTACTTCTTCTGTCATATGTCAACAATATTCAGTTCACCATTTGTCAAGTTTCATCCAACAACGCATTGTTTGACGCTCCGGAAAATGTCGGATTACGTGCCTACAAATTACGATTTGCGGACACAGTTAATTTTGTGTCTTTTTTTTTTTTTGTCTTCTAAAACCTGGTGAAACGGTTAACGGTGAACGTTACCAACAACAATTGGCCGATTTGAACCGTGCTATACGCCAAAAACGCCCAGAATATGAAGCCAGGCAACACAAAGTGATTTTCCTCGATGACAACGCACCACCACACCGCACTAGAGCCACCAAAGAATTGGTTGCATCGTACAACTGGGAAGCTCTTGCTCATGCGGCTTACTCACCAGACTTGGCGCCTTCGGATTATCACATGTTCGCATCGATGGGCCACGCATTAACGGAACGGCGCTTCAACTCTCACGCAGAAGTCAAAAAATGGATCGATGATTGGTTTCAGGCAAAAGACGAAACATTTTTTTGGCGAGGCATCCATAAATTGCCTGAGAGATGGGAAAAATGTGTAGCTAGCGATGGCCATTACTTTGAAGAATAAAATTGTAATCATTTCCTCACAATAAACGTGTTTTTTTCAAAAATAATTACCGGTTTCATAGGCGCATACCTGGTATATATATATTTTATTATATATATATTTATAGTACAATCAATTACACTGTGCGTGAAATTTACCCTCAAAAATTGCAACAAGCGGGGGACCTACTGAGCGACTTTTCTATAGGTATACTGAGTTGAGATCAAATTTTCGTACTTCGACAAATCCTTGAGAAAACACGCGAGCACAATCTTACAACGTACCATCTATTTATTGATTTTAAAGCAGCATACGACAGTGTGATAAGGAAGAAACTTTTCGAAGCCATGGCTGATTTTGGTATCCCAGGAAAACGAATAAGATTGATCCGAGCCACAATGTCTAACGTCAGAAACGTCGTGCGAGTACAAAATGATACATCACGCGAATTCGTCACAAAAAATGGTCTGAGACAAGGAGATGGACTATCATGTCTGCTCTTTAATATAGCGTTAGAAAAAGTCATTAGGGATTCCGCAGTTAACACGAACGGAGCCATATTGTATAAATCTATTCAGCTTTTAGCTTACGCCGACGATATCGACATAATTGCTACCTCGCTGTCTCATTTAAAAGAAGCGTTCCAAAGCTTAGAAAAGGCAGCAAGAAATATGGGTTTAATAATCAACGAAAGCAAAACAAAAGTATTAATTTCGGCACCGCTCAAATCAAAAGCACCCCCGATCGGGCAATCTTTTCGGATAAACAACCACGATTTTGAAATAGTTAGTGAATTCAAATACCTGGGTGTACACATTAACAATGAAAACAGTATCTCAGCCGAAATTAACCAAAGAATTCTCTCGGCAAACCGATGCTATTTTAGTCTGTGCAAGCATTTAAAGAGCCGACTTCTGCCTAGAAGTTTAAAAATTTCGCTGTACCGAACACTTATCGTACCTTGTTTGACGTACGGAAGTGAAACATGGACCATCTGCAATGCTGATGAACAAAAACTCCAAGTTTTCGAAAGGAAAATCTTTCGGAGAATATTTGGGCCGGTGAACGAAAACGGCGAATGGAGAAAGCGCTACAACCATGAGCTCCAAAACCTCTACAAACACCCTGACATTATTACCTACATAAAAATCAATCGACTGAGGTGGGCCGGCCATGTCATCAGAGCCGATAACACCTACCCACCGCACCAAATACTTTTTGGTAAATGCCATACCACACGCTCCAAAGGACGCCCCAAGCTACGATGGATTGATGGTATTGACCAGGATGCCAAGGCGTTAAACATAAGGTCATGGAGATTCTAAGCGCGAGATAGGAAGAACTGGAAATCATTTCTACAGCAGGCGAAGACCCGTCCCGGGTTGTCAGGCCCAAAATGATGATGATGACTGAGTTGAGATCCACCAGGCGTTTGGCTGGATTGGCTCTAGTTTATGAGCAATCCGACTTTGAATTTTGCTCATTTCAGTCGAGTTCGTCACTTAAGTCTTCGAACGTTTAAATGCTAATTGGTTCTAAATCGTTCTGAATATCGCTTTACTGTCTTCGGCAAGATTGTAGATATTTTAACGACCAACAAATTTGCTAAGACACCAATCCAAAAAAATACATTCAAACTGTGTTTTCGACAAAAATGTCCCAAAACCCCACTTTCGTCGAGGCATAAATGTAGTATAGTATAGCGAACCCTCGTGGAAAAAATAAATGAGTATGCTTTTATATAGAGGGTTGGGTCGTGCATCTAACAAACTAAAAATTTTGCTTGGAAAACGCCAATAGACCTCGGCGGGGTTCGAGGTCAAAGCTCAAACTTTTTATTAAAAAAACTCAATTAATTTTGAACTGATTTACACGATATGGGTATCAAACGAAAGGTCTTTTTCTTACCTTTCTATTAATGTACAACATTAGATACGTAAAATGTACTAATAAACATTTTTAAGCGAAAAAAACATTTTTTTATAAAAATTTTTTTTAACGAATTTTTTTTGTAGAAATTGTAGCCTGTGAAATTCTCTTTACAATGAAATATAAAAATGTATACTTTTGTTTTTTCTGAATATATTTTTTAAATTTTTTCTAACTTGACTCTGGGTCCAAAGCCATTTCATATTCACCTTCGCCATCACTTTCGGGCATTGAGAGCTGAAGGTGGTTGTACAAAGTAAAAGCCATATTAAAAAAGATTTGAAAAGATTTAGATTTCTAGCTTTGTATTATTTTAAGAACTTAAATTTCGCAAAATAGCTGTATGAGCCTTACAAACACAAATGTAATAATGTTGTAGTTGTAGTTGTTTTTGAGATAACTGGTGGATTTTTTTTGTATAGCCACAAATATCTACGAGCGATAACTCAGGCAACAATATATGCTGTATTACTGCGAAAGGCCAAAAGGCCAAAACGCAGGAACATGTTTCAATAAGCTAAACAAATCTCCATTCCTCTTCCACCCAAATTTGACAAAAAATCTGAATATCTGGATTAATTAATTACACCGTGCGACAAAAATCAAAAAATTTTAAAACACACGAAAAAATCTATATACTTGCGAAACTAGTCGCCAAATGTAGTAAAACTGCGTTTTTAGTTTTTCTCTTTGACGTCAGGATTTTTTTTGAAAGGACTTTGAGATTCCAAGGACATGTTTATTTCAAAAAATTATTTTAAAAATTGAGCGCATTTTAGAATAACAATATGGATATCAAATGAAAGAGAAAAATCCTTAGAATCTTAGAAAATTTAATGTTTTGGTGCAAAAGGACGAAGAGGTATTCAAAATGTCCTGTTAAAACTTTATCCTTGAATATCCTGGGAAATTTCCAATAATTTTTATTTTTTTTAATATATCTGAAGGACTAGTATGTACACTACTACATCCTTGAATTTCGTCCTTATAACTTTATTAGTTTAAGATATACAAAATGTATTCTTTCTCTTTCATTTGATACCCATATTGTTATTCTACAATGCGCTCAAGTTTTAAAATAATTTTTTGAAATAAACATGTCCTTGAAATTTCAAAGTCCTTTAAAAAAAATCCTGACGTCAGAGAGAAAAACTAAAAACGCAGTTTTACTACATTTACACGTATAGATTTTTTCGTGTGTAAAATTTGTTGTCACACGGTGTTATACTTTTGTAGTAGCAATTGTTTTCCAGTGGAACCTGTATTCACAAGTTCTTTACTAAAAATATAAAACTTAAATAAAAACGTCTTTAAGTAGTAACTGGATTTGGAAAAGTAAAGAAAATTGAGTTTTTCTGTAGTTTAGCTCATATGAGCCTGACAGTCTCACTTCTGGGTTTACGTTACTTTTAAAATTCTGGGAATTATTGTTAAATTATTTGTATAGCCAAATTAATAGAAAAAAAATTATAAATATTATATGTACTACTTTTTTACAGAAACAATTTATTTCTCCAAATTAATTCATTTTATACAATCTGATCTTTAATCAGAACGGAAAATTACACATGAATAAACTTTGTCTCAGATTTGAAACTATTACACCGTGCGACAAAAATTAAAAAAATTTTTCACACCGGAAAAAATCTATATGGACGTGAAACTAGAGACCAAACATAGTAATACTGCGTACTCAGTTTTTTATTTCTACATCCTTTGTCCTTTTAAAAGGACTTCAAAATTTGTAAGGGAATAAAAAGTAAAAAAAATATAAAAAATACTTAACCTCGTTAAAATATGGCGATATGTATATCAAATGAAAAAGGAAAGGCTGAAGAATTTAAATAAAATTTATTTTTTATCTATTTGTAAAAAAGGATATGAAAAAGGTCCTTTGGAAATTTTAATCCTTTATATCCTTGAAAATTTACATCGAATTTTCTTGAAAAAAAAGTATGTTAAAACCTAAAATCTCCTTGATCACATATAAAAATTTCATTACTCTAACTTTATTGGTTCGAAAGTTATTAAAAAAAAAGGCGGAAGCTGTAATTCTAATGAAGTACTAAAATTCTAATTTATTTGAGTTAGTAGTATTTAAAATAATAAAAAGATACAAAATCAATAAAGCGAGAATAATGAAATTTTGACACGTGATCAAAGAGATTTGGGGTTTGAACATAATTACTTTTCAAGAAAATTCTGTATAAATTTCCAAGGATATAAAGGATTAAAATTTTCAAAGGACCTTTTTCATATCCTTTTTTTAAAAATAGATAAAAAATCTATTTTATTTAAATTTTTGAGCCTTTCCTCTTTCATTTGATATACATATCGCCATATTCTAACGAGGTTAAGTATTTTTTATATTATTTTTATTTTGTATTCCCTTACAAATTTTGAAGTCCTTTTAAAAGGACAAAGGATGTAGAAATAAAAAACTGAGTACGCAGTATTACTATGTTTGGTCTCTAGTTTCACGCCCATATAGATTTTTTCCGGTGTGAAAAATGCTGTCGCACGGTGTTATCAGTTCACGGTAATTAAGCGTAATAACCAAGAAACCTTCACGTTAATGTGTATGAATTTTTTGTTTGCATAGCCACATTTTTTACGACATTTCATAATTTTTTTTATTGTAATTACTGTACACACAAGCAAATTTAAGTACTTATTTCTATGCACGCTCAGCGCATTCTGAGCGTTTGTGCAACGCTGACCAGTACAGCCGCCAGCAAGCTGCTCCAGCCCAGTTCCGCTACACGACCGCCGTTCACCAGCGACTTCTGCAGCCTGTACGAGTTGCAGGCCTCCCCGTCCTGCGCCGAACACATCGAACAGTTGACATCACTCAGGCAATCCATCTGGTCTTTCGGGTGCACGAAACAGCCGCGCGTCACGGCCCCATTGGCGGTCGAGCTGCGCACAAAGCAGTACGAGTTGAGTGCTGTCGGCACCAGGCACTGCGCCGGCGTCATGGCCGCAGTGTCGCTGGCGCATTTGGGATCCTAACAGAAATCAATAACCGATTGCTAGATGGTGGGCCTCAAATTCGTACTCACGTTACTCGAGTTGCACTCGATGCACCTGAAATCGGCGCGTCCCTTATTGTTGCACATCTGTCCAAAGCACTTCACACACTCCGGATGCTCGGCGGCCTCGCACTTGGCGCGATATTCCGTTGGCAAATTTGTGTAGCAGCCACGCGCCGCCACGGTGACTAACGGGGAAGCAACACTTTAGAACTTGACAAGTCGCAATTGTCGTTTCGCACTTACAGCCATCGAAAACCGTTACGCAAATGTCCAGCAAATCGGGGCATTCGACGACCATATTCGTCTTTGAGGACCTCAGGCAGTTGATGCCTTCGCAGCTGAAACACTGGCGCGGTTTCATCGCATTCACTGCGTCGTCGTCGGCCGCTGCAACAATTGTCGTGGCCAGCAGAAGGACTGCGCCAATTAAAATGTACTTATTGCCTTTTTGCCACATTATTTAGAATATTTATTTAGAATATTTATTTATTTAATGGTATTTGTACAAGTAAGACTGAGTCTAATTTATTATTTGCTATTAATTTTTGGAAAATGTTGTCACTTGCAAAGCTTACAACTGCACACCAGGCGCCACACTAAGTCATTGAATTGAAATTTGGGGGCAGGTAATGTGGTCGTCGGCGCACTGGGACAACGAAATCGTCAACTTGTTCCCACTCGAAATATTCTCAAGATCACCGCACTAAAGAGGCATCCACTATATCTGAACGTATGGTTTTTAATTTATCTGTAATTTTACTTATCTATGAGCGATTTTTCGCTACTATGTATTGTTCGAGTACTTGCAATTTTCGACATGACATCGCTAAGTGTGTGCCGCTGTTGTTGACAAACAATAACAGAAGAAGCCAAAAAAAAAATGTGCCAATCAAAAATTTGCGATAAAACGTTTAGATTAGATTAGATTGGTTGGGGCTAGACATTGGCTGTCTATGGCACTGCGTTCATTTTGAACTATTGTGCCTTACCCGAATTCAGTACTGGAAGAGACTATTTCCTCCTATTTTCTCAAAGAACATTTTGATTCTTGCGAGATCAATTTCAGACAGATGAGTAGTCTGTAATAGTTCCTTGCCTAGTGCTTGCTTTCTTGCATGGACTAAGGCCGTGCATTCAGTGATCAGGTGTATGGAAGTCTCGTCATGCTCCATGCAAAATCTACATATTTCACTGTCTGTTAGTTTCAGACGGGTCTTATGTTTGTTTAGCAGACAGTGTCCGCTGACTACTCCTGTCATGAGTTTTAGTTCCGCTTCACTCAAGCGCAGGAGAAATTTTGCATTTCTGCTCGAGTATCGCGGGAAGAGGGCTTTGGTACATTCCATGCCAATTGATTTTGACCATCTTGCATTTGCTTTGATCAAGTATTCTTGCTTAATACAACCTTTGTAATGAGATTTGCTGACACCTAAGATCGCTTCGGGTCCAAATGGTCGCTTTCCAGCTCCCTCCCTTGCCAATCTGTCTGCTTTCTCATTACTAGGTATCGGATTTATATGCACACCAAAATTTGGTGAATCTGAATCACACTCCATATGTGTATGCCCAGGTTCTAAGAACTTGTGATCTATATATTCAATATGCGGGTTGTTATGCACAAAAGTAAGAAACATTGAAGACACATATGAGTTTTTTTTTTGTCCAGTGCAAGAATCGCTATAAAAGTACATTTTGGTGACGTTTTTGTCAACCATTTGTAACTGTCTGTAGACACAGGACGCAATCTCGTTGCCACCTCTACGAGCAATAGCTTCATGCCACATGAAACACTGAACGGAATCGTCTTCTAAGTCATGAACTGTAAGATTATACGTCCATAACTGACGCTTGTAAAAAGTAATAGAGCTTCTTAAAAATGGTGTAGGCAAACACTGTTGTAAGTCGAATGTAAATGCTTTTGTGTTTATGTTTTCCTTCGAGGACTGCTTATCTGCTCGCTTGTGATTGTATGCATTATCAGCTTTCTCAACATGATGTTTTTTTAACTGCATCAAATCATGTTCTTCTTCTCCAGTGGCAAACTTTATTTTACTTTGTAGCGAATCACAAGTGAAACAGGTGTCTAGTCGTGGAGATTTGAATTTCAGATTCATAGTCTTGAATACTTCGGAGTATTTAGAAAGGCTCACAGGATTGTCAGTTTCATCAGTATACAACTGGTGCATCTTTGAAAGTGTCAAGTCCGAGTGAAGATATTTTTGGCTTGTGTCACGTCTAGTGTAATGACTCTCATAAGCAGAGAATTTATTTATATGGTTTTTAATCTCCTCCAATTTTTGCGAATTTATTTTATTTGATGGTGACGATTTTCCACGAAGATTTTTGAATGGTATAGATGGACAAGCTTTTTTTTACGAATTACGCTTTTCACAAAACTATCTGTTTCACCAAAACACTGAGTAAAGTGTCTTCGACATACCTTCATTGTGTTTCCATCAATATCTAAAGAATATTCTACAGAATTATCTCGTTGCCTTTTTCTGTTACTGGAGTTCACTAAAGTATTTTTTGCTTTTAATGTCCATTAACGATCCAATATATATTACGCGAAGATCATATGAACCTAGACACCAATAGTGATTAAATAGTTTTTTACAGGATTCATAACTGACTTTTGTCTGACACTTCACTCGGCATATATCAAAAGGCTCACAAACTCTTTCTTTGACAACTTTTCCTGATAATGTTTTGTACGACTGACCATTATTACGACATTTTTGACGAATAAGTTTGTTATTTGTTTTTGTCGTTTCGTTGTTCAGTTGCTCAGCGTCGGAATTATCTGACGAAACACAATAATCTGGATCTTTGACTGAATCATCGGAATCTTCAGATAATGATAATGAAACGTTACAATTTGAATCTGATTGCATTTGTAACGCAACTGCGTGGATATATGAATGCAAATGAGGATATACCTTTCAATATTTCACTTATATCAAAGGAATTTTCCTTGATACATGATCCGGTCTCATTCTGAACTAATGGTTCATAAAAGGTTTCCATGAAAAAGTCCCCCATAACGTCGAGTTCATCATTTTGTGTTTTTTTTGGCCACTGGTTTATCTTTTCCTTGTTCATATTTTCTAAAAAATATTATAAAATAATATTGATCAAAGAAAATAATAATTTACAACTTACCTTCACCTTGTTTAATAGCCAATTCTAACATTTTCTTAGCACGAGACATTTTCGACTTCACTCGTCAACAACCAAACTCGAAATAAGCATTTTTGTTTCGTATAATATAATTTGGAAAAACAATCCTAATTCTAGATAGGTAATTTTTTGAATAAAAGTCAAATAGGGAAAACCAGCCAAACTCAAGTTAGCATTCAAAAAATTTGAATTTGAAGTTTTGAAAAGTGACCAAAGCCTACTTTGAATGTTCAAAAAAAATATATATGTTTTGGAGTAAAGACCGAACTCGACTTTGGTTATTATTCAAAATTTGAAAAATTAAAAAAAGAACTGAATTTTGACTAAACTCGAGTTTGGCTGTTTTTCCAAATTGTTAGATGTTGTAATAAATTAAACGGAATAACGACTAAAATCAACTTAGGAAAAAAGTTGGCACCGGGATTACCTCGCGACACGATTGGGAATAAAATCTTAATTATACTTAGGCAACTTTTTTGAAAAATTTTTGAGTTAGGCTGTTATTCCAAAATCACGAACATAGAAAACCGACTTTAGCTATTTAGATTTTTGGGCGTAAAACATTCATTTTATGAGAAAAAGCCATAGAATTTTGTGTGGTAGTACATTTGAATACGACGAATGCAATGGTGGTAATAACTCAATTTTGTCCTAACTCGACTTTGGCTGTTATGCCTTACGGCCACAGAAATATGCACGAAATATGCAAAATATATGCAAAATATATGCAAAACATATGCACTCCATCCAGGTCGAACCGCTGAAGCTAAAAACATGAAATTTGCAGTGTAGCTACATCTTAAAAAATGAGCCTTCGTTCAAAAAGGATTTTCGGAAATTCGGGGTCTAAAAGGGCAAAACATGGGATAAGGTGTTGTATGAAGAAAGGCATTTTAATAAGCCTATGATTTCAAATTTGGTAAAAACACTTCAAATAAAAAATAATTCGACACATATTTTTCAATTTTTCGAAAATCACAACTTAACGGGGTCAACCAAGGGTTAAGGTTCATATACGGAAAGACTACGAAAAAACATGAACCGATAGGCCTATTGACTTAAAAATTGCGGAAAACATTCAAAATCAAAAATAATTAAACACATATTTTTTACTTTTGTGAAAATCTAAATTTAACGCGGTAAACCAAGGGTTAAATGTTTGTATAGGGAAACAGAATTTTTTGGCCCGTTTGACTTCAAATTTGGTAAAAGTACTTCAAATGCGAAATAATCAAACACGTGTTTCTCAGTTTTTTTGAAGATCGAAATCAAACAGGGTAAAGTAAGGGTTAAAAGAGTGTATGAAGAAACTGTGAAAAAGCATGAATCAATGGGCCTGTTGACTTCAAACGTGGTGAAAACACTCTTAGTGAGAAACAATTCGGCACGTGACTTTCCCTTTTTTGAAAATCGAAAGCTAACAGGGTAAATCAAGGGTTAAAACTTTGTATGGATCTTGTCTTCAAACTTGGTTAAAGTGCACCAAATGCTAAATAAAACGAAATGTGTGTTTTTTTCACAAATCGCAATCTGTCTAGACCAATGATGGGTTAAGAGATTCTATAGGGAAATATATTTAAGAACGAAGGATTAAAAGAAACTTGATTTATTGAGCCTACTAACTTCAAACATGCGTGCAAAGCCGCAGGACCCTGCTAGTTGGGGAATCAAAATTATTTAAGTATTTCATTAACCTTATATTCCAGGAATTTAGTGCAATTTGGGAAATTCGACATAGTGTAAAAAAACATTGCATTTTAAATAGAATTCATTTCTTTATTTAAAGTCCATAAAACAAAACCTTAACTCTAATAACAACAAACAAACAAACTAAAAATGAAATTAAAAACAATTAACTACTTATTGCAGTAAATATCTAAAATTTGCTCTAAGTTTTCGACGGTCAGCCTATGCCTGTTTTCGCCAAAAATGTGGTTATACGATGAAACCGACCTTTCGACATCACACGAAGTGATGGGAGCATAGGCGTATTTCGACAATAGCTCCGGCTTGATCGTTATCTTAGATATATCCCATATCGGATCTTTGAAAAGTGAGCAAAGTTCTTCCAGATATCAAGCTTTTTTTTTTAAACAAACGAATTTTACATTAAGTAAATAAAGAACAAACAAACAAACATAGCATAAATAAATAAATACGTATTGATAAAAACAATTTATTCATTTTTTAAAAACGTAAACATAAAAAATCACCCTTTCGTACCTTACTCGCTAATATTCAAAATTAAATAATTTAATATTATATGCTAACAAAAGAAGTTTATTTACATTGCTGGCATCTAAATGACTCCTCCTTTCACTATATATCTGCTACACAATAAAATGTAAAAAATATTCTAGAAAGTTTCGGTTTCGGCTATTCGGCCATTTTTTGGCCGAAACTGAAACCGAAACCGAAACCACTTATTTGGGCCGAAACCGAAACCGAAACCGAATATTCGGTCGGACACTAAAAAAACACTTTTTTTCTGTTGCATGGAGTTTTTCTACTGTTTCTTATTAATTTGGGTGCGCTGATTTCGAATCTATTCTCAGATTTTTTCTAGCAGCTCTAGTTAGTGAGATATAGGTACCATGTCATTTTTTCAGTTTTTCCTCTACTTTTTCCATATTTTTGATCGTAATTTTTAAACCAAAAAACCGATTGACATGATTTTCACCTTATCGCATTAACAACACCGCACGGCTTCTTTTCCAACTTGCTACTTATTGTTATAAGTTTTTAAATGCCGCGGTAATTGGACCTCAAAGTCGGAAAATATGGAATTTTAAGGCGTTTTTTTCATGGTCAAAAACTTACACAATTTTCGTAAATCAATTAACGAGTTAGGTGTATAATGAAAGCCGACACATCAAGCAATACAACACAGCCAAATTATTTGGCGGAATACACATTCGCGTCGAAATAATAGCAAAAATGTACCATAGTCATTTTCATCACTTTTCATACTTTTTTTTTAAGAAATTAGGGGCCTCAAAATATGCTCTTTTATATGTTCCATTTATAGTCTGAAATACAAGCAAAAAACAAAAATATTTTGAATTGCTCGAAACAAAAAAAATTAAAAACCTTGCATATTTTGAGGCTCCTAATATTTTAAGGAAAAAGTATGAAAAGTGATTAAAATGGCTATGGTATATTTTTGCTATTATTTCGACGCGAATGTGTATTCCGCCAAATAACTTGGCTGTTTTGTATTGCTTGATGTTTCTTCTTAAGATATTCATATACTTCGTAACTTGATTTATGAAACATCTGTACAATTTTCGCCATCAGAAAAAACGCCTTGAAATTCAATATTTTCCTACTTTGAAACCCTATTACAACGCCAATTTAGAACACATAAAATTGATTAATGCCAAAAAAGATGGCGTGAGATGTTGTAAGTGCAACGATATAAAAATCCTGTCGATAGGATTATCGGTTCGGAAATTAGTCGAGGAAAATTCGTAAAAGTGACACGCCCATTTTTTGCGAAAACTAGAGCTGTTACATAAAAACGGAGTATGGTTTAGAAATCAGTGTGGGAAAACGATTCAGATTTATGTAAAAAACTCCATGCAACAGACATGCTGTTGTACAGTGTTATCGTAAGAACATCATTGTCTGAATAACAAAAGTCTAGGCTTGTCCTAATTGCCCCCCGCCCAACCCCTTACACACAGGGGAATATGTTTATATACATACTTACGCCAAATCCGGGAAAACAATTTGCGGAAAATGTAATATGGGCTTGTATGCCAAATGCTTCAAACGCTATCATTTTTTGACTTAGTTTTTAATTTTACTAATTTTTTGCGTAATATGTAAAGTTTAGTTTTGATTCGCCAGATGTTTCTTCTATTTAACAAAATTAAAAAATATATGATACATCAAAACGGAAAATAAAAACCAAAAAATTCGCAAATATTCGAACACATAAAATTATCTTCACGTATGTATGCACTAGGTGGGTATGAGGACCAACGTGACGTATACGTCACAGGCCATATTGACGCCCCCTGCCAAGATTTTGAAAATTTTTCTGATTTGTATTTAACTGTACAAAACTAGCATCTGGTAAAAATTTCAACATCTTACATCAATTTTAAGGGCTCTGTCGTTAATGGGTTAAAACCTAAAAATAATTACACATGTGTGTTTTATTTTTGTAAAAATCAAAACTCAAAGGGGTAAACCAAGGGTTAACAGTTTGAATGGAGAAACAAGATTTTTTAGACCTTTTGACTTTGACTGAAAACTTAGTGAAAGTACATCAAATGTGAAATAATTCGATACGTGTTTTTCATTTTTTCGAAAATCAAAATCTGACAAGGTCAACGATGGGTTAAAAGTTTGCATGGAGAAATTGTGAAAAACATTAATTAATGGCAGTATTCACTTCAAACTTGGTGAAAACACTTAAAATCAAAAATAATTAAATGCGTGTTTTTTATTTTTATAAAAATCAAAACTTGAAAAAGAAAACAACAACTACTACTGTGGGCAAAAAATAGTAAAACTTTGTTCATAATTTTAAAATTCTTTATTTATTCTTCTAAATCTATTTCGTCTCCCTCAAAGTAATCCCCCGGCCCCAATATACTTGTGCCAACGTTTTTTCCAATCTTCGAAACAGTTGTTAAAGTTAATTTCCGGAATAGCCTTCAATGCGTGTAGCGATTCACGTTTAATGTCTTCAATTGACTCAAAACGGTTTCCCCGGAGCGGGGAGTTGAGTTTGAGTTTGCTGAACAGCCAGAAATCACACGGAGCTAAATCAGGCGAATACGGTGGTTGTGGAACGATATTGGTTGAATTTTTGGCGAAAAACTCACGAAGAATCAATGCAGTATGCGACGGTGCAAAAACCAAGAGTTGTCGGCCCATAATTCCGGCCACTTTTTACGAATAGCTTCGCTATTGAACGTTTCGGCACCAGAAATTTGATTCCGCACACAAAATTTAATGGAACTTCTTTGTTGAATAATTTCACTCAAAATCGCCGAATGCACTTTTTGTACTTCAGAAAGACAAGCGTATACTAAACACTAATGATTATTTTGATGTGACATTTGGCACAGATGTCACTGACAGTCATACCAACCTAGAAACAAAATATTTCGACGAATGGGTTTCCGCGCGAAATTTAAATTAAAAAGTCTTACTATTTTTTGCCCACAGTAGCACATTTCTGAGATGTTTTCTATTTTATTAAGTCTTTATTTAAACATTATTGTACATTTTTCCAAGTATGTGTTTTGACTAATAGTGTTAAAATTTATTTATATACAATTGTCTGTTGTACTTTACACTCTGAATTAATTGACTCTTCACTTGAAAACTGAGGCCGAACATTGAAATTGTTTAACAGCCATTCACTTACTTTAGCTGGACATGTTTCCCAGTACCAACGCCTCGCCAGATTGCAAACCTATATAATCGAGTCGTATTTTCTCGCTAGAAAAATTACAATTAAAACCATTTAAATATAAAGCAAAACCAACTGGAATTAATTATCACCTAATTATAAATAGCATCAACTTACCCCACTGCCTTAATTGAATCCAGACTACTGATCTTTAGTTTCATGGTCTTGGGTAGATTTGCATCAAAGTTTGATATTAAATCAATGATGGAATTACCTTCGCTAAAATTGGCCACAAACACGATGGTCTCTTCATTGGCCAAAGATCTGTTCAACACAACAAGAAATACCCACATATAATTCAAAAATGAGTCGTAATAACTCTAAATATTTCTAACCTTTTCAGCACAAAAACGCGCTTGTCCAGTGCTTTGTATTTGTAGGAGCCATTTTGCAAGGTTTTCGAGTTTTTGCGCAACTCAACGAGCGCTTTGTAGATCTTCAAATGCGAACGTTCATCATTCGACTCTACCTCAACGTTGGCCGTTTCAAAGCCGGGAGCGACCGGAAGCCAAGTTTCGGCAGCAGTGGAGAAGCCTATGAAATTGAAATCAATGTCAAGTTTTTCAGTTCAAATAAAAAAAGTTTTCCAATAGAAAAGCAAAGTAAACATAGCCACGTTGGTACATTTATTCCAAATCAGTTTATTCTAACAGTTTTCAACTGTTAGTCATCCCGTAATTACCTGCATTTCTGCCAGCGTTCCACTGGAAAGGCGAGCGCTCAGGTTCACGAGTATACTTTTCATACACACTGTAATTCGTATTGCAAGCCGCTGGATCAACGATATCCAGCCAATCAATCACGTAATCGGTCATGCCAAGTTCTTCACCCTGATTAAAAAAAAGTGAATTAGTTTTGAAACTGCGTAATGTATGTTAAAGAACCATAGCTTTGCACATTTGAAGTTAATTTTGAAAGTTTTAAATTAATTTTAATCCTTGAGGCATTTGGTCATGCAAAATAATATCGTTGAAATTTAGTATGGCGCTCCAAAAATTGAAGCCAAGTTCGAAAAAGTTGATTTCAACATAAAGGGTATTTTTTGTGTCTACACACACAATTTGGTATTTCGAAGTCAACTTCGAAAATTCGAACTTATGTTCGAAAACTCAAAATCAAGTTTAAAAAAGTTAATTTTGAGCGTTAGACATCATTTTTTAACATGTGAACACTGTTTCGTGAGTAGTGTTCCAAAATGCAAAGTAAAGCTCCAAATTTTATTTTGAGGTATGAACATTATTTAGAGAATTCAAAGTCAAGTTCGAAGATTTAAATTCGAATTCAAAAATTCTAAATCAAGTTCGAAAAAGTTGATTTCAAACTTCAAGAGTAATTATTTGTATATGCAAAGATAATCTGAAAATTCAAAGTCACTTTTGAAAATTCGAAATCGAGTTCGAAGAAGTTAATTTTGACTTTTTTTTAACATTTTTTAACATGTGAAAGTTGTTTGGAAGTTCGAAATAAAGTTCAAATCAAGCTTGAAAATTTTGTTTTGAATGTGAGAAATCACTTTTTAAACATGCGAATATTGATTAAAAAATTCAAAATCAAGTTCGAAACATCTAAATGTGCTTCGAAAATTCTAAATCAAGTTCGAAAAACTTGATTTCAAACTTCAAGAGTAATATTTTGTAAAAGTCACCTTTGAAGATTCGAACTTAAGTTCAAAAATTCGAAATGGAGTTCAAAAATTAATTTGGAGTTCATACTTAATTTTTTTTAACATGTGAACTTTGTTTTAAGAACGAATTTTTTTTTTATCGTAAGAAATCATTTTCTGAGCATGTGAATATTATTTAGAAAATTCAAACTCAAGTTCGAAAATTCGAAGTCAAGTTCGAAAATTCGAAGTGAAGTTCGAAGTTTTAAATTTAACTTAGAAATCCAAAAATTATATTTTCAACTTTTATAATTTTAAATTACATTCAAGAGCACTCACCTGATAGGTGACACTAGCGCCCGGCAGCGTCATCACCAACATATTCATGGCGTCAATGCGTGAGGTGCCATAACGGGTGGCGGCGCGACGGTGGTCTTCATTGCCAATCTTAAATCATAAAAAATGCAACAAATGCAAATATTTTTGGCATAAATATGGCTCAAAATGAATTCTACCTACCACCCAGTTCGCTGTGCATCCCGTTGGCATATTCGTCAACCAATTGTACACCGCTTGCTGTACCTTTGGTGCCGTCACTTCCGATCCCAATTGGGTAATCAAATTAAAATTGAAGGGCAGATGTGCTCCTTTTCTGGTGGCGTTGCCGTACATTTGCATGGTGTAAGCATGTGGCGCGTAGGTCTCAATCAGAAGGACACGCGTGTCGCCGCCATAAAGGCGCTGGTAGTCGTCCATCACTTCACGCCACTGATAGACCATGTCAATGGTCTCGGGACGATTCTCTACCAGATCATTCATCAAATAGTTGCGATCCTGTGGGTCGTCGGTTAAACCGCTCAGCGGCTCGTCCGGATATTGGCCATTGGCATCCGGCTCCACCTCGAACAACATCGGCACCGCGTCCACGCGAAAACCGGCCACACCCTCATCGAGCCAGTAGCGCATTACGCGCTTCATTTGTGCCACCACAGCCGGATTGCGATAGTTGAGATCGGCCTGTTGTACGGCAAACTGATGCAAATAATACTGCTGACGATCTTCGTTCCATTCCCAAGCGGAGCCGTGAAAGCTTTGAAGCTGCAAAGCAAAGCAAATACATTAAGAATTCACTTTCAAAAACGGCCAGAATTATTATCTATTTTTTTATTACCCAATTGCTGGGCGGCTGTCGATTGCCGTCGGCATCGATTTTGGCATCCGCCCACACATAGTAGTCCTCGTAGCCGCGCTCACGCTTAACGGACTTTTTGAACCATTCACACTGATCGCTCGAGTGATTCGGCACAAAGTCCAGTATGATCTTGATTCCCAGCTGGTTGGCGCGTACAATCAGCGCACGAAAGTCCTCCATGGTGCCGTACTCGGGCTGTATGCCATAGAAGTCGGAGATGTCGTAGCCAAAGTCCACCATGGGCGAGGTGAATATGGGCGACAGCGAGGTGGCGGTCACGCCGATCTCTTTGAGGTAATCCAGCTTCGAGGTGATGCCCTTCAAGTCGCCAATGCCGTCGCCATCCGAGTCCATAAACGAACGCGAATAGATCTGATAGAATTGTGCCGTTTGCCACCAATCCTGTGTTGCCTGCGTGCCAGCTGTCAGTAGCAGCAGCGACAGCAGCACTCTGATCGATTTTTGTTGCAACATTTTGTGTAGTTTTGCAACTGCGGCCAAACAGCAATTCCGCATGCACTTTTATAGAGTTGGGGGAAATATTTTTGAATATTTCTTTAAATAAGCCATGGCACTTGAACTGAAGAAGGTAAAATTTTTGTGAATTTTTAGCAAAATTAAGCCAGTACTTAAGTCACTTAAGCGATAGCAGTGAAGTGGTTAAAGTTGTTATTGGAAAATAATCACGTACGTAAAATGTATGTCATTTAAATGTTTATCACTAGGTGTGCGAGAGATGATAAAAGCTTATCAAATTGAATGACAGTGCAGAAAAAGTTTGATTTAATTAAAGTGCGTGAAGAAATTTCAATCAGAAGGCATTTTTGTTCCACTGCTCAACTCGTTAGGAGCCCTGTTTGCTGGCCATATAACTCATAACTGGCCATTACAAAAAGTTACCGGACTATCGAAAGACCCCCTACTAAGAAAAGGCCACTGCTATGAGCCCCTTCTCCAACTAGTCACACCAAGAGATCATAAGAAACAAAGTCGAATGTGTGTATCGCTACGAGGGTTTTTTGTTGACCCGAAATCTATGTTAACCATCAGTTAGTGACATCACCAGTAAGTTATTAGATAAATGGTCATGGCCTAAATTTATTTATTTATTTATTCATCAATTAGTTTTTACACATGTAGATTACTAGAATTAAGTAAGTAATTATAAGTAATTATAAGCAATAATGATTATGCAGCAATGCAATTAATTTAGCCTTAAAACTATCCCTACTTTCTGAGAATAGGTCCAACTGACGACCTAACTCATTCACGTGCCTTAAACAGCGGTTGTGCGGTTCATTCAAGAAGTAGTTAGTTCTGCAAAGGGGAATACGAAATGTATCCCATGATCTTAAGTTCCGCGAGGGGCAGTTGAAAAGTATTAATTTTAGCAAAAAATGGCAATTAATGTGGTACGTCACCACGTCTCTAATAAACATTATAGCATAACATTTCCTACGCGTTTCCAATGTTGGCAGTCCAAGTAAGAGGCACCTGCTTTTGTACTCGGGCACGCTACCATTCCAGTGCAGGCGATGAATGGCATACCTGGTAAAATGTTTCTGGATTCTTACGGAATACCCAGAATAGAGAGGATCCCAAATAATACTGCAATATTCGAGGTTGGATCTAACAAAAGAAAAGTATAGGCTTTTGAGGGAAAAAATATCACAGAATTCATTCGAGTTTCTTATTAAAAACCCGAGCATAGACCTTGCTTTGTCAATCATAAAGTCTATATGCTTGAAGCACATCTTGTGATTGAATACAACCCCCAGATCCTTTTTTCATAAATTCGAGAAAGAATATCATTACCAATTGAGTATTGATAATCGATTACGTCTAAACGCCTACTAAATGACATTTGACGGCATTAAGAGGTAATGGGCCTAATGAATAAACTATAAGCAATTGCTTTTTCTTAAGATTTCTGACCTTTTATTTAAATTTGTATGAATAAAAATTTAAGCAATTGCTTTTTTTTAAGCAATTGCTTAAATTTGCAGTAAATGCTAAATTTGTCTAGTAATTGCTAATTTTTTAAGCAATTGCTAAATTTAGAATGAATAAAACAAGTGATTGCTTTTTCTAGGTGGCAATTGATTACGATTTTTTAAGTCTGCTGAACCCCATTGCTAACTTTTGCTGAAATTAGTCTCTGTTCGGTTTTCTTTGCTCTCGCACGTAACAATGTCGCAGTTTTTAACGATTCGCAAGAAAAAGCACTATAATGGGCGAAAGGAATGCAAAACTGAAGACTTCCGAAAGCTACTTGTAACGAAAAAGAAGTATTTACAAATGTGGATTGCCAGTGGCCGGGCTCCGTGTATGACAGTCGAATTTTTAAAAATTCGGACATTTATCATGTACTTCAAAACTCTTCAGAAAACGTGTTACTCCTTGGATATGATGGTTATGGTACATCGCCGTTTTTGATGACACCGCACAGTGCTTCGAGAGTGGACAAAAATAAAAAAAAAATTATCGCGGAGTTTGACAAAAGTAGTATCATGTTAAAGGTAATTGTTTAATTAAGCTGGATCCGAAATACTTTCTCGAAAAATTGTCGAGATTAGGAGATATAACTTTTCAAAGTCGGATATATTTTTACAAAAATTTATGAAGGGGAAAAATGAAATTTAGGAGCTTGTATAAAAAAAATTGTAGAAAATGTGTTGTTGTAGATAGGCTACTAGTTTCTTTTAAAATTAAAACTAAATTGATAGGAGCGAGACCGCAGATCGGTTTTTTTGTTTAGCATAAATAATTTTTTTTGTACGAATTTTCAAAAATTAATCTTTTTTAACCAATGAAAATTAAAAATAACCAAATTTAGAAAGGCAATTAAAATCGAATGGCGTGAACTGGCGTAAATCCTTTGTATGACCTTTCTTAGATGGACTTTCTTCTCTTAAGTTCGCAAAAAAAATTCTGCGTCTTTTTGCGTCTTTGGAAAATATTCAATTTTTTCGAAACTACTAATGTTGATTTTTTACAGAAATCGCTTGAGTTAAAATTGCTACCAAAATGTGTATCCAAGTCAATGCCACGAACTATGAATGTTTTTTATAAAAATGGGTTTGGCACGCCTATTTAACCCATTATGAGCCACATTATCCAATTTTTTGATTATTATGGAATTTTTTTGCTAAAATGTGATTTAATGCTAATATATTCTAAAAAAAGGAGGAATGTCTGATTTTGAAGAAGGTTTAATTTTGAAGAATAATTTTTATAATAGTCTCGCCGTTATAAATTGAGCTGCATTGCATATTCACCTGTCTCAGCTCCATGTTAAGCTCTACGGATATCAAATAAACAAAAAATATATCCTTTAAGCAACTTTACCGCCCTCTTTCCACCCTTTAAATGTCGAATTTAGAAAAACGCAAAAATACGTCTTTTGTTATTGCTTTTTTAGTATACATATACACAATTTTTAAACAATGCGACCAAAAAACAATGTCCGTCCATATAAGGTTCACCACTCTCTTTCCGCCCTTTCAAGGTCGATGTTTTTGAAATTGCTTCTTTTTAAGGGTTAACTTTCTATAATATAACTTTTGACCAAATTTCATCATTATAGCTCCAGCGGTTTGGGCTCGGTGATGATAAAATAATATATAACCATATATATTCGATTTTTTTAACTATAATAACTTTTTTGGAAACAAACACTAACTTTGAAGTCAGCAGCCCAAAATGACTTAGACTGCAAATTTTCAGCGAATTTCACGCACTCCTTCTACTTTTGCCGCAATTTTGTATGGAGTCGAAGCACTGTGCACCGTGGAGAAATCCAATAACACTTGAGCAGCAACATTACAACAAAGTATTTTGCAGCGAACGAGTTGTAATTGAACGATGTTTCGGACAGTTAAAAGCCAGGTTTCCGATATTACAATATAAAGTTCGCAGCAAAATTGAAAAAATAACATCAATTATAATATGTTGTGTTGTTTTACACAATATTGCAAAATTTTTAAAAGACGAACCCTTTGAATTGCCGGAAGTCCAGTGTTACTTCAAACAACTGTAACTGATTTGCACATTTCTAATCAAAGCAACCGTTGATACATGCTCGTATGTGTTGCCTAGCAACGATCTAGCAAAAGCTTAAACTGCATAGCAAGAGCAGCAATGACTTAAATTGTTATTCATAAAAAAATAAGCAATTGCTTTTTGGTTCAAGCAATTGCTTTTGCTAGTCAGCAATTGCTTACTAGCAATTGCTTCATTTTTATTCATTAGGCCCAATGAGTTCGTCACACACCAAGCCTGCAACTTGGATAAATCATCCTGAAGCTTAACGCAGTCAGACAATATTTTATTTTCAAGTCATCCGCATACATTAAGCAGGACGACTCTAAGATGAAATCAGGGATGTCATTAACGAATATCAGAAATACGTAGGCTGCCTTTTATATTTTTTCAATAGGGATGGTCTAGTAAGTTTTCGAAAAATCTGAGATTGCCATTAAAAAGTTTGTCATTTTTTACCATAAACGTGCTTAGAACATTTTGATGTTCAGGCGCATTTGTCTTGTTTAGGCTGATTTGAAAAATGTATCTACGTCAAAAATGGATTTAACTCGTGAACATTTTCGAGCAATAATTTTTGACGATTTCCGAAGTGAATTATCTCAACAACAGTGCTTCGATCGCCTTCATTCCGCATTTGGTGATGAAGCACCAACCCTCAAGACAATTTATAATTGGTTTAACGAATTCAAGCGTTGTCGCCGTTCGCTCCAGGACGAATTTCGTGAAGGTCGTCCAAAATCGGTCATTGTGCCAGAAACCATCGATGCTGTGCGTGAACTGATAACGAAAGATCGTCATGTGAGATACTGTGAGATAGAGGCATCCTTGGGCATTAGTTCCACGGCCGTGCATTCGATATTGCATGAACATTTAGCTGTCAGAAAGATTTGTTCTCGTTGGATCCCGCATAATTTGGCAATCGCTCAAAAAAAGGCTCGTGTCGATTGGTGCAAAGAAATGATGGAAAAATTCGATCGCGGTACTTCGAAAGACGTTTATAAGATCGTGACAGGTGACGAATCATGGATATATGCGTATGAGCCCGAAGCAAAACAGCAATCGACCGTGTGGGTCTTCCAAGACGAGCCAAATCCAACAAAAGTTGTTCGGGCACGCAGCACATCGAAGAAAATCGGTCGGCAAAACTGGTCATGTGGCTACTGTGCCGTTAGAGCAACGTAGAACGGCCAATTCTGAGTGGTACACAACAATTTTTTTGACAGAAGTGTTCAATGAAATACGGAAAAACAACCGCCGACGCCGAATCATTCTTTGACAGGACAATGCGCACTCTCACACATCGGCTCAAACCCATACAGCTCTGACCCTGCACCCAATGACTTCTTTTTATTCCCGCACATCAAAAAAAAATTGCGTGGTCAACAATTTTCATCACCTGAAGATGCTGCTGAAGCATTCAAAAACCATATTTTGGAGATGTCTCAATCGGAGTGGAAAAAGTGCTTCGACAATTGGTTTGAGCACATGCAAAAGTGTATAAATCTTCAAGGAGAATTCTTTGAAAAGTAATAAAATCATTTTTGATGATAACAAAGTGCAATTTTATCCTTTTTGAAAAAATATAAAAGGCAACCCTCGTAGAAGTGAATTTGTGAATTTGTGTTGTTTATGCGGACGAACTGAGTTCTCTCACTCAGATAAGAAGCGAGCCACTTGAGGATGATCGAGTCGAATCCCATCTGATCAAGTTTGTTGAGTAAGATGCTATGATTAACCCTATCAAAGGCTTTTGCAAAATCAGTAAATATTGCATCACATTGGTTACCATATTAAAGTTGTTCTATGACAAAATTAGAGAATAAAGTCAGGTTTGTAGACGTAGATCTACCCTTTATGAAGCCATGCTGATAACAGCTTATCGTGTACCATTTTCTCGAGTTGGGACGATAGTTCTGAATGTCAGACTTGTTCCCAGACTTTCCATTCCAACAAGAATTCTCCGTGGGCCAGTGATCTGTTAAAGATTATTGATAATGGAAGAGATAGCGCCGAGGCACATCTTTTCAACAATATTGGAGGGATACCATCCTCACCAGTTACAGGGTCATCGGGTAATGACATAAGGGCCCGACACACTTCCTCAACGGAAAATTGTGGACTGGTAATGCTCAGCACGGCATGAGACATAGTACTACTTGTTATATGCTTTTGTTTTTTTATTGTTGATGTTAAGAAGCCTACCATTGAACCAACCTGGTTTAGTGGCATTTCTTTTGGGCTTCTTTGGAACAAACCTATCAACCACCGAATCAGGCTTATCCCTGAAAAAGTCGTAATTCTCCGACAATAGAGGCGATATTAATACGGACTTCCAATTCACAGAATCTAAGCAGTGCGAAATATCATTGAACTTAGATCTAGAGAAATTATAGATATCGCAACTATTTTTAGTTCGCTTAATGTAATTAATAAAGCGGAAGCTTACATAGAATGCCTTGAGGTGAATTGAGTTAGGCAGCGGGGGTGAAGAGAGGGGCTCGACATCAGATTGCAATTGATTGTCTACGAAAACCAGATCGAGTAAACGATTATTTTCATTGTGGATTTTATTTATTTGATTGAGATCAAACTCAGCAAATGTGTCGAGAACCGCGCATTCACTCTCACTCGAGACTTCATATGGTATCAGTTGGTTTATATCACTAACATAACTCCACTTAATGTGTTTTCACCAAGTTTGAAGTCAAAGACAAAAAAATCTTGTTACTCCATATAAACTTTTAACCCTTGGCTTACGCCTTTGATTTTTAATTTCTTCAAAAATGAAAAACACGTGTTTCATTATTTTTGGTTTTAGGTATTTTCACCAAGTTCGAAATCAAAGGCCCAAAAAATCTGGTTCCTCCATATAAACTTTGAACCCTTTGTTTACCTCATCAGATTTTGATTTGTACAAAAAAAAACACGTGTTTAGTTATTTTTGATTTCAAACCTTTTCACCAAGTTTTAAGTCAAAAGCCTCATTAATTCATGTTTTTCATAGATTCCCCATACCAACTTTTAACCCGTCACTGACCCCATCAGTGAACGACATTGGTAAACGACGTATAAAAAATCTTGGATAAGGTGAAAGTTATTTATTTAGCAAATTTATCGATAGGATTTCAACTGAACAGTTGGCCATCTCATCGATCGACACTTGTTTTGACTGTTTTTTTGTTTACTAAAAGTCGAATTTTAACCATCAACCACTCCTCGTTTTCACCTGATGCGGCACCGTGCGACTTTCACCTTTTCAAAACAAGCATTTGTCGATGAAAAAAAAACCTTTTGAGAACGTAGAAACCATCCAAAAGGCTTGTACCAACATCCTGAAGGACATTCTGGTCGACGAACTAAACTACTCTTTATACAAGTTTTTAGATCATGCATATCGCTTTATTGAGCCTAAACGGGTCTACGGGCTACGCCCCTGGTGTGACTAATTGGAGAAGGGGCTCATAGCAGTGGCCTTTTCTTAGTAGGGGGTCTTTCGATAGCACATGGTCCGGTAACTTTTTGTAATGGCCAGTTATGAGTTATATGGCCAGCAAACAGGGCTCCTAACGAGTTGAGCAGTGGAACAAAAATGCCTTCTGATTGAAATTTCTTCACGCACTTTAATTAAATCAAACTTCTTCAGCACTGTCATTCAATTTGATAAGCTTTTATCATCCCTCGCACACCTAGTGATAAACATTTAAATGACATAAATGTGACGTACGCGATTATTTTCCAATAACAACTTTAACCACTTCACTGCTATCGCTTAAGTGACTTAAGTACTGGCTTAATTTTGCTAAAAATTCACTTTACAAACAAAAATTTTACCTTCTTCAGTTCAAGTGCCACTGATTTAAAAGCAAAATACAAAAATTCTTACCCCAACTCTATAAAAGTGCATGCGGAATTGCTGTTTGGCCGCAGTTGCAAAACTACACAAAATGTGGCAACAAAAATCGATCAGAGTGCTGCTGTCGCTGCTGCTACTGACAGCTGGCACGCAGGCAGCACAAAAGGATTGGTGGCAGACGGCACAATTCTATCAGATCTATTCGCGTTCGTTTATGGACTCGGATGGCGACGGCATTGGCGACTTGAAGGGCATCACCTCGAAGCTGGATTACCTCAAAGAGATCGGCGTGACCGCCACCTCGCTGTCGCCCATATTCACCTCGCCCATGGTGGACTTTGGCTACGACATCTCCGACTTCTATGGCATACAGCCCGAGTACGGCACCATGGAGGACTTTCGTGCGCTGATTGCACGCGCCAACCAGCTGGGAATCAAGATCATACTGGACTTTGTGCCGAATCACTCGAGCGATCAGTGTGAATGGTTCAAAAAGTCCGTTAAGCGTGAGCGCGGCTACGAGGACTACTATGTGTGGGCGGATGCCAAAATCGATGCCGACGGCAATCGACAGCCGCCCAGCAATTGGGTAATAAAAAAATAGATAATAATTCTGGCCGTTTTTGAAAGTGAATTCTTAATGTATTTGCTTTACTTTGCAGCTTCAAAGCTTTCACGGCTCCGCTTGGGAATGGAACCAAGAGCGTCAGCAGTATTATTTGCATCAATTTGCCGTACAACAGGCCGATCTCAACTATCGCAATCCGGCTGTGGTGGCACAAATGAAGCGCGTAATGCGGTACTGGCTCGATGAGGGTGTGGCCGGTTTTCGCGTGGACGCGGTGCCGATGTTGTTCGAGGTGGAGCCCGATGCCAATGGCCAATATCCGGACGAGCCGCTGAGCGGTTTAACCGACGACCCACAGGATCGCAACTATTTGATGAATGATCTGGTAGAGAATCGTCCCGAGACCATTGACATGGTCTATCAGTGGCGGGAAGTGATGGACGACTATCAGCGCCGTAATGGCGGCGACACGCGTGTCCTTCTGATTGAGACCTACGCGCCACCTGCCTACACCATGCAAATGTACGGCAACGCCAACAGAAAAGGAGCACATCTGCCCTTCAATTTTAATTTGATTACCCAATTGGGATCGGAAGTGACGGCACCAAAGGTACAGCAAGCGGTGTACAATTGGTTGACGAATATGCCAACGGGATGCACAGCGAACTGGGTGGTAGGTAGAATTCATTTTGAGCCATATTTATGCCAAAAATATTTGCATTTGTTGCATTTTTTATGATTTAAGATTGGCAATGAAGACCACCGTCGCGCCGCCACCCGTTATGGCACCTCACGCATTGACGCCATGAATATGTTGGTGATGACGCTGCCGGGCGCTAGTGTCACCTATCAGGTGAGTGCTCTTGAATGTAATTTAAAATTATAAAAGTTGAAAATATAATTTTTGGATTTCTAAGTTAAATTTAAAACTTCGAACTTCACTTCGAATTTTCGAACTTGACTTCGAATTTTCGAACTTGAGTTTGAATTTTCTAAATAATATTCACATGCTCAGAAAATGATTTCTTACGTTAAAAAAAAAAATTTCGTTCTTAAAACAAAGTTCACATGTTAAAAACATGAAGTATGAACTCCAAATTAATTTTTGAACTCCATTTCGAATTTTTGAACTTAAGTTAGAATCTTCAAAGGTGACTTTTACAAAATATTACTCTTGAAGTTTGAAATCAAGTTTTTCGAACTTGATTTAGAATTTTCGAAGCACATTTAGATGTTACGAACTTGATTTTGAATTTTTTAATCAATATTCGCATGTTTAAAAAGTGATTTCTCACATTCAAAACAAAATTTTCAAGCTTGATTTGAACTTTATTTCGAACTTCCAAACAACTTTCACATGTTAAAAAATGTAAAAAAAAAGTCTAGCGTTCAAAATTAATTTCTACGAACTCGATTTTGAATTTTCAAACTTGAGTTTGAATTTTCTAAATAATATTCACATGCTCAGAAAATGATTTCTTACGTTAAAAAAAAAAAATTTCGTTCTTTAAAACAAAGTTCACATGTTAAAAACATGAAGTATGAACTCCAAATTAACAAAAACTAACAAAATATTACTCTTGAAGTTTGAAATCAAGTTTTTCGAACTTGATTTAGAATTTTTGAATTCGAATTTAAACCTTCGAACTTGACTTTGAATTCTCTAAATAATGTTCATACGCTCAAAATAAAATTTTGGAGCTTTACTTTGCATTTTCGAACACTACTCACGAAACAGTGTTCACATGTTAAAAAATTATGTCTAACGCTCAAAATTAACTTTTTTAAACTTGATTTTGAATTTTCGAACATAAGTTCGAATTTTCGAAGTTGACTTCGAAATACCAAATTTTGTGTGTAGACACAAAAATACCCTTCATGTTGAAATCAACTTTTTCGAACTTGGCTTCAATTTTTGGAGCGCCATACTAAATTTCAACGATATTATTTTGCATGACCAAATGCCTAAAGGATTAAAATTAATTTAAAACTTTCAAAATTAACTTCGAATGTGCAAAGCTATGCTTCTTTAACATACATTACGCAGTTTCGAAACTAATTCACTTTTTTTAAATCAGGGTGAAGAACTTGGCATGACCGATTACGTGACTGATTGGCTGGATACCGTCGATCCAGCGGCTTGCAATACGAATTACAGTGTGTTTGGAAAGTATACTCGTGAACCTGAGCGCACGCCTTTCCAGTGGAACGCTAGCTATAGTGCAGGTAATTACAGGATGATTAACAGTTGAAAACTGTTAGAATAAACTGACATGGAATAAATGTTTTCTTCCGTGGATTCTTTTACTTTGCTTTTCTATTCGAAAACTTTTTTTATTTGAGCTGAAAATCTTGAAATTGATTTCAATTTCATAGGCTTCTCCACTGCTGCTAGAACTTGGCTTCCGATCGGTCCCGACCATACAACGGTCAACGTTGAGGTGGAGTCGAATGATAAACGTTCGCATTTGAAGATCTACAAAGCGCTCGTTGAGTTGCGCAAAAACTCGAAAACCTTGCAAAATGGCTCCTACAAATACAAAGCACTGGACAAGGGCGGTTTTGTGCTGGAAAGGTTAGAAATATTTAGTGTACTTACGACTCAGTTTTGAATTATATGTGGGTATTTCTTGTTGTGTTGAACAGATCTTTGGCCAATGAAGAGACCATCGTATTTGTGGCCAATTTTAGCGAAGATGATGAAATATATTTATTTGATTTAATATCAAACTTTGATGCAAATCTACCCAAGACCATGCAACTAAAGATCAGTAGTGTGCATTCAAATAAGGCAGTGGGGTAAGTTGATGTTATTTATAATTAGGTGATAATTAATTCCAGTTGGTTTTGCTTTATATTTAAATGGTTTTAATTGTAATTTTTCTAGCGAGAAACTACGACTCGATTATATAGGTTTGGAATCTGGCGAGGCGTTGGTACTGGGAAACATGTCCAGCTAAAGTAAGTGAATGGCTGTTAAACAATTTCAATGTTCGGCCTCAGTTTTCAAGTGAAGAGCCAATTAATTCAGAGTGTAAAGTACAACAGAAAATTATATATAAATAAATTTTAACACTATTAGTCAAAACACATACTTGGAAAAATGTAAAATAATGTTTAAATAAAGACTTAATAAAATAGAAAACATCTCAGAAATGTGCTACTGTGGGCAAAAAATAGTAAGACTTTTTAATTTAAATTTCGCGCGGAAACCCATTCGTCGAAATATTTTTTTTCTAGGTTGGTATGACTGTCAGTGACATCTGTGCCAAATGTCACATCAAAATAATCATTAGTGTTTAGTATACGCTTGTCTTTCTGAAGTACAAAAAGTGCATTCGGCGATTTTGAGTGAAATTATTCAACAAAGAAGTTCCATTAAATTTTGTGTGCGGAATCAAATTTCTGGTGCCGAAACGTTCAATAGCGAAGCTATTCGTAAAAAGTGGCCGGAATTATGGGCCGACAACTCTTGGTTTTTGCACCGTCGCATACTGCATTGATTCTTCGTGAGTTTTTCGCCAAAAATTCAACCAATATCGTTCCACAACCACCGTATCCGCCTGATTTAGCTCCGTGTGATTTCTGGCTGTTCAGCAAACTCAAACTCAACTCCCCGCTCCGGGGAAACCGTTTTGAGTCAATTGAAGACATTAAACGTGAATCGCTACACGCATTGAAGGCTATTCCGGAAATTAACTTTAACAACTGTTTCGAAGATTGGAAAAAACGTTGGCACAAGTATATTGGGGCCGGGGGGGATTACTTTGAGGGGGACGAAATAGATTTAGAAGAATAAATAAAGAATTTTAAAATTATGAACAAAGTCTTACTATTTTTTGCCCACAGTAGTAGTTGTTGTTTTCTTTTTCAAGTTTTGATTTTTATAAAAATAAAAAACACGCATTTAATTATTTTTGATTTTAAGTGTTTTCACCAAGTTTGAAGTGAATACTGCCATTAATTATTGTTTTTCACAATTTCTCCATGCAAACTTTTAACCCATCGTTGACCTTGTCAGATTTTGATTTTCGAAAAAATGAAAAACACGTATCGAATTATTTCACATTTGATGTACTTTCACTAAGTTTTCAAAGTCAAAAAACAACATTTATATATATTTCAACAGGGCCACGATACGACCACATCGGGCATTGCCTTCAGCGTCTATTTGCTGTCGCGACATCCGCAAATACAGGTGAGGTTCTTAAAGGATTTTTAAATACCTATGAAACCACATGATGCTTTAAATTGCAGCAAAAAGTCTTTGAAGAACAGCAACAGGTGATCAGGTGTTATAGGTGTTCAGGTAGTCAATCATTCAAGCAGATGTTATACGCTGGAACTCCTATGATAACTGGCCGTCGCTTAGTCAAAATAGAACCAACCAACTGTTGCGTAGGCGTGATGCTTTCTACCAACAATTACGATTTGGACAGTCAGTCAATCAAGCACACGTTTATGATCATTGATTGATATTGAAGGTTATGTACTGAGAATCTTGGTGGAGAAGAACTCGAGCGGATCTCCAGAGACAACTGGTTGTCAGCCGAAATACATACTAGCTATTGCAACTACTTATTGCACCGAAGGTATTATAACCTCTCTGCGACGGTTTCAATTTGAACAGTCCATCAATCAACCAAACAGATGTTATACAATAGGAATCTGGGTGAAGAGAAGTCGTATAGGATCTTCTGACAAAACTGGTCGTCGGTTTTCCGCAATAGAACTAAACAACTGTGGTTCCTTGGACGTGGTACCCTCTCTCAACGGTTTCGATGTGAACAATCAATCAATCAAGCAAACATTGAGGGCCATTGATTTTTGAACAAACAGACATTATACGTTTTGACTCTTAGTAGAGAAGAGATCTAACCGACATGGCCGTTATATTCTCTAGACACAACTATCCGTCGCTTAGTCGAAATGAAAACAAACAACATTTACAATCTTAGGTTTGATACCCTCTATGCAATGATTGCAATTTTGATAATCCAACAATCAAGTAGATTATGTACCTTGGAACTGTAGAGGGAAAACAACTAAGGTGGATCTTCAGAGGCAACTGGCTGTCATTTAGTCGAAATAGAAACGAAAAGTTATTGCATCGAAAGCCTGAGGCCCTCCTTACAAAGGACAAACGCTTTTAAAGCGTCTCAAGTATCCTTTCAAGTCGAAAGGACTTGCTTTCAAAAGTCTAACGAAGTTCCACCTTGATTCCACGTCGACTTTGTTTAATTCCTCTAATTCTTGTCACTTCACCCCTATATCTCCCCGCTTAAAGACTTTTGCGGCTCTGCCTGGAAATGGAGCAAGGAGCGTCAGCAATACCATCTACCTTGAGTAGATGGAGGGTATCTTCCTGGGGTATCCAATCGTCTTACCTATATGGAAGATGGTTTTTTGAGAACCTCAAGTTTCCTGTCAAGTCAAAAGTTTAGGAAAATTAATCTTTCATGCTAACCAGACTAGAATTTTGTTGAACTTCTTTACTCTGTTTCCTTTTTTTCTATTATTTGCATCTCTTCAGCTATAAATTTTGGGAAGTAGAGCGAGAAGCGTCAGCAATACCATTTACCGCTTTTGAGCAAAGGGTTTTTGGTAGAGTTTCAGGCTTCCTTTAAAGTCAAAAGTTCAAGCAAATTGCTCCGTGATGCCACTTGGATTAAAACTTTGTACAATCCTCTATCTCTTTTCCCTCTGTATCTCTTTAGTTACAAGCATTCCGCGGCTCTGCTTGGGAATGGAACGATGAGCGCAAGCAATACTATCTCCATCAGTTTGCCGTCAAGCAACCCGATCTAAACCCGATCCGGCTGTGGTGGCACAAATGAAACGCGTACTCACCTACTGGCTGGATCGAGGCGTTGCCGGCTTCCGGGTGGACGTTGTGCCGTGGTGCTTCGAAGTACTGCCCGATGCCAATGGGCAACGACACCCTCACTTCTTCACTTCCTTCCTTGACACGTCTCCTTCTTTCTCATCTCCATAGCTCCTGTGATGATCCCAGTGAGCTGATATGTCTACTTCATTCTCATCTCCATAGCACCTGTGATGATCCCAGTGAGCTGACACGTCTTCTTCCTCATTTCCATAGCTCCTGTGATGATCTCAATGAGCTGATACTTCCACTTCTTTCTCATCTCTAGAGCTCCTGTGATAATCCCAATGAGATGTCATACACAGGTTCCATTCAGAGACAGCATGAACAAGGGTTTCTTTATAGAAAGAGTACGGTCACAGACAGAGTTAGGCCTTATTTTCCGCAGTCGTTCCTACTATGCTACGAGCAGTCCACGACTTGTCCATGTACAAGACAAATATCGTCAGTATCACTATGCAGTCGGCACTTTAAAATTTCAACAAAAACTGACAAGAACACTGGAAATGTTGAAAAATTACAACTACGTTCACGTGATGCTTCAGATGCGCTGCGCACGCAGGCTGTCAACTTACCGGTTGATGGCTTAAATTTTTTTTTTAGCCTTCATACGTGCAACTCGGTAAGGAAAAAACTGCCCAACGCACAACGCGAGTCTTCAAGTTGAGTTGGCACTTGACCTGAAACAGCTTTGGACCAACATAAAAGTGGCCAACACATGTTTTGACACGCGTTTTAAATACACAAAATATGCTTTTTAAAATATAAATTTTTCAATCGGTTTGCATTGAACTGTTTACATGAAATACTTTTAAATCTTTTAACACCACACAACTGTTTTTCAACTGTTTGTGTTTTTTCTGTTGCTGTTGTTATTTGATATAATGCTTAATTGTTATTTAATGTGAAGCAAATCAACTCACAATTTTATTGACATTTTCAAGTATTTGTGTTGTGTGCATTTCCTTTAGATAATTTTAAAGTGTTTGTGATCGTTTGTTTTCCTAACGATTAGCATTCAAGTGTTTGGTTAGGGATTTATAGCGTTGCGGCGCCTCTCAGGGAAAAGGCATTTTGAGTGCCTAACATTGCACACTTAGTGACAAGTAAAATACTTCAGAAAATGTTAAAGTGACTTTGAAATATTAAATGTTGCGCAGGTTATGAAAGGTGAATCGAAAATTATTTACGATGAAATAAAAAATTTAAAATTTCCAAAAATTTGAAATATACATTTGGTAATGTATGATGTTTTCTTATATTCTATTGGAATAATTATTTACTGGAAAGTTAGATTGAAAAACAAAATGCTTAAAAAGTGTAACAATATTTGATGAAACTTTTTGATGAGAAAAAAAATTTTATTAATTATTTAAAGAATTGCGGACCTCGATAACCCAGCGAGTAGGCTTTTCACACCAGAGTTCCTAGGTTCGATTCCTAGCTCGGGCTGGTGAAACACTTGTCTATTTCTATTGCTATCCACATGAAGTAGATGAGAATTTCAAGAGTCCTACAAGTGTGTTCTTGGCAGCCTTCTAGTGAAAGAAAAGCCGCCAACCGCCATTCGGATTCGGCATTAAACCAAAGTAAATCCTTTGTTCAAAGTAACACCTTCTCATTGATCTTCAAATTTACAACAACTTCCAGTGCCACTTGTAATCAAATCAGCAAGTATCTTTAAGCTTTATTTACAGTAATTTCTAATTTAATATGTATTATGAGCCCAAAAATACCTAAAAATCTTGCATAAAGTGTCAGTTACCTAATAACTTACTGATGATATCACTAACTGGTGGTTAACATAGATTTCGGAGGCAACAGAAAAGCGTTTTAGCGATACACACGTCAATCTTGGTTTCGTATGATCTCTTGATGTGACGAATTAGGCTCGTAGCAGTAACCTTTTCTTAGTAGGAGACTTGGTATAGGCCATGACCAGTTATCTAATAACTTACTAGTGATATCACTAACTGTTGCCACCATCTTCGATTGGCGGTGGAAACTACGGAATGCAAACTGGTTTAAATAAAACGCGCACTCGTTGGGAAAAAGCCATCAGCTCAAAAAACCCAATTTATTTTCCGTACTACATGCACACGCACATCTTGCACCGATTAAACAACTTGCACCAAAAATGGACGTCTTGTCCGCTTCACGCTCACTGCACGACTGACTACTTCGGCCAGAGACGATCGTCCCTGTGCGAACAAGTCAATCGCACAGGAGATCGTCCCTGTACGAAACAGTGCCAGCGAAAACCAACGGTTTTCATTAAATACAATCAGCTTGCATTAACAATTAATAACAATACAATTAACAATCAACTTAATTCTAATCTTAGCACTCTAGTCACTCCGGCTCCACCGGCAATATGCATAGCTTCTGCACGGGTCTGGTCAATCTGCTTGTCTGGGTCTCAATCTCCACGGATCGTACGAGCTTGTCATTGCTCAGAATTAACTTGCACACTCTGCCTAGCGCCCACTGCGCTGGCGTAAAGTTCTCTGCCTTAATGAGAACTAGCTGACCCACTCTCAAATTCTCTCTCTCTCTGCGCCATTTCTTGCGCTCCTGCAAACTATTCAAATAATCAACTTGCCATCTAGCCCAAAAATGCTTTAACATAGTCTGGCGCTCTTTCCAAAGCTTAATGCCCTCCGTGTTTGGTTGCTCGTCCAATGCAAAGGCAGGTGGCAGTACCCGCGGCTGTCCAATAAGAAAATGCCCCGGTGTCAACGCTTGCACATCCGTCGGATCGTCTGATATCGGATACAACGGCCGCGAATTCAGAATCGCTTCTACTTGCACCAATAACGTCGCAAGCAGGTCCTGTGCCAGCGTTCTCTGGCCCACGACTCTCGTTAAATGATACTTCATGGACTTCACAGCTGCTTCGTAAATTAAACCTTGATGTGGGGCAGCTGGAATCATAAAGTGCCATTCTGTACCTTTCATACTCAAATGTTCTAGCACCTCTTGCTCCCTCCAATAGTCAATTGCTCTCTTGATCATCCTATCTGCACCAACAAACGTCGTCGCGTTGTCACTGTACATGCGCTCACATCTTCCACGTCTTCCGATAAATCTCTCATAGCACGCAATGAATGATTGAGTAGTTAGATCTAGCACCATATCAATATGAATAGCTCGGGTCTTCAGGCACACAAATATCGCGATCCAGCATTTGCTTTTCGCTACGTAATCATCTCGCACCCTCAAATGGACATTGAATGGCCCCGCATAGTCTAAACCAGAATGTAAAAAAGGCTTGCCCACTTGCACTCGATCGGCTGGTAAATTTGCCATCAACTGTTGCTCCAGCTTGTAGCTGTAACGCACGCACACCACACATTTGTGTAAAAATCTTCTGAGCTCATCCCTTATCCGAGGAATCCAATATTTCTGCCGAATATACTGGGTCATAACTTGCACTGCTCCATGTTTGGTTTGTCTATGCGCATAGTCAATTATCAAATATGCTAACCTTGAACCCTTCGCAATGATAACCTGATGCCTCATTTCATATTCTTTTTCTGCATTTATTAACCTGCCCCCGACTCTTATCAATCCATTTTTGTCCAAGATCGGACGTAATGGCTCTAGCTTACTTCGTTCTGGCAACCGATTTTCTTTCCGTATCATCGCTAGCTCTTTATACAAATCTTGCTCCTGTGATTCTTTTACCAAATATTCCATCGCACGCGATCTTTCTTCATTACTTGGAAGTGGTATTCTTGCATTCTTGCTCCTTGGCCTACGACCTACTCGCGATCTTCTAGCTCTCTCTTTTTTCGCATATCTCACCCTTAAGGCATCTATAAAACGCTTGCAATATACCAAAATATTTAATATTTTCTCCAACTTGCCTTCATACTGTGTGAGTGGGACGATCACACCGCCTCCCCCCATTTGTGGCACAAAAATACTCAATGGCCCCTCGCACACTTTTACTACATTTACTTTGATTTCTTGCTCCGCCTCTATCGAATATTGCTCCTTCACTGGCTCAAACTTGTCAGATGGCCACTGCTCCTTTGCTTGCTCAAACTTATCAGCTGGCCATTGCTCCTTTGGTTTAGATAACCAGGCTGGACCTTGCAGCCACAATTTGTTGTCCACCAATTCACTTGCTTTCAAACCCCTACTCGCCAAATCTGCTGGGTTATCTGCTGTGCTCACATGTTTCCATCTACTTGCCCCAACGCTCTGTTGTATCGCTGCAACACGATTACCAACAAAGGTCTTCAACTCTCTTGGCTGCTTGCCTAGCCAATACAACACCACAAACGAATCAGTCCACAATGTACAGCTAACATCGCTTCATTCCATTGACTGTCTAGCACTCTTTCCCAATCTAGCTAACAACTCGCACGCTGACAATTCTAGTCTCGGTATCGTCAACTTGTTAACTGGCGCCACTATCGTCTTGGATACTGGCAAATTACATGCTATTGCCCCATTTTCACGTTCTATCCTCACATAGATAACAGCACCATACGCCTTCTCAGAGGCGTCAGCAAATCCATGCACTTCTAACCTTGCATTATTTCTTGCACCAATCCATCTTGGGATCTTAAAGTTTTCTAGCTCCTTAATCTGGCCCCAATAATCTCTAAATTTGTCTTCTAGTTCCTTTGGCAATTTTTCGTCCCATGCCACTTTCAAGCGCCATAAGTCCTGTATAATAATCTTGCCCACGACCGTTACTGGAGAAATATATCCATTTGGGTCAAACAGCTGCAGCACTCGACTTGCAATCAGACGCTTTGTAACTGGCTCCCTTATAACTGGTGTTTTCACAAAGAATGTGTACTTGTCTTGCGCCACTAGCCATACTAGCCCAAGCACCTTAGCTGCTTCATCGAACTGCATCATCTCTTCCTTTTCATTTGAATGCATTTCCTCCCTGAACGACCTACTGTTCGACTTCCATTTACGAAGCTCAAACCCTGCCCCAATCAAAATCCGCGCCATTTGTTTTGCCAACGTAATGGCATCTTGCTCGCTGCTAGCACCAGATACGCAGTCATCCATGTACATGTCATTTATGATTGCATTCGCAGCTTCAGGATATTTCTCCTCTGCATCTCTTGCACACTGTATAACGGCTCGCACCGAATTATGTGCTGATGACGTCATGCCATAGGTGACCACAGTCAGCCAATATTCTCGCAATGGAGTTTGCCTATTCTCGCGCCAAAATATTCTTTGCAAATCCCACTGATGTCTAGCAATCCGCACCTGCCGGAACATCATTTTGATATCCGAAGAGAAAGCGACTTTATGCCTTCTAAAACGCATAATTATTTCATGCAAATCCCTTTGCAACTTTTCGCCTAGCAACTGCACCTCATTTAACGATATGCCTTTAGTAGTACGACAACTAGCATCGAATACCACGCGAAACTTTTTGGTAACACAATGATGTGGTATATAATAAACTAATGCACCTGGTCTAGCATGCTCACTAACTAGCTCCATGTGCCCAAGCCCCTCATATTCTCTCATAAATTCAATGTAGGACATTCTGAGTTCTGGCTCCCTTTCCAATCGCTTCTCCAAATATAAGAAGCGACGCAACGCAATCTCTCTTGAGCTCCCAATGTCATTAACGTTTTCAATGGTATGGTAACAACAAATCTGCCGTCGCTGGTTCTGCGATATGTATTAATAAAATTGTTTTCCACTAGCTCCTCCTCTGGCGTTCTCATTACATGCTCTTTGATTTGATCAAGCTCCCAAAACTTCTTAAACAACTTGTCAAGCTCCTCATTATTCTCGCACTCAATCATAGACACTAGCTCACCTGTTTTCTCGTTGACTTTCTGCGCATGCTCTCCAAAAACGACCATACCTAGCACCGTTTCCATTAATGTCATGTTATTCAATTTATTCGGCATAATACTGATGACAATCCTTGCCACGAAACTTGCACCTAGTAAGACATGCACACTTTTCGGTTGCCAGTAATCCGGATCTGCAAGCGGATCTGGTAAACCATCTTGTGCCATCATCCGTATACTACTGGATGGTAATACTGGCCCCCCACTGGTTCTCTTTTGGCAGAACCCACAGCTCTGCCTCTAGCTCACATGCCGCTGCAAACCATGGCTTTATTTTTATGTTCGCCTTTTTGCCCACTTGCATTGGCACACCGTCAATGCCCACCATCTTCTGCGCCATAGGTTGCGTGGATACGCGATATTTTCGCTGTAATGCGAACGTCATCAAATTGACCTGTGCTCCCGTATCCAGCAATGCACGCACCGGCCCATACCTGCACCCATCGTCTACAATTTCGACCATGGCCGTCGGTAACAACGTCATAGTCGGATTTGCATTAATATTAGCACCAGCTGAATACTGTTCAAACCATTTATCCTTTATTTCTTGCTCAAGCTTCGGTCGTTTTTCGTCTGGTTCGCTTAAGTTTACTGGCACACCTTGCCCTCGCTCCCCGCCTCTCACTCTGGCCCCTTTCTGACGTCGGTATACTTTGCGTTTCTGCTTTGGTAGATTCTTGCCCTCAATCCTGGCTTGCACGCTCTTTGCCTGCTTCGGTGGTTCGCGGCTTGGACACAGCGCGCTGTTGTGCTTTGGCCTACCTGGGCACTTCCAGCAATCGCCCTGATAACAATTGTCCGCTCCATGACCCTTCTTGAAACAATTCGGACACAAATTGCGCCTGGAAATATAGTCTTTGCGCGCCTTTAATGACAGAGCCATAAATTCCGGACAATGATACAACATGTGATTCCCGGCACACACCTCACAAGTCATTGTCCGCGGATCTGGCACTCGCGATATCGAAGCCCGCCCTTGCACCATTCTAGCGCCAGCAACAGCACCTGTAGCTTTTGGCTGTCTAGCTCTCTCTGGCACCACAACCACAGACTCCATGCGCCTGCGATTATCCGCTGTATTGACCAGCGCGATCGCCTGCCTGTCAATAAAGGACAGCATTTGATCCACTGTCGGGGTGTCACTCTCCCGGGCTAGCTCCCATTGCCTGGCTGTCTCGCTATCTAGCCGCTCGTGTAGCATGTGCACCATGAAGAAGTCCCAGTGCTCCACTGGCAAACCCTGCGCCTGCAGCTGCCGTCGCACCTCATGAGTTACATTTGACATGCGCCGCAAATCGTTGGACTTCGGCTGACCCCTCAGCTCTGGGAGCCTTATAAAATTTCGCAAATGCTCGCGCCCGATCAGGTAGCTCTGGTCGTGCATTTGGTTCAGACGCTCCCATGCCTGCGCTAAATACAAGAATTTGTACGCCGGGTCCACGCCCGCATTTTCATGCACCGCAGCCTTGAACCGGTCGCGAAACCCTGGCCATTTGGTTGGTGCTCCATCGAACTCGCCCCACGTGTTCTTTATGTCGTTCTGCTGCACTGGCATCTGCACCTGCACCCTGATCTCTGGCTCATTTTGTACTTGCACCTGTCTTGGCTCCAATTGATTGATTTTGGCGTTGAACAAAGCGTGCGCCTCAAAATACTCTTCCTCAACCCGCACCAGCGTGGCTTGCTCCAGCTGCCCCCTCTGCTCCCTGGGCGTCGCGCCGATTACCTTCTCGTAGGCGTCATTATATTTCGCCCAAACTACTTCTAGGTTGGTACGGCGTACCTTCGCTTGCTCCAGCGTGACGTCCTCAAACTCTGGCCCCTTTACGAAGCACAGTGTGCGCCTGATTGTCGCCGCCAACGTCTCCAATTTATTGCATGCTGCCATTTCACTGCAATAGAAACCAAGCACCAAGCACCAAGGATTAGCGCAAAGTCCAAATCATTAACTGTTCTTGCCCCTGTATAGTATTTCTTGCGCGCAACGCATACTGTGTAATAACAACAGGCTTCAACCTGTCGCTAAGCACAATTTTCTGTTCCGAATTCATTCATGGCACTCTGACTAGCACACTGCTTGCAATCGTTTTTATTCCGCATTCATTCTTGGAATTCCTGGCACTCTGCATGGCGCACTACTTGCAAACGGTTTTGTTCCAAATTCATTCTTGGAATTCCTGGCACTCTGACTAGCACACTTCTTCCAAACGTTTTGTTTCGAATTTATTCATGGCATTCTGACTAGCACACTTCTTCCAAACGTTTGTTTCGAATTTATTCTTGGAATTCTGACTAGCACACTGCTTGCAAGCGTTCTTGCTCTCTCTTTTCTAGCTCTCTTTTCATTTTCTTATTCTTGCTATTCTGGCTCTCTTTTCATTTTCTTATTCTTGCTGCTCTAGCTCTCTTTTCATTTTCTTATTCTTGCTATTCTGGCTCTCTTTTCATTTTCTTATTCTTGCTGCTCTAGCTCTCTTTTCATTTTCTTATTCTTGCAGCTCTAGCTCAGATATGCATATCAATCTAGCACCCTTCGATTCCAAGAATAACGGCACCATCACATCACCAGCTGAGCAATAACGGGACCGCAATTACGCGCGTCCCTTACGCACACACTCGCACCACCAGCTCAGCAATACCGGGACCGCAATTACGCGCGTCCCTTGCGCACATACTTGCACCACCGAAACCATATGCCCTGCAGGCACATGTTTCCAAAGTTTTCTCCTTGCACCACAACAACCGTTATGTGGCCACTTGCGCTGACCAAACGCATGCACCAAACAAACATTAACTAGCACACGATAAACAAACTCTCCATGCACAACAACAACAATGAGCTTTCACTCGCACCAGACGCATGCGCCACGCAAGCACCTGACTGGCACACGAACGAAATTTTCGTGTACAATAACAACAATAAGCTTGCTCGCATCAAACGCGTGCGCTACGCAAGCACCTGACTGGCACACACACAAAACCTTCCTGTACAACAACAGCAATAAGCCTACTTGCACCAAATGCGCGCGTCGCGCAATCACCTGACTGGCGCACAAACGAAATTTCCTTGCACAACAACAACAATAAACTCGCTAGCACCAAACGCGTGCGCCAAGCAGGCACACAAATGAAGTTTCCGAGCACCATAACAACAATAAACTCGCAACAATATGCTTACTTGCACCAAAACGCATGCACCAAACAAGCACTCAACTGAAACGATTCCTTCATGCACCACAACAATAGCACATTTGTATTCCAGAACAGATCACCCGCACCACGCTCCTAGTGGACTGTAGCTCACCGATTGCTGCTGCTTCTTCCTTCTCCTTTTTTCTTTGCCAATTCACCTTTTCACCTTCCGACACAATTACTCAAGCGATGTTTTCGATTCCGCGTTCACTGATCGAATGAGAAAGAAACGAATTGCGCAACAATCGGCGACTCGCTCCTTTTCTCCCCTTTCTCGTTCCTTGCACCTTGTTCTCGCGCCAAAACATTGCGCTTGTCTCGCTGCTCACGCATCACCTCGGCTCCTTCTAGCACACATTCCACGCGAGAGCTCTTCGTACAACGCTGCTCGCTGGAAATGTCCCGTTTCTTTCGCCTGCTTATCCGATTTTTCGCGCACACACAATCGAGAAAAAGGAAAAGGGGTGCTCCTTAGGTCGCTAATTTCTGGCTCGACACGTACCACAATGTTCCCACCATCTTCGATTGGCGGTGGAAACTACGGAATGCAAACTGGTTTAAATAAAACGCGCACTCGTTGGGAAAAAGCCATCAGCTCAAAAAACCCAATTTATTTTCCGTACTACATGCACACGCACATCTTGCACCGATTAAACAACTTGCACCAAAAATGGACGTCTTGTCCGCTTCACGCTCACTGCACGACTGACAACTTCGGCCAGAGACGATCGTCCCTGTGCGAACAAGTCAATCGCACAGGAGATCGTCCCTGTACGAAACACTAACTGATGGTTGATATAGATTTCGGGGTCAACAGAAAAGCCTCGTGCGATACACATGTCCCTCTTCGTTTCGTATGATCTCTTGATGTGACTAGTTGGAGAAGGGGCTCATAGCAGTGGCCTTTTCTTAGTAGGGGGTCTTTCGATAGTCCGGTAACTTTTTGTAATGGCCAGTTATGAGTTATATGGCCAGCAAACAGGGCTCCTAACGAGTTGAGCAGTGGAACAAAAATGCCTTCTGATTGAAATTTCTTCACGCACTTTAATTAAATCAATCTTCTTCAGCACTGTCATTCAATTTGATAAGCTTTTATCATCCCTCGCACACCTAGTGATAAACACATAAATGACATAAATTTTACGTACGCGATTATTTTCCAATAACAACTTTAACCACTTCACTGCTATCGAGTGCCACTGATTTAAAAGCAAAATACAAAAATTCTTACCCCAACTCTATAAAAGTGCATGCGGAATTGCTGTTTGGCCGCAGTTGCAAAAATACACAAAATGTTGCAACAAAAATCGATCAGAGTGCTTCTGTCGCTGCTGCTACTGACAGCTGGCAGCCGCGCCTGTAAGCGTCAAGTCAGCGCGCAGGCAGCACAAAAGGATTGGTGGCAAACGGCACAATTCTATCAGATCTATCCGCGCTCCTTTATGGACTCGGATGGCGACGGCATTGGCGACTTGAAGGGCATCACCTCGAAGCTGGATTACCTCAAAGAGATCGGCGTGACTGCCACCTGGCTGTCGCCCATATTCACCTCGCCCATGGTGGACTTTGGCTACGACATCTCTGACTACTATAGCATACAGCCCGAGTACGGCACCATGGAGGACTTTCGTGCGCTGATTGCACGCGCCAACCAGCTGGGAATAAAGATCATACTGGACTTTGTGCCGAATCACTCGAGCGATCAGTGTGAATGGTTCAAAAAGTCCGTTAAGCGTGAGCGCGGCTACGAGGACTACTATGTGTGGGCGGATGCCAAAATCGATGCCGAGGGCAATCGACAGCCGCCTAGCAATTGGGTAATAAAAAAATAGATAATAATTGAAAGTGAGTTCTTTATGCTTTTTCGTTGTTTGCAGCTTCAAAACGGCGGCGGCTCCGCTTGGGAATGGAACGAAGAGCGTCAGCAGTATTATTTGCATCAGTTTGCCGTAAAACAGCCCGATCTCAACTATCGCAATCCGGCTGTGGTGGCACAAATGAAGCGCGTAATGCGCTACTGGCTCGATCAGGGTGTGGCCGGTTTTCGCGTGGACGCGGTGCCGATGTTGTTCGAGGTGGGGCCCGATGCCAATGGCCAATATCCGGACGAGCCGCTGAGCGGTTTAACCGACGACACACAGGCTCGCAACTATTTAGAACATGATCTGCTGGAGGATCGTCCCGAGACCATTGATATGATCTATCAGTGGCGTAAAGTGATGAACGAACATCAGCGCATTTATGGCGGCGACACGCGCGTCCTTCTGATTGAGACCGGCGCGCCACCTGCCTACACCATGCAAATGTACGGCAACGCCACCAGACAGGGAGCACATCTGCCGTTCAATTTCAATTTGATTTTCCAATTGTTATCGGAAGTGACGGCGCCAAAGGTACAGCAAGCGGTGGACAATTGGTTGAAGAATATGCCAACGGGACGCACAGCCAATTGGGTGGTAGGTAGAATTAATTTTGAGCCATATTTATGCCAAAAATATTTGCATTTGTTGTATTTTTTATGATTTAAGATTGGCAATCACGACCAACCTCGCGCAGCCAGCCGTTATGGCACCTCACGCATTGACGCCATGAATATGTTGGTGATGATGCTGCCGGGCGCTAGTGTCACCTATCAGGTGAGTGCTCTTGAATGTAATTTAAAATTATAAAAGTTGAAAATATAATTTTTGGGTTTTAAGTTAAATTTAAAACTTCGAACTTCACTTCGAATTTTCGAACTTGACTTCAAACTTACGAACTTGATTTTGAATTTTCTAAATAATATTCACATGCTCAGAAAAAGAATTCTTTCGTTCCAAATAAGATTTCGAAACTGACTGCATTTTCGAACTCTTCAAGCTTTAAAGCAACGTTCACATGTGAAAAAAATGAAGTTTGAACTTGAAAATTCACTTCTTCCAACTCTATTTCGAATTTTCGATCTTAAGTTAGAATTTTCAAAGTTGACTTTGAATTTTCAAATTGCGTTTGCATATACAAAAAATTACTTTCGAAGTTGGAAATCAAGTTTTTCGAACTTGACTTAAAATTTTCGATCCACTTAGATTTTTCGAACTCGACTTTTAATTTTTTAAACAATATTCACATGTTTAAAAAGTGATTTCTCACATTCAAAATACACTTTTCGAGCTTTATTTCAATTTTATTTCAAACTTTCAACCAACGTTCACATGTTGCAAAACGTTAAAAAAGTCTAACGTTCAAAATTAACTTTTCCGAACTCGATTTAGAATTTTCAAAGGTGACTTTGAATTTTCAAATTGCAGTTGCATATACAAAAAATTACTTTTTTAGCTTGAAATTAACTTTTCCGAACTTGATTTAGAACTTTAGATCTTGATTTTGAATTTTTGAACATGACTGAATTTTCTAAACAATATTCGCATGTTTAAAAAGTGATTTCTTAGCTTGATTTTAACTTTATTTCGAACTTCCATATAACGTTCACATGTTAAAAAATCTAACGTTCAAAACTAACTTTTCCAAACTCGATTTCGAATTTTCAAAGGTGGTGACTTTGAATTTTTAAATTGCATTTGCATATACAAAACTTCGAACTTGATTTAGAATTTTTGAAGTATACTTGAAATTTTTGAACTTGACTTTGAATTTTCTAAATAGTATTCATACGCTCAAAAAATCAATTCTTATATTCAAAATAAAATTTGCGAGCTTTACTTTGCATTTTCGTCTACTTCCAGCTCACGAAACAATGTTAACAAGTTAAATTAGGTCTAACGTTTAAATTTAACTTTTTCGAACTTGATTTTTAATTTTCGAACTTAAGTTCGAACTTTCGAAGTTGACTTCGAATTATCAAATTGTTTTTGTAGATACAAAAAATGAGTTTTAACTTTTTTGGAATGCTATATTAATTTTCTACGATATTACTTTGCATATCCAAATGCCTAAAAACGTAAGATTAATTAAAAAATTTCACAAACAATTTTGAATAGGCAAAATTATACATAGCTCTCAAACATTTATTATGAATTTTCGAAACTTTCCCTTTCCTCAAATCAGGGTGAAGAACTTGGCATGACCGATGGCGTGATTCCTTCGAAGGATTCCTTCGATGATCGTGATCCTGAGCGCACGCCCTTCCAGTGGAACGCTGGCAAAAATGCAGGTAAATACAGGGTGATTAATAGTTCAAAACTGTTAGAGTAAACTGACATGGAATAAATGTTTTCTTCCATGGCTTCTTTTACTTTGTTTTTCTATTCGAAAACTTTGTTTATTTGAAATGCAAAACTTGACATTGATTTCAATTTCATAGGCTTCTCCACGGCTGCGAAAACTTGGCTTCCGGTTGCTCCCGGCTATGAAACGGTCAACGTTGAGGTAGAGTCGAATGCTGAACGTTCGCATTTGAAGATCTACAAAGCGCTCGTTGAGTTGCGCAAAAACTCGATAAGCTTGCAAAATGGCTCCTACAAATACAAAGCACTAGGCGACGGCGTATTTGTGCTGGAAAGGTTAGAAATATTTATTGTACTCACGACTCATTTATGAATTACTTATTTGTGGGTATTTCTTGTTGTGTTGAACAGATCAATGGATACTTGGTATGAGGGCGAGACCTTCGTGTTTGTGGCCAATTTTGCCGAATGTGAATACATGATTGATTTAATATCAAAGTTTGATGCAGATCTGCCAAAGAAGATGATACTAAAGATCAGTAGTCTGGATTCAAATAAGGCAGTAGGGTGAGTTGATGTTAATTATAATTAGGTGATAACTAATTCCAGTTGGTTTTGATTTATATTTAAATGTTTTTAATTGTAATTTTTCTAGCACGGCAATACAACTCGATAATGTGGTTTTGAAATCTGGCGAGGCGTTGGTATTGGGCGGCTGGTACAGCTAAAATAAGTGAATGGCTGTTAAACAATTTCAATGTTCGGCCTCAGTTTTCAAGTGAAGAGCCAAACAATTCAGGGTGTAAAACAATTCAGGCCAAAACACATTAACAACTTTATTAATTCAAAAGAAACAATTTAATTCAATTACAAAAATGCATATAAACAAGTTTCATGTTTTTATTATATACTAATAACAATATTTTTGGTAGTGGTACTAAGTTTAAAAAAAAATTAATAGGCTGTCTTCGTAAACGCATTAATGCAAAGCATCAGTGTATTTTATTTTCAGACCATTGTAAATAGAAATGGTTAATATGTGCAAATATTTTGCGAAATGACAGGCTAACGGAGTTGCGCATATTTATCCTTTCGATTCTCAATGGTTTGGAAATAAAAGATGCTGATGCTTTGCATAAATGTGTTTACGAAGACAGTCATACTGAAAAAATCAATGTAATTCAGTTACAAAAATGTATATAAACAAATTTTATATGTTTTTATTACTTATATACTAATAACAGTGTTTTTGGTGGCTCCCATTTTTCCGAATATTGTTCCCCTAATAAACTTTTTGAAGACAAAATCGAGTGGACAGTATGTAGTGTTAAGTAAACAGTTTCTTTTCTTATCTTTAATTAAGTTTACTTCGGAAAATTTTCTCTCCGCAGTCGCACTACTAAGCGGAAACGCAATGACAGTGCCAATAAATTGCCGAAGGAGTGGAAACATGAAGTCATTAACCCATTTTTTACCGCCCCTAGATCCCGTGGACCGATTTTGAAAATTTTCAGAACACAGCCTATTTAGAGCCTCCGTATGCCATTTCTGCTTTCAAAAAAATTAAAAAAAATTTTTTTTGGGCTGGAGCAGATGTGACTTTTAAGACACGCTGGCAAAATACGTAAGCCAAATTCGGAAAATTACACATTTTTCAAGTTTAAGTTACTGTTTCTTTTTAACTATGCACCGAAAGTAGTTGCAACCAAGGAGAAAGTTGAATATAATGCGATTCCCGTGTTTTTAAGGACACACCAAAATATTTCAAGCTAGAACACGCTTAAAACTTTAGAAAACTGAAAGTTTCATAATTTGTATGTCAACTTTGTTTTTTTGGTAAGCAGTATTAAGTGTTTTATTAAAAACAAAAATACAAAATGTATTAAAAAAAAAATTTTTTTTAAACCCTTAAAAAAGGTGGTCCTGTTTTTACCAGTTTTACACTAAGTGACACCCTAAAATTCGGAAATAGTTGTTCGCAGTTTGAAAGCCATTGAATGTAGCTTTCCGATAATGTAAAAATATTTAATATGCGTTAGAAACTGTTATTTTCAGAATTTTTCAAAGTTGCCGTGTCTTTAAAGACACGGCGGTAAAAAATGGGTTAAGGGGGCTTTCCCGTTTTTTCGTCGAAAAATGAGGTGTTTTTCAAGAATTAATTTTGGAAAGACAGTTTGATAAAATGTTGTAATTCTTTTTTATTTTGTTTGTTGTTACAATAGTGAGTTGAAAAAAAATTTTTTTTTGGAAAAAAAAAAAAATGGCCGCCGGCTTGCCAAGTACTTATGTTGCCTTGTTTGGAAAACATACTCCCAGTTTTTTACACTTTTCTCGGGTACGGTTTATCTGAAATCAAATTGACCATCATTTTCATCAATTACATAGTTTTAGTTATCGCACATCGGAGGATTTTTGAAAGATTTCAACTTGGTGAAATTTGGCGCAAATTTGAAAAAAAATCGATTTTTTTGCAAAATTTTGGTACTAAAAGTGTTGTTAAAAATCGAAATTTCACAATATCGAAAAAATCCTATGATGTGCGATAGAGAATTCATTTGTGAACACGTGAAATTCAGTTTTATCCAAATCGGTTCATTAGATCCGAAAAAAAGTGTAAAAAACGTCACAAAAACATGGTTTCGAGAAAAACGCGTTTAAAGTTTTTTTAAAGCGTACGCGAGGCTGTGCGCGCCGAAACATTTTTGGCTATAACTTCAAAACTATTGCATATTTCATTATGAAACTTTGGCTTCATATTGTTATAGTATTTATAAATCGATTTCTGTAAAAAAAAAAAAAACGATTTTTTGAAACCGAAAAACCCTTAATACCATTTTTTAGTTCAAAAACATACCCCCAAAATGCTTCTAGATCAAGATTGGGGAAACTTGAGCCAAAACTAAAAGCCTCTGTTCCTTAATTAAATTGGGGAATGTTTCAATTAGGGGAACTAGGGTGGGAGATAATATTTGGGGATTTATGCTTTCTAAGCTGCAGAGCGTTTTATCGTTAAACTTAATACGCAATAGTATCTGATTGCAAAGTATGAAAAGATATAGTATGCCTTACATTAGTTTTTTCATGTGAACTTAGCGAGGAGTTATTTAACATAAGTCATATTGTTCAAGCAATATATTTGGATTAGAAAAATTGATTTGGTGCATTAGAATCTCATTGCAATATTCTTCTTTAAGGAAGTTCTGTAGTAATGTTTTAAAGAAAGCCTTAATTGTAGGAATCAATACATGAATTCTTGGTTTTTCTGACTGGAACTCAATGTTAATTTTGTTTGTAATGTTTAAATCATATGCGAAAGAAGAATAATACGTTTTGCTTGCCTCTGTCATCTCAGCAGAATTCTTTAAAAATCGCATTTTGACGATATTTTTATAAAAAAAAAAATAATAATAATAATAATAATTTTAAAATAATAAAACTTAGTATTATTAAAATTTGTTATTAATATCAAATATCACTCTCGAATGTGCTCTTGTACAAGACGGACGTGCTTTCTACTGTGACAATAGTGATCCGAAAATAAAGACTATAATCAAAATTACAAAACGACTTGCTCATTTCTGCGATGAAGACGATATGTCTTCTTCTAAGCAGCCTAAATTTATAGAAAAACGAAAACTAAGTGAAACTTTAAAAAATAACAATGCTCGAAAAAATGATTGGACTGCTCTACAAGCATTATCCGACGACGAATCCAATATGGAGTGCAACGAAAGTGAGAAAAATACTCTTAAAAACAAAATACCACCAATTAAAGTGCTATTGCAAGACATTGACTTTATAAGAAAACTACTGTTTGATAAAGGAATTCAAAACTTCTTCCTTAAGAAAATATCAATTGGTGTAAAAATAATTGCTAATTCATATGAAGCATTTAGTGAAATTTAAGAAATCTTAAGAGAAACTAAATCTCAGTTCTTCACTCACGACCTTAAAAGTGACCGGGCGTTTAAAGTTGTACTCTACGGACTTGAAAACAAATCTTCCGACGAAGTGAAAAACGAATTGATTTTGTTGGGGCTGAGCTGCAAAGAGGTCAAAACAGTGACAAAATCATTTGACAATTATAAAGATACTCTTTATATCGTATTCTTTGAAAACGGCACGGTCAAATTACATGATCTCAAACGAAATGTAAAATCTCTTTTCCACGTTATCATACGTTGGGATTACCAGCGTAAAATAAAAAACAAACTTATTCAGTGCCGAAACTGCCAAATGTTCGGGCATGGAGAGCGTGGTTGCTTTATTAAAAAAAAATGCGCCAACTGTGCGGGCAAACACAAAACCTCCGACTGCAACGTCACCGACAAAATCAAATGTGCAAACTGTAACAACAGTCATAAGTCTACTGATCAGGAGTGTCCAAATCGAGCGATGTACTTGCAAATAAAACACAAGCAAAATCGCCAAAGCACTCGGTTAACACCACGTGACCAATTTGCAAAACCTCAAGGCCGCGCGAACTATAGCTATACCGAATCACAATTCCCAGCTCTCATCCCACGAGCGGTGCTCTCAAGAAGTAAAGAGCCGACAGCTCCAACAACAGCACCAGCGTGGTGCTCTTCAAATGTCAATCCGACTGCACCCATCCCCAACAACAACCAACTTTTCACTGAGCAAGAGATCACTCAGCTTACATTCGACCTTGTTATAAAACTAAGAGATTGAAAAAATAAGCAAGAACAATTTAACGTTATCGCACAATTAGCTATTAAGTATTTGTACTCCACTAATAAATAATGTCTGATTCTAACCTTAAGATCATTTATTGGAACTGTCGTAGTGTCCGTAATAAGTTCTTAGAACTCTTTGACTTTCTAGTAAAGAACAATATTGATATCTGCATGCTCTCAGAGACATGGCTTAAGAAAACAGATAAGCTTTATCACCAAAACTACTACTGTCTTCGTAATGACTGAGAAGGTACAGGTGGAGGAGTTGCCATACTTGTAAAACATTCAATTCAATTCTCAGAATTTCCTTATATTAATACCGAATCAATCGAGAACATTGGAATTGAGATAACTTCTGCCAACAACAATAAGATTAAACTATTCAGTATTTATTTTCCTGGGGGTTCTGGTAATCCAGAGCTGCGTAAACAATACAAGAAAGATTTAAGAAACCTATTTAATATAAATGGATCGTTTATTTTTTGCGGTGACTTCAACAGCAAACATCGTAACTGGGGTTGCACAAGAGCAAACTGTTGGGGAAATATCCTAAATAATTTTACCACTTTCTTTCCTATCACGATCTCAAATTCATGTGAACCAACATACGTTCCCTCTTCAGCTAATTCTTCGCCTTCAAATATAGACCTTATTCTTTCAAATATTCCGCATTACATTTCGCAACCAATAACAACATACGAATTTACTTCAGATCACTTACCTGTAATGTTCTCACTTAGCTTAAATGTTGCACGGTATGAAAATTTCTACTTAGACTTCGCAAATGCGAATTGGAAAATTTATCGTTCCTTTCTCACATCTTCTCTGTGTAATCTACCAGCAGATATAAGCGACATAACTTCCACAGACGAAATAGATACGAATTTAGAATATTTCAATTCAAAGATACTAGCCGCGGTACAAAAATCTGTCCCCAAAAAAGTCCCCAAAACTAATTTTATAAAGCTACCTCCCCATATATTAAATTTAATAAAATCCAGAAACTATTATCGCAGGCAATGGAGTCGTTACAGGCAATTAGCAGATAACGAAGCTATGGCAGTTTACTCAGCGCAGATTCGCAAAGAGATTGCCGTTTTCAGAAACACAAATTGGAGTGACAAATTAAGATCGCTAGAGAAAAGAAGTAAACCTTTCTGGAACATATGCAAGCTTTTACGAAAAAGGCATTCTCAGATCCCTCTACACCGCGAGCAAAACAAAACGATTGTTCTCTGCCAAGAAAAAGCAAATCTACTCGCCTACAAGTTTCTCGAGAACCACAAAGTTTCTGAAAATATGAGCTCAACACAACAAGAAAATCTTATAAACGCATCTATGAACCATTTTGATAGTCTCGTTGAAGATACTCCAGAATCTGAATATGTCAAGTCCGATTATATACAAGATCTCATTTCTGTAGCCCCATTAAGAAAGTCAACAGGTCACGATGACATAAAAAACATAATGCTAAGATATCCACCTAAAGTGGCCGTAAATTACTTAACATTTCTCATAAACGCATGCCTGAAATTTCAATATTTTCCCAACAGCTGGAAAGTAGCCAAAGTGGTACCTATTCTTAAACCAGGTAAGCCAGCTGATGTTGCTAATAGCTATCGACCAATCAGTCTTTTAAGTGGTGTAAGCAAAATTTTCGAAAAAATTATTAAAGGAAAAATACTAGAATTTACAGAAAACAATAGAATTATCCCAGATGAACAATTTGGGTTCAGAAAATACCATAGCACTACGCATCAGATTAAACGTATACAAAACCATGTTAAAACTAATTTTCAATTAACAAAATCAACTGGTCTAGCTTTATTAGATGTAGAAAAAGCATTCGACTCAGTATGGCATAATGGTCTAATACACAAGCTTATTCAATTTAATATACCTTTATACCTCACAAAGCTAGTTAAAAGTTTTTTGAAAAATCGTTATTTCTGTGTGTGTATATCTGGAGAATACTCTGACATGATTGCAGTGCCCGCGGGAGTTCCACAGGGATCTGTCCTGGGACCCCTCTTATATTTAATATTTTGTTCAGATTTTCCAAAATATAAAAACTGCCAATATGCAATGTATGCCGACGATATTGGGATTTTCTATTCGCACAAATCTAGTCACGAAATTGTGACGGATCTGCAAGGTGCGCTAAACAGCATATCAGTTTATTTAAATAAATGGAAAATTAAATTAAACGCTGGTAAAACGCAAGCCATCTTTTTCACACGGAAAAGACGCCTTTGCGCCATGCCAAGCGCAAACTTAAAAATTGAAAACCATGACATATCTTGGGCAAATAATGTCAAATACCTTGGTGTAGTCTTTGACAAGAAATTAATTTTCAGTGACCACATCTAGCCTAAGCAAGGAAAACAAAATAACGATATACAAAACTATTTTTCAATCTATAATGTTATATGCATGCCCATCTTGGGCCATCTGTGCCAAAACGCATTTAAAAACATTACAAATTTCACAAAACAAGGTCCTTAAAATGATGCTTGCACTGCCATGGGATTATTCAACTAAAAAACTTCACATCGAATGTAATGTCAAGTTGGTTTCCGATAGCGTAAAACACGCAACCGAAAAATTCAAAATTCGGTGCGGTTTTTCTGAAAACCATTTGGTTGCAGACTTATATTGTTAATTGTATTACATATATGTATTTGTTATATATTTAAGTGTATATCACGTTACACGCCTGTACATTTTTGACTGTATACATGTCGTTCATATTTATTTCTAACCGCATGTAAATATCTAGTCTTTAAGTCGTACATCGAAGGTTTTTTTAGTAGAAGTATTTTTCCTTCGAAATCGCTCCTGCTTATTTAAATTTAAAGTCTAACTGTGATAATAAAATTAAGACAATGTCATAGAATTAAGGTATCAACACCATATATCTGTAAATTGTGCGATAACATAAGTTTTGTAATGATTTTTTCTTCTAATAAAAACATCTATCTAATATCAAATATCGTTATCGAATATGGTTAAATAAAAATGTCAAGCCCAAGAGAAATCGAACGATTTTATACACTTATATCAGGATGTTCCAATGATTACGAGTTTCACCTTAGTTTAATTTTTCTGACTCGTCGACGTCCCAGCAACCACTTTATTGTCTTTATCAAATTTTAAAAGATTCTTACAAGAATATGCAAAAATATTAAGTTATTTTGTATTTAAAAACAGTAATATTTCCCTATTATTTCACGACGCTCATTTTCGGGTATCGCATCCGTTGCGCTGTTTTCAAAGTTTATGACTTTATCAAAGTCTTATATCATGTGATTAGAATAATGTGAAGTATTATACGAACAGCATTTGGCAACGCGGTTCAAAAAGGTGCAATCGTCACTATAGTCGCACAACGGTAACTCTACGACGAGCTCATGTGCTTGATTGCAAAAAGTTCATCAAAAAGTGAAACATACGGAAACACATGTGGTAGGGTTGCCACGAACCAAGGATATTTGGTTAGAAATAAAAAACGGCAATATTGGTTTGAATTTCGTGCTTCGCCAATGTTCAGTTCGGTAACATATTTGTTTATTCTTTTCGAGTAGCCTTACTTAAAATATGAAAATTAAATTCCTTAAACTTATATTTCAGAAAATAGTAATACAATCGGCCTGTTGGTAGTACGGTAGTACAGATGATGAAATAGTAGTAAAATACTACTATAAAAGTACGTTCGGCAGCCCTGCTGCCGACTGCAAGCAGAGAGAGTTGCTTGCGTGCAGTGTTGCCGCTAGAAAATTTTAAAAAGTCGCAAAAAAAGTGTCGCAGCCGAAAAAGAAGTGTCATCAAGTGTTTAAATTTTTTTATACAATGTATATATGATATATACTTTCATTATTTTACCTTTCGAAACTCATTATTTATAATAAATTTCTAAAGGACATAATTTTCTGTGAAAAAACTGTTTTCCTCTTAAATTAATTGATGAGGGATATATTAAAAAGTCCCAATGTGCATATTTTGTATTTATTATGAAAACATTTGCATTTCAAAGCATATGCGTGATACTTATTTTTAAATTTACTTATCCATTGGGAGCCATCAAAATTAATTTAGCACAAATAACTTAGGCAATGCCACAAAAAAGCGCGTTAATTCAGATTAATTTTGTACATTTTTGCGGGGAAACTCTGACATAATCAAAGGGTTGCAATTAGTTTAAATGTTGCCAGAGGTGTAATTTTTAAGTACTTAAGTGTTACCTTTGAAAAGTGAATACTAAAAGGAAGGCATATTTTGAGTATTTTTAAACACGCAAAAATAAATAAAATTAACTTTACGAAACAATTTTCAAAATCTACATCTAAATTTTTTGATTAAAAAAAGGGGCAAAAGTCGCATGATTTTGAAGAAAAGTGTCAAAATAAGCCTATTTTTAAAAAGTCGGTGTCAGGTGGCATTGGTCTCCAAAAAGGGTCAATTTGACACTTTAGTCGCACAACGGCAACACTGCTTGCGTGGCTTCATCGTTGCTCTCCGGATGGCGCTGCTGTAAAAACCACTCTCACGTGGCTTTATTGAAAAAGCCACGGCAAATTCTTGAAGCGCCACTGATTTGTACGAACGTGAGACATCTTATAGTTTAATTGTCTTTGGTTAGGCCTTATTTTCCGCAGTCGTTCCTACTAAGTATGCTATGAGCAGTCAATCATTTTGTTTATTATCCTTTTCATAACTGGTCCATGTACAAGACAAATATCGTCAGTATCACTATGCAGTCGGCACTTTAAAATTTCAACAAAAACTGACAAGAACACTGGAAATGTGTGCGAATAAATACACAAAATATGCTCTTTAAAATATAAATTTTTCAATCGGTTTGCATTGATTTGTTTACGTGAAATACTTTTAAATGTCTTAACACCACACATCTGTTTTTCAACTGTTTGTGTTTTTTCTGTTGCAGTTGTTATTTGATAAAATGCTTAATTGTTATTTAATGTGAAGCAAATTAACTCACAATTTTATTGACATTTTCAAGTATTTGTGTTGTGTGCATTTCCTTTAGATAATTTTAAAGTGTTTGTGATCGTTTGTTTTCCTAACGATTAGCATTCAAGTGCTTGGTTGGGGATCTATAGCGTTGCGGCGCCTCTCAGGGAAAAGGCATTTTGAGTGCCTAACATTGCACACTTAGTAACAAGTAAAATACTTCAGAAAATGTTAAAGTGACTTTGAAATATTGATTGTTGCGCAGGTTATGAAAGGTGAATCGAAAATTATTTACAATGAAATAAAAAATTTAAAATTTCCAAAAATTTGAAATATACATTTGGTAATGTATGATGTTTTCTTATATTCTATTGGAAGAGTTATGTACTGGAAAGTTAGATTGAAAAACAAAATGCTTAAAACGTGTAACAATATTTGATGAAACGTTTTGATGAGAAAAAAAATTTATTATCAGGTGTACAACTTTGCTTCCGCCGTTTTTTTCCAAAATTAAAAGCTTTATTGCGAAAAAGTGCTTACAGATGTATTATTCAAAGTATTGTCCGTCGCTAGCGACAACTTTCTCCCATCTTTCCGGCAATTTTCGGATCCCGGCTCGAAAAAAGGAGTCCTCTTTTGACGGTATCCATGAAGCAATCCATTTTTCCAATTCTTCGAAGGATTGAAAATGTTGATCTGCCAGGCCGTGTGCCATCGAACGGAATAGGTGGAAGTCAGAAGGGGCGACATCTGGGGAATACGGCGGGTGGGGCAAGACTTCCCATTTCAGCGTTTCCAGGTACTTTTTGACCACTTTTGCTCTATGTCCCTCGGTTTCAACTCGTACGGCACCCAGTTTCCTTCTTTCTGAATCATGCCCAGGGCCGTTTTGACTCACTCCCAACGATTCGGCAAGCTCTTCTTGGGTTTGGCACGAATCTTCATCAAGCAATGCTTCTAGTTGTTCATCTTAGAAGGTTTTTTCTCTTCCACCACCATGTTTGTCTTCGACATCGAAATCACCATTTTTAAAACGTTGAAACCACTCCCGACACGTTCTTTCACTCAGAGCAGCATCACCGTAAGTTTCTGAGAGCATTCGATGCGCTTCAGCTGCATTTTTTTGCGAATTGTAACAGAAAAGTAAAACTTCCCGCAAATGGCGAGAATTGGGCACATAAACGGACATTTTCGAGCGTGAATAATACGAAAACAAGAACAACTGTCACTGAAACGGCGATGACAATTCGTTAGGCACTGTCCACACTCACTTTAAAGGCATTACCATCTATGTATTTCAACCAGCCTCAGCCGGTACAGCCACCTATCGGAAAACGGCGGAAGCAAAGTTGTACACCTGATAATTATTTAAAGAATTGCGGACCTCGATAGCCCAGCGAGTAGGCTTTTCTGGCTTTTCACACCAGAGTTCCTAGGTTCGATTCCTAGCTCGGGCTGGTGAAACACTTGTCTATTTCTCACTTGTCTAAAACTTCGAACTTCACTTCGAATTTTCGAACTTGACTTCGAATTTTCGAACTTGATTTTGAATGATTTAAATAATATTCACATGCTCAGAAAATGAATTCTTACGTTCAAAAACAATTTCGAAATTGACTGCATTTTTGAACTCCATTTCGTTCTTTAAAACAAAGTTCACATGTTAAAAAAATGAAGTATGTATTCCAAATTAATTTTTTCGAACTCCATTTCGAATTTTTGAACTTAAGTTAGCATTTTCAAAGGTGACTTTGAATTTTCAAATTGCGTTTGCATTTACAAAATATTACTTTTGAAGTTTGAAATCAAGTTTTTCGAACTTGATCTAGAATTTTCGAAGCACATTTAGATGTTTCGAACTTGATTTTGAATATTTTAATCAATTTTCGCATGTTTAAAAAGTGATTTCTCACATTCAAAATAAAATTTTCGATCTTGATTTGAACTTTATTTCGAACTTCCAAACAACTTTCACATGTTAAAAAATGTTACAAAAAGTCTAACATTCAAATTGAACTTCTCCGAACTCGATTTCGAATTTTCAAAAGTGAGTTTGAATTTTCAAATTACATTTGCATATACAAATAATTACTTTTGAAGTTTGAAATCAACTTTTTCGAACTTGATTTAGAATTTTTGAATTCGAATTTTAATCTTCGAACTTGACTTTGAATTTTCGAAATAATGTTCATACGCTCAAAATAAAATTTTGGAGCTTTACTTTGCATTTTCGAACACTACTCACGAAACAGTGTTCACATGTTAAAAAATTATGTCTAACGCTCAAAATTAACTTTTTTAAACTTGATTTTGAATTTTCGAACATAAGTTCGAATTTTCGAAGTTGACTTCGAAATACCAAATTGTGTTTGTAGACACAAAAAATACTCTTTATGTTGAAATCAACTTTTTCGAACTAGGCTTCAATTTTTGGAGCGCCATACTAAATTTCAACGATATTATTTTGCATGACCAAATGCCTAAAGGATTAAAATTAATTTAAAACTTTCAAAATTAACTTCGAATGTGCAAAGCTATGGTTCTTTAACATACATTACGCAGTTTCGAAACTAATTCACTGTCTTTAAATCAGGGTGAAGAACTTGCCATGACCGATGGCGTGATTTCTTGGGAGGATACCGTCGATCCAGCGGCTTGCAATACGAATTCCAGTGTGTATGAAAACTATACTCGTGACCCTGAGCGCACGCCTTTCCAGTGGAACGCTGGCAAAAATGCAGGTAAATACAGGGTGATTAATAGTTCAAAACTGTTAGAGTAAACTGACATGGAATAAATGTTTTCTTCCATGGCTTCTTTTACTTTGTTTTTCTATTCGAAAACTTTGTTTATTTGAAATGCAAAACTTGACATTGACTTCAATTTCATAGGCTTCTCCTCTGCTGCGAAAACTTGGCTTCCGGTCGCTCCCGGCTGTGAAACGGTCAACGTTGAGGTAGAGTCGAATGATGAACGTTCGCATTTGAAGATCTACAAAGCGCTCGTTGAGTTGCGCAAAAACTCGAAAACCTTGCAAAATGGCTCCTACAAATACAAAGCACTGGACGAGGGCGTTTTTGTGCTGAATAGGTTAGAAATATTTAGTATACTTACGATTCATTTTTGAATTATTTGCGGGTATTTCTTGTTGTGTTGAACAGATCTTTGACCAATGAAGAGACCATCGTATTTGTGGCCAATTTTAGCGAAGGTGATTACATCATTGATTTAATATCAAACTTTGATGCAAATCTACCCGAGACCATGAAATTAAAGATCAGTAGTCTGGATTCAAATAAGGCAGTGGGGTAAGTTGATGTAAATTATAATTAGGTGATAGTTAATCAAATTTAAATGCTCTATATTTAAATGTTTTTAATTGTAATTTTTCTAGCACGGAAATACAACTCGATTATGGAATCGTTTTGGAATCTGGCGAGGCGTTGGTGCTGGGCAACATGTCCAGCTAAAGTAAATGAATGGCTGTTTAACAATTTTAATGTTGCGGTTATTAGGCCTCAGTCTTCAAAACAATTAAGTCATTAAGTCATTAATTAAGTCAGAGTGTAAAATACAACAGACAATTATATGTATATAAATAAATTTTAACACTTTTACTCAAAACACATACTTGGGAAAATGTATAATAATGTTTAAATAAAGACTTAATAAAAGACAGAAAATCTCAGAAATGCAGTAATGACTTTAAATTTGTTTAAGCTCCAATGCAAAGTTTAAGTTTTTATGTAGATAACGTTTGAAATCAAAGGCCCAAAAAATCTTGCTTCTGTATACAAACTTTCAACTCTTTGTTTTCTTTTTTAAAATTTGATTTGAAAAATATTAAGAATGAGCTAACATATGGTATGCACTGCATATTTGCATATGTTTGCATATTGTTTGCATATTGTTTGCATATTTTGCATATGTTTTGTATATTTTGCATATTTTTTGCATGTTTTGCATATTTTGCATATTTTTTGCATGTTTTTTGCATGTTTTTTGCATATTTTTGCATATTTTGGCTTTTTTTTTTAATTTTTTGCCGGTTTTGGCGTAAGTATGTTTATAAACATATTCATATAGACTTATGTTCTTCTATGCAAACAAACAAGGGTGAGGTTGATGTGTTCCTGTGTGTAATGGGGTTGGGAGAGGGGTGGGGGGAGTCAATTTGGACAAGCCCAGACTTTTGTTATTCCGAGAATGATGTTCTCACGATCATTATTGAGGGTGTTGTAGTTTGGCTCACTAAGCTATTTTTTGGGGTCAGCAATGCCCAGCATACAAGAATAATTAACACTAGTTGTAACCCCCGAAATTCGGGTGTAAACAAAAAAACTACCATTTCGTTTATGTAACTAATATGTAATATATATTTTTTGTATTATAGTACTTCGTGAAATACTACATTCGCCGTTGTGTTTAATTTATTTGTCAATAATTGCACTTTTATGTCTAATGATGATCGCACCCGACTTAATGCCTGACGCATGAAGCAAGCTGAAACCATCTCTAATCGCCATACGATATGCTATAAATTGCAGCTGTGTGAGTTTAAACCTGCGTGCCGTTCGAAAGCCCTCCTCATGTAGAAGAGTTTCATCGTATCCTGGCACGCCGTATGGGAATAATAGCGGATACACCAAAGGATCGCATAATTTGTGCAAGGTGGAAACGAATTGGAGCTGCTGCATTTCTGAACTGCGTGCAAATATTCGCAGATTGCGACTTGCTGGGGGGTCACCATCCTCAGTCGTAAAAACGGCTGCAATTTCTGAGCAATTTGGCAAATTATATCGCCGATCACGATTGCTGCTAAACAACGTCATGCTTACTCGACGGGCGACTCGATTCTCTTCCCTTGCTTTCCGCTCCTCTTCACGTTCCACCTGTGCCATAAATTTGTACTCACGTGCTAAGGGGTTAATGGTTATAAGCACCTCATGGATACTTTTCATCAAAACACTGCTACAATTTTAATTGCGTTGTGATCTGATTGCAGTTGCCTGATCCGTGTCCAGTATATAAAGCTGGGCATGGGACGATGATGAAGAATTATCTGCATGAAGTGGCCCTACGCGGTGGTATATTGTCCCATGTATTCGAAAACAGTAAGGGCCTCGCCCTGGTGGCTCTACAATTTGCGCTTCAAAAGATGCGAATCCAAAGGTGCTATTTAGTTGACGAATATTCTCTAAATAGTGGTTACGCCATGAGTTAAGATCGTTTTTCAAGATCGACTCAAATAATTCTGGCACACGTATTGGTGGTAGTTTTACTTTTCCACCGTGGCAACACGTACCGAAACGATTGTTTGTCTAATGTAAGAAATGAAATACAATTTATCAACACAAATTAACGTAGAAAGGAAAGCATTACCTTTTCGGATACGAAATGCTTCGCATGACAATGTGAACATGCACTGGTCAAGCCACCGAGGTGGCTATAGCTGACCTCTGCAACTACCGCATTTAATGCAATTTTATACAAACTATGCTTTCGGTGTGTACGGCTCTGCATTTAAAGAATATTGAAGAATATAAGATTTAAATGCCCACATCCGTTACTTAAATTTTTAATTACCTCCTCCTTTCGTCCAGTCAAACTTTTTCTTTTTTTTCAGTTGGTCTTGCCATTTTTCAAGAAGATTTATAATAGATTTTTTGTGAAATTTGAATTGGACTCTTAAGAATCACGTAAGAATAATAATGATCAAAATAAAACATAAAAATGCAACATTTTGAACATAGAAGCACTGGCTAGCCTCAAAGAAGAACAAAAGCTTGCCAGAAAATAGAAATTCAAAACAAAACATAAAAATGCAAAATTTGGTACATAGCAGCACTGGCTAGCATTAAGGAAGAACAAAAGCTAAAGAGAAAAATAAAATCGAAATTTCAGCCTTTCGCCGGCGTAAGAAGATCACAACAGCATATCATTTTCTCCTAACAATCATCCCCCGCCACGACGATGTGCTTTCGCAAACTCGCTGCAGTGTGCGCAAACAAAGAGCGCAAATAAAACAACGCTGTGGCATGTAAAGTAACGCTCTCACCCACTGTTGCCAACTTAGTGCTTTTCGCATTAAAATTTGTGCTTTTTGGAAATGAAAACGCGAAAAATATAGAGTTTGGTGCTTGGTGCGTTTCTAGTGTTTATTTTTATTTCAAAGACACAAAGATTAATTCATTCTTGGAAAAAATGTAAGTGGAAAAACGCGTTTGTTTAGCGTTTGTTTTAGTGCTGTCTGAAATAGAAAAGTTGGCAACCGTGCTCTCACCACATGCGTGTGTGGAACGTGTGGGTTCCATGCACGATTTTGATTGTTTGCTTATTCTCATCTTCTTGCTCAAGCGCACAGCTTTCTGATTGGATTTGATAAACGTAAAGAGCAATGCTGTTTCCAATAGGGAAATTAATGCAATTTTCGATGCAAATATCTCCCGATAGGCTTTATCAATCCACATTTTGACAGTTTTGTGCAAATATGCTCATTAAGAGCGTAGTGAGATCTCAGCGCCCTTATTCAAATAAATATATAGATTTTCGTACTCCACGAGCTGGTGTACGGCATCGGCATGGCATATGCTGACCGTGGAAAACTTGGAACAAATTTTAGTTATTTAATGTAATAAGTAGTTAATTTTTAAAATTTCATTTTAAGTTTTGTTATTATTTGAGTTAAAAATCTTAAGTTTAAGATTAAGATTTTGTTTTGGATTCTATTTAAAACACAATGATTTTTTAAACTGTTTTGAACTTCCCAAATTTCACTAAATTCCTGGAATATAAGAAATACTACCAGTTATCCCCGGCTCTGCACGGAAGAATTTCATACTTTTATTAAACAAAATTTTCATTCGACAACTAGCAGGGCCCCGCGGCTTTGCACGCAAATTTTAAGTCAATGGGCTCAATGAATCCAGTTTCTCTTAACACGCCGCACAGTGCTTCGAGAGTGGACAAAAATAAGAAAAAAAATTATCACGGATTTTGACAAAAGTAGTATCATGTTAAAGGTAATTGTTTAATTAAGCTGGATCCGAAATATTTTTTCGAAAAATGGTCGACATTAGGAGATATAGCTTTTCAAAGTCGGATATATTTTTACAAAAATTTATGAAGGGGAAAAATGAAATTTAGGTGCTTGTATAAAAAAAATTGTAGAAAATGTGTTGTTATACTACTACTACTAATTTCGTTTAATATTAAAATTACATTGATAGGAGCGAGACCGCTGATCGGTTTTTTTGTTTAGCATAAATAATGTTTTTTGCACGAATTTTCAAAAATGAATGTTTTTTAACCAATGAAAATTAAAAATAACCAAATTTAGAAAGGTAATTTAAATCGAATGGCGTTAACTGGCGTAAATCCTTTATATGACCTTTTTTAGATGGACTTTCTTCTCTTAAGTCCGCAAAAAAGTCTGCGTCTTTTTGCGCCTTTGGAAAATATTCAATTTTTTCGAAACTACTAATGTTGATTTTTTTACAGAAATCGCTTGAGTTAAATTTGCGACCAAAATGTGTAACCAAGTCAATGCCACGAACTATGAATGTTTTTTATAAAAATAGGTTTGGCACGCCTATTTAACCCATTATGAGCCATATTATCAAATTTTTTCATTATTATGGAATTTGTTTGCTAAAATGTGATTTAACGCTAATATATTCTAAAAAAAGGAGGAATGTAAAATTTTGAACAAGGTCTAATTTTGAATTCACCTGTCTCATCTCCATGTTAAGCTCTACGGATATCAAATAAACAAAAAATATATCCTTTAAGCAAATTTACCGCCCTCTTTCCACCCTTTAAATGACGAATTTAGAAAAACGCTAAAATACGTCTTTTGTTATTGCTTTATTAGTATACATATACACAATTTTTAAACAATCCGACCAAAAAACAATGTCCGTCCATATAAGCTTCACCACTCTCTTTCCGCCCTTTCAAGGTCGATGTTTTTGAAATTGCTTCTTTTTAAGGGTTAACTTTCTATAATATAACTTTTGACCAAATTTCATCATTATAGCTCCAGCGGTTTGGGCTCGGTGATGATAAAATAATATATAACCATATATATTCGATTTTTTTAAACTATATATATTTTTTTGGAAACAAACACAATTTCTGCAGTCAGCAGTCCCAAATGACTTAGACTGCAAATTTTCAGCGAATTTCACGTACTCCTTCTATTTTTGCTGTAATTTTGTATGGAATCGAAGCACTGTGCGCCGTCCCACAGTGCGGCCGAATGCCGCGGATGCGGCCAAAACTCGAAAACTTTAACGATCGACCTGAAATCCTGTACTCGGGGGTTTTTGGGGTCGCTGTTACGAATCCATTGTCAGAATTACGAAATTCAAGATGGCGGGTCCAATATAGCATCATATCGCCACACCTAATACAGCCAAAAATGGAGAAATTAAAAAAACGATCTGTATGCATACATTGTAGAATGTAAAATATATATTTTTGTTTATTGTAAATAAAAGTTAATTATAAAATCGGGATTTTGTAAATTCACAACATTTACAGTTACAAGAACAAATATTTTAAAAATTATATTCCGAAATATTTTGTGCTAATGCTTTGAAGAAAAAATTGTAATCGAAGAAAATTCGTGGTTTGAGTTTTTATGTTATAAGGAAAGAAATATTTTTGAATATTGTTATAACAATCTTTATTTCTATTGAGCATAAAAATATATACAAAATTTTTAATTACAAATAATAATCCAGACAACAGTGGTTTCCGTATTTGTAGTGTTTTTACACACAAGTTGCAAAGGGATGCAAGACGTAAAAAAATGCTAAACAAAAGCATTACATCAAAGGATACATGATAGCTGATTGCCGGAAATGAAAGCCAACTTGTTTTTCGTACGTGCGAACTGCGGATCCAGCAATAGTACTCTTTATTTATTTATTTAAATTCATCAATTAGAGTACAACTCAAATAGATTACTAAAAGCTTACAGCAATATACGCCACAAAAAAAAAGTCGACTTACTATGGAGTTGCAAGCTTGTATCACTTCTTAAATGAAGCCAAAATCCAAATTTGCATGCCCTGGCGACGATTATAATCGCGTGTAATTGATTCACTATCAAAATCTTGACGAACTTGTTCGAACGCACGCACCCGAAAGCACAAAATTGCGCGAGGTGGCCACAGAAAAATCGCTGTAAAATCCAGTCGGGCAAAATCGGGCACCCGATCTCTTCAGGGCAGTACTCACAGAAGACTAGTGAATAATTTTCCCAAAGACGGAACCGTGGCAAGTATGGCCTTTTTTTGAAAGTCTATCGAAAGTTCAAAAAAGAGTGATAAAAACAGTGCTTCAAGTGAGTGCCTATGAAAAGACAACAACCACAACAACCAACTTTTTTTTCCTATATTTAATTATTTACTACAAATGCGTTCTTTTACGATGCTGGTGCAAAAAGTGTCATTTCATCATTTCATTTGCTCCTTTCCGTATTTTAAAACTTCAGCTTTGCCGAAAACGTGCAAATTGCTGATATTATTTCACACTCTAAAAATTGCTCAACTTTGACGGGCTCTACAAGCAAAACTATTTGTCTAATTTAGTTAAGGTTTTCGAATTTCTTAGGTCCAAGCATTTATCTATCGGACAAGTATAACAGTTTTCCCCAAACTATAGGTAGCAGCCTCAGATAAAAGAGAAACGCACCATGTGTATATTTCGTTTCTCTCTCTCTCTCGCTCTCTATAAATTTGATTTCGAAAAAAGGGCATACAAGATGAATAGGCAGCTCTTGGCAGCTGAATATTGTTTTATTTGGTAGATAATATATTTAATTATCATTTCAATAAGGTTTCAAAGCAGCGTTTTGCAGCGTTTTAATGCAGTACCATTTGAAAAGTCTAATTTTCGGAAAAATTATGTGAAAAAATGACACTATTGTTTATGTTTTCTCTAATTCACTACTTAACAATTGATAATTAATACTTTTTTTACATGTTCTACTCACCTTCAGAAGTGGATTCCATTTGGTCTTATTTGCTTTTCTTTATTACATAAAATTTTTCACCTGTATAACCGTTCTCAGTGTATTAACTGTAGAGTGACGCTCGAGCGAAGGCCACATTCCAACTGAGCCTCAGGAAGGGGCATGACGAATTAGTCATCACTATGAACGATTTTAGTTTCTTGAAGGATCATTGCAGCCAACTCAAGGGTGAAAAAACCCTATATAGAAACTTGTTTTTTTGGACTTTTGGCCGCATCCGCGGCATTCGGCCGCTCTGTGTACCGTGAAGTCAATAGACCCATTAATTCATGCTTTTTCACAGTTTCTTCATACACTCTTTTAACCCTTAAGTTACCCTGTTTGATTTCGATTTTCAAAAAACTGACAAACACGTGTTTGATTATTTCGCATTTGAAGTACTTTTACCAAGTTTGAAGATAAACGGGCTAAACAATTTTATTTCTCCATACAAACTTTTAACCCTTGGTTTACCTCGTTAAATTTAGATTTTCACAAAAGTAAAAAATATGTGTTTAATTATTTTTGATTTTGAATGTTTTCTGCAATTTTTAAGTCAGTAGGCCTATCGGTTCAAGTTGTTTCGTAGTCTTTCCGTATACGAACCTTAACCCTTGGTTGACCCCGTTAAGTTTCGATTTTCGAAAAATTGAAAAATACGTGTTGAATTATTTTTTATTTTAAGTATTTTCACCAAATTTGAAATCAATAGGCTCATTCAAATGCGTTTCTTCATACAACACATTAACCCATGTTTTGCCCTTTTAGACCCCGAATTTCAAAAAATCCTTTCTGAACGAAGGTTCATTTTTTAAAATGTACCTACGCTGCGAATTTCATGTTTGTAGCTGCAGCGGTTCGACCTGGATGGAGTGCATAGGTTAGGTTAGGTTAGGTTAGGTTAGGTTAAAGTGGCTGCCTAGGCACGGGACTTGCCGAAAGACACACTTAGGCCGCGAAAAGGGCCCATTGTGATACCACAAGGAGAAAGTGATCTGACTTACTGCAAGTAAAGTGCCTATACAAGCCATTTTGTTTTGTGGATGAAACCTAGCAAGTCCCTAATGTTGACTGATCTAAGGTCATCCAAGTTGTCGACACCTTCGCATAGAGAGAGCCGGGCAATGACAGAGAAGGTGACTAATGGACTCTTCCTCCTCTACATTTTGACAGCTTCGGCAAAAGTCCCGACTGTCAAGACCTAGTCTATAGGCATGACGACCAAATATACAATGTCCCGTCAGAATCGAGACGATCGTACTAATGTGTTGTCTGTTAAGCGAGACAAGAGTTCTAGTGCGCCCGGGGTTTAAAGTGGGCCATAGTTGTTTTGTGATTGTGCAAGTGCTCTCCTCCTGCCACCGCTTGTTATGTCGAGGAAGGAAGAGCGTATTTTGAATTTATATGTAGCGAGAGGGATGCCTACTGTAATATTAATATTGTCATCTGGTAGGGTGGTCCCACGTCTGGCGAGCTCATCGGCTATGCAGTTTTCCCTAATATCTCTGTGGCCCGGTACCCAAGTCGGAGTGATGTTGTACTCGCACCCTAGCTCATTGAGCAGGGATCGGCAGAGAGAGACCACTTTTGATGTGGTGAAGGCCTTCTTGAGGGCTTTAATTGCTGCCTGACTGTCCGTGAAAATCCTAACCGTACCTCCAGGTAGGCTGTGCAGTTTTAGCAAAGACAGGGCTTTAAAAATTGCTAGTACTTCCGCTTGGAAGACACTGCAGAAGTTTGGAAGGCGAAAACAGTCTTCCATGGGAGGGCCAACACACATAACACCACACCCTACTCTGACATCCAACTCGGAGCCGTCTGTGTAGAAACATACTCCAGTTCTAGACACCGTATCTTGTTCCCACTCCAATCTTTGGGGTATGTGGGTTCAGAATTTGGAGTCAAAAAGGTATGACGGTAGGGAGTGATCTATGTTGTTGGGAATGTCGGACACTTTACCCAGGATACGGCAATGACCCAAATCAGTGCGCGCCCATCCCCAGATCGTGTTCAATCTTACTGCGGAAAGGGTTGCAGCTTGTTTCCCATAGAGATCAACGGGGAGAAGGGGGAGTAAGGTATAGAGCCCCTTGGATGGTGTTGATCGCATGGCGCCGATTATGATGAGCGCCGCCGACCTTTGAACCGAATCCAATGGCTTCTGATAGCCCCTCTTGTCTAGGGCCGTTCACCAGACTACCGCTCCATAGAAGAGAATAGGCCTGATCACTGAAATAAAGATCCAGTACATTATTCGTGGTTGCAGGCCCCATTTTTTTCCAACTGCTCTTTTGCAGGAATACAATGCTACTGTTGCCTTGCGAACCCTGTCCAGTATGTTCGCTTTCCAGCTGAGTTTTCTATCCAGCAATATACCAAGATACTTGGCTTGCGATTTTATGCTTAAAACTGTACCACTAAGAGTAGGTGGACTAAAAGTAGGAATTTCGTGTTTCCTTGTGAAGAGAACCAGATCGGTTTTGGATGGATTAACACCCAGACCGTTCTGATTGCACCAGGATACGAGTAGGTTTAGGGCACCCAGGAGAAGATCGACCAGTGTCGGAAGATTCTTCCCTGATACCGCGATCGCTACATCGTCCGCGTATGCAACCACATTACACCCAGTCTTGTTTAATTGCAGATGTAGGTCATTTAGTGACAAGTTCCAAAGGAGGGGGGAAAGGACATCTCACCCACCTTTTTACAGAGGAGGCCCCTAGTGAAGAATTGATAACCCTATTGGTTAAGAGTATGGAGTGCATATGTTTTGCATATATTTTGCATATTTCGTGCATATTTGGTGTGCATATAAATCCGATACCTAGTAATAACCAAGAAACCTTCACGATAATGTGTATGAATTTTTTTTTGCATAGCCACATTTTCTACGCCATTTCATAATTGTTTTTATTGTAATTACTGTACACACAAACAAATTTAAGTACTTATTTCTATGCACGCTCAGCGTATTCTGAGCGTTTGTGCAACGCTGACCAGTACAGCCGCCAGCAAGCTGCTCCAGCCCAGTTCCGCTACACGACCGCCGTTCACCACCGACTCTTGCAGCTTGTACGAGTTGCAGGCCTCCCCGTCCTGCGCCGAACACATCGAACAGTTGACGTCACTCAGGCAATCCGTCTGGTCTTTCGGGTGCACGAAACAGCCGCGCGTCACGGCCCCATTGGCGGTCGAACTGCGCACAAAGCAGTACGAGTTGAGTGCTGTCGGCACCAGGCACTGCGCCGGCGTCATGGCCGCAGTGTCGCTGGCGCATTTGGGATCCTAACAGAAATCAATAACCGATTGCTAGATGGTGGGCCTCAAATTCGTACTCACGTTACTCGAGTTGCACTCGATGCACCTGAAATCGGCGCGTCCCTTATTGTTGCACATCTGTCCAAAGCACTTCACACACTCCGGATGCTCGGCGGCCTCGCACTTGGCGCGATATTCCGTTGGCAAATTTGTGTAGCAGCCACGCGCCGCCACGGTGACTAACGGGGAAGCAACACTTTAGAACTTGACAAGTCGCAATTGTCGTTTCGCACTTACAGCCATCGAAAACCGTTACGCAAATGTCCAGCAAATCGGGGCATTCGACGACCATATTCGTCTTGGAGGACCTCAGGCAGTTGATGCCTTCGCAGCTGAAACACTGGCGCGGTTTCATTGCATTCACTGCGTCGTCGTCGGCCGCTGCAACAATTGTCGTGGCCAGCAGAAGGACTGCGCCAATTAAAATGTACTTATTGCATTTTTGCCACATTATTTAGAATATTTATTTATTTGATGGTATTTGTACAAGTAAGACTGAGTCTTATTTATTATTTGCGATTAATTTTTGTAAAATGTTGTCACTTGCAAACCTTACAACTGCACACCAGCCGCCACACTAAGTCATTGAATTGAAATTTGGGGGCAGGTAATGTGGTCGTCGGCGCACTGGGACAACGAAATCGTCAACTGGTTCCCACTCGAAATATTCTCAAGATCCACTATATCTGAACGTATGGTTTATTTAGTCAGTTTATCAGTAGCAGCTGCAGACGATAGTATTTTAATTTATCTATGAGCGATTTTTCGCTACCATTGTTCGAGTACTTGCAATTTTCGACATGACATCGCTATATGTGTGCCGCTGTTGTTGACCAACCATTAAAAACAAGGCCAAAAAAAAAATGTGCCAATCAAAAATTTGCGATAAAACGTTTACGTCCAAAATTCTAAAACATATGTTGACAAATTATAAAACTGGTGTAAGTATTTAACGAAGGCAGTAATTTGCTATGTGTATGTGGGTGTGGAAAATTTTTATGTAGGGTAGAGTGGGGTGTTGTGAGACGGGTTTTGTTTTTGGGCATGAACTTTTTTGAAAATGAAAATTTTTTTAATCTGAAACTCTTCATTTGTAGCTTATCTAATAACAAATGAAGGTATAATGGCATTTGAATCAATTTAAAAAAATTTTGAAAAATTTTTTTGTCTGAAAAAAATGTGTGTTTTTGCAACTTTCAACAATTGTGGGGTGTTGTGAGACACAACTTTAAACGGCACAAAATGGAATTTTTTCATGAAATATCTTTATTAAACTTGAAAAAAATGAAAATACAGAAAATTCTGAGGGAAAATAATGATGGAATGTATGATTCCCAATACTACATCACATATACAAATTTCAACGAGATCGGCCAGCTATATCATATAGCTGCCATAGGAACGATCGATCAGCAATGTGTCGCATACAAAACTTTTTTGACCAAATTTGGTGCATTAAAGTTGCAATATAATAGAAGTTATAGAAGTGCTAAACTTGCAACGAGTGTTTATATTTGAAAACTCAACGGATCATGCTTCGATATGCCGATATGATATGCTATCTAACTATGATTTCGTATATGCCATGCTAAAAATTTAGGTTTTTAAAACTGTTGGAACGCATCGGTCAACAATTTTCTTAGTTGCAGTGGAAATTACGATTAGAAAAAGAATTCAGAGTTTTTAGTGCTTCAACGTTATGTCGCTCAGAATCCACACTGTTGTGCCATTCTTCCCAACAAAAATGGCAAATGTGTATGTATATGATTGACACACCTCAAACTGATGGGGCCTATGGTTTTGTTGCAGATGAAGACGATTGTGGGTATTGCAAAGTTAAAGTTTCTTGACTTATGCGTTACCAGGTAGCAAAAATAAAACAAACAACAAGCAAGCGTCGCATTCAATGCAAAAAAAAAACAGTCTACTGTGAGCAAAATAGCAAAATTCGAACGAAGTGCTATAATTGCTATACAAATTCTCATAATGTTGTTTATATAAGGTTATATTTTGTAAAATGAAGTCGTAATTGCTTCATCGTTAATGTTTTTACAAAAAAAACAGGGGAAAATAACAAATTATTTAACAAAATTCATGAATGAAAGCAAATATTAACGTATGTTAATGGCCACTTAAACGCCATATTTGCCAACAACTTCAAAACCCTTCAGCTCCTCGCTGTTGCAGCCAATAGTTGTCATTAGTCTCAAAACTATCTATCATAGATAGTGATCCACATGAAAGACTTGCCATATAAAATTATTACTCGTACATACATACGTCAAGCAAGACCTTAAAAAGCTTTCACCCGAAGCACCAGTCCAACAGTCTTCCAGTGTCTCTGGGAATGTGCAGTAGTGTGGTAACAATTATTCGCAAGAATGCATCAAATATTTGTATTAATACTCAGTCTGGCGGCACTTAGTCGGCCCGCATTGCCCTGCACCGGCACCGGCGGCGTTGAACAGTTCAAGACCGTCACACGCGACTGGTGGCAGGTGGCACAATTCTATCAGATCTATCCGCGTTCGTTTATGGACTAGAATGGCGACGGTATTGGTGATCTCAAAGGTATCATCTCGAAGCTGGACTATCTCAAGGAGATTGGCGTTACGGCCGTTTGGCTGTCGCCCATTTACACCTCGCCCATGGCCGATTTTGGCTATGATATTGCCGACTTTTTCGATATACAGCCCGAATACGGCACACTGGACGATTTCGATGAGCTGATACGCGAGGCTAGTCAACGCAATCTGAAGGTCATATTGGACTTTGTGCCGAATCATTCGAGCGATGAGAGTGTGTGGTTCCAGAAGTCAGTGAAACGTGAGTAGGGTTACGAGGATTACTATGTGTGGCACGATGGCTATACGGATGAGTCTGGCAATCGTGTGACGCCCAACAATTGGGTAAGTTGTTGAAGAGATGATTGGTGATTAATAATCAAGTAGACATTATACGCTGGCATTCTGGTTGGGAAGAACTCATGCAGAATCTTCTGAGGAAAGTAATGGTCGCTCAGTCGAAATAGTATCAATCAACTATTGCATCGAAACTGTGATACCCTCTCTAAGACGGTTTCAATTTGGACAAACAATCAATCAAGCGGACGTTATTGTGGTTGCAGGAGAACTGTGGATGTAGGAGATGTCGTGTAGAATCTCCTGAGATAGCTGGATAACCGTCGGTTAGCCGCAATAGACCAAACAACTGTTGTACTTTAGGCGCGATACCCTCTCTAAAGTGGTTTCAATTTGGACAACCAATCAAGTTGACCTTATTCCAGCAGGCGTCATCCACTAAAACTCTTAGTAGAAAGGAGTTCGAGCGGAGACAAATGACCGTCGCTTAGTCGCAATGGAAACAAGAAACTTTTTTACTTAATGTGTGATGCCCTCTCTTCAATGGTTTCAATTTAGACAATCAATCAATATAGCCGACATTATACACTAGGATTCTTAATGGAGCAGAACAGGTGGAGGATCTGCAGAAGCAGTTGTCTGTCAAACAACTATTGCTTCTAAGGTGTGATACCCTCTACGACGGTTCAATTTAGGTATTCAATGAATCAAGCAGATGCTATACGCTGGAACTCCTAAGATAACTGACCAACGCTTAGTCAAAATGGACCCAAACAACTGTTGCACCTTAGGTGTGATACCCTCTATCAATAGTTACAATTTGAACAGTCAGTCAATCAAGCACAAGTTGATGATCATTGATTGATATTGAAGGTTATGCACTGAGAATCTTGGTGGAGAAGAATGCGAACGGATCTTCGGAGACAACTGGTTGTCAGCCGAAATACATAGTAGTTATTGCAACTACTTATTGCACCGAAGGTATTATAACCTCTCTGCGACGGTTTCAATTTGAACAGTCCATCAATCAACCAAACAGATGTTATACAATAGGAATCTGGGTGAAGAGAAGTCGTATAGGATCTTCTGACAAAACTGGTCGTCGGTTTTCCGCAATAGAACTAAACAACTGTGGTTCCTTGGACGTGGTACCCTCTCTCAACGGTTTCGATTTGAACAATCAATCAACCAAGCAAACATTGAGGGCTATTGATTTTTGATCAAACAGTCATTATACGTTTTGACTCTTCGTAGAGAAGAGATGTAACGGACATGGCCGTTATATTCTCTAGAGACAACTATCCGTCGCTTAGTCGAAATGAAAACAAACAACTTTTACAATCTTAGGTTTGATACCCTCTATGCAATGATTGCAATTTTGATAATCCAACAATCAAGTAGATTATGTACCTTGGAACTATAGAGGGAAAACTACTATGGTGGATCTTCAGAGGCAACTGGCTGTCATTTAGTCGAAATAGAAACGAAAAATTATTGCATCGAAAGCCTGAGACCCTCTTTACAAAGGACAACAGTTTTTAAAGCGTCTCAAGTATCCTTTCAAGTGGGAAGAACTTGCTTTCAAAAGTCTAACGAAGTTCCACCTTGATTCCACGTCGACTTTGTTTAATTCCTCTAATTCTTGTTGGTTGGAAGTGACCTCTCCGACCCCTTTGATACCGTCCGAGGTTTCAGACAGGGCGATCCTTTGTCCTGTGACCTCTCAACTTCACCATGGAGAGTGTTCTGCGCAAGGCCGGTGTACATCGTAATGGCACAATTTTCAACAAAAGTGTCCAGCTCCTTGCCTACGCTGATGACATTGATGTCATCGGGCGTAACAAGCGAGATGTCACTGCTGCCTTTGCGGCTATCGAAAGAGAATCTGCCAAAATGGGTCTGGTGGTAAATGAGGGCAAGACGAAGTATATGTTGTCTACACGCAGGGACTCGCAGCGGCTAGGGTCTCACGTCGAGGCCGACAGGTATACCTTTGAAGTTGTCAAGGAATTCGTCTACCTTGGCACCGCCATCAGCAGCAGCAATGATGTCAGTCTGGAGATAAAGCGAAGGATTACTCTTGCCACTAGGTGCTACTACGGTTTCGATAGGCAATTGAGAAGTAGAGACCTCTCTCGACCGAAAAAACTTGCACTCTATAGGACGCTTATCTTGCCCGTGCTTCTCTATGGCGCTGAAGCATGGACAATGACACGAAACGACACAGCGGCCCTTGGAGTGTTCGAAAGGAAGGTACTTCGCAAAATCTTCGGCCCTGTACGTGTTGGTGACGACTATCGTATACGAACCAACAACGAGCTGTATAAGGACATGGACGTAGCGCAGCGAATTAACATCCATCGGCTACGCTGGCTCGGTCATGTCTGCCGTATGGACGACGAAGCTCCGGCCAAAAACGTGTTCGATGCGATGGTTGGAGGTCGACGGCGAAGAGGGAGGCCGTGTCTCCGGTGGAAGGACCAAGTTGAAGAGGCCCTGGTATCTCTTGGTGCGACCAACCGGAGAAGGCGCGCGCAAAGCAGAGGCGCCTGGAGAGAAGTTTTGCGGCAGGCCGTAACCCGATAACGGGTTGTTATGGCCAGTTCAGTAAGTAAGTAAGTAAGTAATTCTTGTCACTTCACCCCATATATCTCCCCGCTTAAAGACTTTTGCGGCTCTGCCTGGAAATGGAGCAAGGAGCGTCAGCAATACCATCTACCTTGAGTAGATGGAGGGTATCCTTCTGGGGTATCCAATCGTCTTACCTATATGGAAGATGGTTTTTGGAGAACCTTAAGTTTCCTGTCAAGTCAAAAGTTTGGAGAAATGAATCTTTGCTGCTAACCAGACTAGAATTTTGTTCAATTTCTTTACTCTGTTTCCTTTTTTTCTGTAATTTGCATCTCTTCAGCTATAAATTTTGGGAAGTAGAGCCAGAAGCGTTAGCCATACCATTTACCGCCTTTGAGCAAAGGGTTTTTGGTAGAGTTTCAGGCTACCTTTCAAGGCAAAAGTTCAAGCAAATTACTCCGTGATGCCACTTATATTAAAACTTTGTACAATCCTCTAACTCTTTTCCCTCTGTATCTTTTTAGTTACAAGCATTCCGCGGCTCTGCTTGGGAATGGAACGATGAGCGCAAGCAATACTATCTCCATCAGTTTGCCGTTGAACCGTTGAGCAGCTACACCAACGACACCGAATGTTGCACATCTACACGCAAGATCAACCGGAGACGGTGGATATGGTGTATCAGTGGCGACGACTGTTGGATGATTACCAGCGCATTCATGGCGGCGATACACGTGTGTTGCTCACGGAGGCTTGGTCCTCGCTCGACTACGTTATGAAGTTCTATGGTAATCGAACAACCGAAGGCGCACAAATGCCATTTAACTTCCAGTTCATAGTGGGCAGCCGCCGTGGCTCAATTGGTTAGTGCGCTGGACCGCGAGTCGAAGGCAGCAACCTCAGGTTCAAATACTGCCTGTAATAACACCTAAAAAAAATAACGGGAAAACTCGTTTTCTCTTTCGGTGGCTGTCCTCTCAGCTGGAAATGGCAAACCTCTTAGAGTAAAAATTGCTTATGAAAAAGCTCCCAACCTGCCGTTCGGAACCGGCATAAAACTGTAGGTCCCTTCCACCCGCGTACAAATTCACACGCACAACACGGGTGGTTGCGGGAAGCTAGGCCTTAGTCTCGCGTAAGCGGGCTGTGGTGCCAGTCAATTATTATTATTATTATTCATAGTGGGCGGCAATGCCGATGCGAATAACACAAATCTGCCAGCCGGTGGGTTTGTTAAGATTATCAAGAGTTGGTTGGACAATATGCCAGCGGGCAAGACACCCAATTGGGTGGTTAGTGGAAGGAATTTGAAAGCATTTAGAGTTCATTTTAACAGGGTTTCTTATTTTTGTTTTGTTAGATGGGCAATCACGATCGCAATCGCGTGAGCCATCGTTATGGCGGACATTGAATTGATCTCATGAATATGTTGCAGATGTTTTTGCCGGGTGTTAGCATTACTTATATGGTAAGAATACCGTTGGGGAACACTTTCGGGGCAGACTTCTTCTTAGTGAAGTGTACTTTGTGCAACAATTCTAGGGCGAAGAGTTGGGCATGACCGATCTGGATATCTCCTGGGAGGACAGTCGCGATCCGCAGGCATGCAATTCGAATCCTGAAATCTATGGCCAACTGTCACGTGACCCCGAACGTACGCCCTTCCAGTGGAGCAACACTGCCAATGCGGGCTACTCCACCAACAGCACCACCTGGCTGCCTGTGAATCCCAACTATGTCGACATCAATGTGGAGACCGAGAATGGGGCCATGAAAAGCCATCTAAGTATGTACAAACAGCTTTGTGTTTTTTCTGTTGCTGTTGTTATTTGATAAAATGCTTAATTGTTATTTAATGTGAAGCAAATCAACTCACAATTTTATTGACATTTTCAAGTATTTGTGTTGTGTGCATTTCCTTTAGATAATTTTAAAGTGTTTGTGATCGTTTGTTTTCCTAACGATTAGCATTCAAGTGCTTGGTTGGGGATCTATAGCGTTGCGGCGCCTCTCAGGGAAAAAGCATTTTGAGTGCCTAACATTGCACACTTAGTAACAAGTAAAATACTTCAGAAAATGTTAAAGTGACTTTGAAATATTGATTGTTGCGAAGGTTATGAAAGGTGAATCGAAAATTATTTACAATAAAATAAAAAATTTAAATTTCCAAAAATTTGAAATATACATTTGGTAATGTATGATGTTTTCTTATATTCTATTGGAAGAATTATTTACTGGAAAGTTAGATTGAAAAACAAAATGCTTAAAACGTGTAACAATATTTGATGAAACGTTTTGATGAGAAAAAAATTTTATTAATTATTTAAAGAATTGCGGACCTCGATAGCCCAGCGAGTAGGCTTTTCTGGCTTTTTACACCAGAGTTCCTAGGTTCGATTCCTAGCTCGGGCTGGTGAAACACTTGTCTATTTCTTTTGCTATCCACATAAAGTAGATGAGAATTACAAGAGTCCTACAAGTGTGTTCTTGGCAGCCTTCTAGTGAAAGAAAAGCCGCCAACCGCCATTCGGATTCGGCATTAAACCAAAGTAAATCCTTTGTTCAAAGTAACACCTTCTCATTGATCTTCAAATTTACAACAACCTCCAGTGCCACTTGTAACCAAATCAGCAAGTATCTTTAAGCTTTATTTACAGTAATTTCTAATTAAATATGTATTATGAGTCCAAAAATACCTAAAAATCTTTCATAAAGTGTCAGTTACCTAATAACTTACTGATGATATCACTAACTGATATAGAGATAGACTTCGGAGGCAACAGAAAAGCCTCGTAGCGATACACACATCAATCTTGGTTTCGTATGATCTCTTGATGTGACGAATTGGAGAAGGGGCTCGTAGCAGTAACCTTTTCTTAGTAGGAGACTTGGTATAGGCCATGACCAGTTATCTAATAACTTACTAGTGATATCACTAACTGATGGTTGACATAGATTTCGGGGTCAACAGAAAAGCCTCGTGCGATACACACGTCCCTCTGCGTTTCGTATGATCTCTTGATGTGACTAATTGGAGAAGGGGCTCATAGCAGTGGCCTTTTCTTAGTAGGGGGTCTTTTGATAGGCCATGGTCCGGTAACTTTTTGTAATGGCCAGTTATGAGTTATATGACCAACAAACAGGGCTCCTAACAAGTTGAGCAGTGGAACAAAAATGCCTTCTGATTGAAATTTCTTCACGCACTTTAATTAAATCAAACTTCTTCAGCACTGTCATTCAATTTGATAAGCTTTTATCATCCCTCGCACACTTAGTTATAAACACATAAATGACATAACAACTTTAACCACTTCACTGCTATCGAGTGCCACTGATTTAAAAGCAAAATACAAAAATTCTTACCCCAACTCTATAAAAGTGCATGCGGAATTGCTGTTTGGCCGCAGTCGCAAAACTACACAAAATGTTGCAGCAAAAATCGATCAGAGTGCTGCTGTCGCTGCTGCTACTGACAGCTGGCATCCGCGCCTGTGAGCGTCAAGTCAGCGCGCAGGCAGCACAAAAGGATTGGTGGCAAACGGCACAATTCTATCAGATCTATCCGCGCTCCTTTATGGACTCGGATGGCGACGGCATTGGCGACTTGAAGGGCATCACCTCGAAGCTGGATTACCTCAAAGAGATCGGCGTGACCGCCACCTGGCTGTCGCCCATATTCACCTCGCCCATGGTGGACTTTGGCTACGACATCTCCGACTACTATAGCATACAGCCCGAGTACGGCACCATGGAGGACTTTCGTGCGCTGATTGCACGCGCCAATCAGCTGGAAATCAAGATCATACTGGACTTTGTGCCGAATCACTCGAGCGATCAGAATGAATGGTTCAAAAAGTCCGTTAAGCGTGAGCGCGGCTACGAGGACTACTATGTGTGGGCGGATGCCAAAATCGATGCCGAGGGCAATCGACAGCCGCCCAGCAATTGGGTAATAAAAAAATAGATAATAATTGAAAGTGAGTTCTTTATGCTTTTTCGCTGTTTGCAGCTTCAAAACGGCGGCGGCTCCGCTTGGGAATGGAACGAAGAGCGTCAGCAGTATTATTTGCATCAATTTGCCGTACAACAGCCCGATCTCAACTATCGCAATCCGGCTGTGGTGGCACAAATGAAGCGCGTAATGCGCTACTGGCTCGATCAGGGTGTGGCCGGTTTTCGCGTGGACGCGGTGCCGATGTTGTTCGAGGTGGGGCCCGATGCCAATGGCCAATATCCGGACGAGCCGCTGAGCGGTTTAACCGACGACACACAGGCTCGCAACTATTTAGAACATGATCTGCTGGAGGATCGTCCCGAGACCATTGATATGATCTATCAGTGGCGTAAAGTGATGAACGAACATCAGCGCATTTATGGCGGCGACACGCGCGTCCTTCTGATTGAGACCGGCGCGCCACCTGCCTACACCATGCAAATGTACGGCAACGCCACCAGACAGGGAGCACATCTGCCGTTCAATTTCAATTTGATTTTCCAATTGTTATCGGAAGTGACGGCGCCAAAGGTACAGCAAGCGGTGGACAATTGGTTGAAGAATATGCCAACGGGACGCACAGCCAATTGGGTGGTAGGTAGAATTAATTTTGAGCCATATTTATGCCAAAAATATTTGCATTTGTTGTATTTTTTATGATTTAAGATTGGCAATCACGACCAACCTCGCGCAGCCAGCCGTTATGGCACCTCACTCATTGACGCCATGAATATGTTGGTGATGATGCTGCCGGGCGCTAGTGTCACCTATCAGGTGAGTGCTCTTGAATGTAATTTAAAATTATAAAAGTTGAAAATATAATTTTTGGGTTTTTAAGTTAAATTTAAAACTTCGAACTTCACTTCGAATTTTCGAACTCGACTTCGAATTTTCGAACTTGAGTTTGAATTTTCTAAATAATATTAACATGCTCAGAAAATGAATTCTTTCGTTCAAAATAAAATTTCGAAACTGACTGCATTTTCGAACTCTTCAAGCTTTAAACAACGTTCACATGTTAAAAAAATGAAGTTTGAACTTGAAAATTCACTTCTTCCAACTCTATTTCGAATTTTCGAACTTAAGTTAGAATTTTCAAAGTTGACTTTGAATTTTCAAATTGCGTTTGCATATACAAAAAATTACTTTCGAAGTTGGAAATCAAGTTTTTCGAACTTGACTTAAAATTTTCGATCCACTTAGATTTTTCGAACTCGACTTTTAATTTTTTAAACAATATTCACATGTTTAAAAAGTGATTTCTCACATTCAAAATACAATTTTCGAGCTTTATTTGAATTTTATTTCAAACTTTCAACCAACGTTCACATGTTGCAAAACGTTAAAAAAGTCTAACGTTCAAAATTAACTTTTCCGAACTCGATTTAGAATTTTCAAAGGTGACTTTGAATTTTCAAATTGCAGTTGCATATACAAAAAATTACTTTTTTAGCTTGAAATTAACTTTTCCGAACTTGATTTAGAACTTTAGATCTTGATTTTGAATTTTTGAACATGACTGAATTTTCTAAACAATATTCGCATGTTTGAAAAGTGATTTCTTAGCTTGATTTTAACTTTATTTCGAACTTCCATATAACGTTCACATGTTAAAAAATCTAACGTTCAAAACTAACTTTTCCAAACTCGATTTCGAATTTTCAAAGGTGGTGACTTTGAATTTTAAAATTGCATTTGCATATACAAAACTTCGAACTTGATTTAGAATTTTTGAAGTATACTTGAAATTTTTGAACTTGACTTTGAATTTTCTAAATAGTATTCATACGCTCAAAAAATCAATTCTTATATTCAAAATAAAATTTGCGAGCTTTACTTTGCATTTTCGTCTACTTCCAGCTCACGAAACAATGTTAACAAGTTAAATTAGGTCTAACGTTTAAATTTAACTTTTTCGAACTTGATTTTTAATTTTCGAACTTAAGTTCGAACTTTCGAAGTTGACTTCGAATTATCAAATTGTTTTTGTAGATACAAAAAATGAGTTTTAACTTTTTTGGAATGCTATATTAATTTTCTACGATATTACTTTGCATATCCAAATGCCTAAAAACGTAAGATTAATTAAAAAATTTCACAAACAATTTTGAATAGGCATAATTATACATAGCTCTCAAACATTTATTATGAATTTTCGAAACTTTCCCTTTCCTCAAATCAGGGTGAAGAACTTGGCATGACCGATGGCGTGATTCCTTTGAAGGATTCCTTCGATGATCGTGATCCTGAGCGCACGCCCTTCCAGTGGAACGCTGGCAAAAATGCAGGTAAATACAGGGTGATTAATAGTTCAAAACTGTTAGAGTAAACTGACATGGAATAAATGTTTTCTTCCATGGCTTCTTTTACTTTGTTTTTCTATTCGAAAACTTTGTTTATTTGAAATGCAAAACTTGACATTGATTTCAATTTCATAGGCTTCTCCACTGCTGCGAAAACTTGGCTTCCGGTTGCTCCCGGCTATGAAACGGTCAACGTTGAGGTAGAGTCGAATGCTGAACGTTCGCATTTGAAGATCTACAAAGCGCTCGTTGAGTTGCGCAAAAACTCGATAAGCTTGCAAAATGGCTCCTACAAATACAAAGCACTAGGCGACGGCGTATTTGTGCTGGAAAGGTTAGAAATATTTATTGTACTCACGACTCATTTATAAATTATTTGTGGGTATTTCTTGTTGTGTTGAACAGATCAATGGAAACTTGGTATGAGGGCGAGATCTTCGTGTTTGTGGCCAATTTTAGCGAAGGTGAATACATGATTGATTTAATGTCAAAGTTTGATGCAGATCTGCCAAAGAATATGATAGTAAAGATCAGTAGTCTGGATTCAAATAAGGCAGTAGGGTGAGTTGATGTTAAATATAATTAGGTGATAACTAATTCCAGTTGGTTTTGATTTATATTTAAATGTTTTTAATTGTAATTTTTCTAGCACGGCAATACACCTCGATAATGTGGTTTTGAAATCTGGCGAGGCGTTGGTACTGGGAAGCAATTACGGCTAAAGTAAGTGAATGGCTGTTAAACAATTTCAATGTTCGGCCTCAGTTTTCAAGTGAAGAGCCAAACAATTCAGGGTGTAAAGTACAACAGACAATTGTATATAAACAAATTTTAACACTATTAGTCAAAACACATACTTGGAAAAATGTAAAATAATGTTTAAATAAAGACTTAATAAAATAGAAAACATCTCAGAAATGTGCTACTGTGGGCAAAAAATAGTAAGACTTTTTAATTTAAATTTCGCGCGGACACCCATTCGTCGAAATATTTTTTTTCTAGGTTGGTATGACTGTCAGTGACATCTGTGCCAAATGTCACATCAAAATAATCATTAGTGTTTAGTATACGCTTGTCTTTCTGAAGTACCAAAAGTGCATTCGGCGATTTTGAGTAAAATTATTAAACAAAGAAGTTCCATTAAATGTTGTGTTCGGAATCAAATTTCTGGTGCCTGATTTCTGAAACGTTCAATAGCGAAGCTATTCGTAAAAAGAGGCCGGAATTATGGGCCGACAACTCTTGGTTTTTGGACCGTCGCATACTGCATTGATTCTTCGTGAGTTTTTCGCCAAAAATTCAACCAATATCGTTCCACAACCACCGTATTCGCCGTAGTGCCATTAATTAATGTTTTTTCACAATTTCTCCATGCAATCTTTTAACCCATCGTTGACTTTGTCAGATTTTGATTTTCGAAAAAATGAAAAACACGTATCGAATTATTTCACATTTGATGTACTTTCACTAAGTTTTCAAAGTCAAAAGGTCCAAAAAATCTTGTTTCAAAAGCCTCATTAATCATGTTTTTCATAGATTCCCCATACCAACTTTTAACCCGTCACTGACCGATTCGATATTTGTTGTACTTTCTCCAAGTTTAAAGTAACAAGGTCCAAAAAATGTAATTTCTCAATACACAATTTTAACTGGTTTACTCCTTAAGTTTTGATATTTACAAAAAATCAAAAACACGTGTTTAATTATTTTTGATTTCAAGTATTTTCACCGACTTTGAAGTCAATAGGCTTATTGAATCATGTTTGTTTTCGTAGTCTTCCCGAATACAAAACTTAACCCATTGATGACCCTGTTAAATTTTGATTTTCGAAAAATGTAGAAATACTTGTTGAATTATTTTCAATTTGGAGTACTTTCACCAAGTTTGAAATCAATAGGTTTATTACATTGAACATCTTAAGCCATGTTTTGCCCTTTTAGACCCCGAAAAATGCCATCTTAGCAGAGGTTCAATTTCTTTAATGTATCCACAGTTCAAATTTCATGTGTGTAGCTGGGCGGTGATGAATCAGTTACTGAATCAGTCTGTCTGTCTAGGAAGTACGGGCCTCGACCACCAGAGGCTCTAAGTTCGAAGGCATAAATGCAGTATAGCGAACCCTTGTGAAAAAAATAAATAAATATTCTATTACATAGAGGCTTGACTTCAGAATCTATTTAACTAAAAATTTTGTCTGGGAAATGCCCACAAAAGACGTGGCTTGGGGTCAAAGTTCAAAGTTGGTATTAACCCTCGCTTTAGCGGACGGTTCTGGCCAGACCTTTTTCATTTTCATTCGAAAATTTTAACGAAGCTATTTTACATAGCGACTTGTCCTTCTAGGTAGCTTCCTAAAATTTTATTCTCTTTCGATCTATACATATATCCTTATGAAAAAAGTCCTTGCAATAGGAGAAAAAAGGATGTTTAGAAATTACCCCTTCGGTTTAGCGGATGGTGTCTGGCCAGACCCCTATATATTTTGTATGGAAATACATGTAATTTGAGCCTTTTATCTTTTTTTTTTTGCATTATTCATTGTAAATATATACTTTTGTGCTCATATATGCGAAGCTGACTTTCATGTAAGTATGTACACACACGCACACACACGCACACATGCACGGACACATACAAATACGCACATAAACACGCGCGCTTATGTGTATTTTGGTTTTTTTTCTGTATCTTTTATTGTATTTCTATTGCTTTCGTCTTCTCTTTCTCCCATTCTACGCTTCAGTTGTCTGCTGAACGTTGAACGAATAACATACGAATTACTGCGAGAATATATTTTTTACGCGCAATAGAATAAATTTTTTGTGTGAAAGATGAGTGATGAATTGGAATTTGTGTATAATACACGATTGCGTGGAAGAAGCATAACTACCGATTTTCACGATCGTTTGGCCAGTGCATTGATGATGGATTTTGGCAACGGAACCGATGATGAAGAAGACGAAGAAGAAGATCGTCGATTTGAAGACGATGTAAGTGAATACATGCCAAACGAAGACGCATCAGACATTGAGGACGATTTAGTGATTGAGCCGAATGAAAATTTTGAAAGCGATGATGAAGCAGAAGGAGAGAGACAAGATGTTGGCCCAGAAGAAACCGAAACCTGTTTGTACGGGAAAGATGGCACCAAATGGGAAAAAGCCGAGCCGAATACAGCTACTCGTGTCCGTCAACACAATTTGATGCGATTCGAATCTGGACCGAAGGATGAGAACTCCATTCCGGTCGAGGTATTCAAGAAATTTTTTACTGAAAATATTTCATTCATCATCATAACCGAAACAAATCGACATGCAAGAGAGTTCGTTCGCAAATTCAACGAAGAAAATTCCGGCTCAGCCAATCCACTAGAGTGGAAAGATATGACCAAGACCGAGCTCAATGCATTCATTGGTATTCTTTTCGCTGCTGGACTTTCGCATAACAATACGCAAAAGGCCACAGAGTTGTGACGTATGAATGCTCTTCCGATATTTCGTGCAGCTATGTCATATAATCGTTTTATTGCAATCTTACGATTCATTCGGTTTGATGATAGTGGCACGCGTGCATTTCGTCAACAAACGGATAAAGCCGCTCCTATTCGAGACATTTGGAATTATTTGAATGAAAATCTCGCCAAAAACTACGATCCGCACGAAAATATAACTATCGACGAGCAACTATTTCCATATCGCGGCAGAACCAAATTTACACAATTCATCCCATCTAAACCAGCAAAATATGGTATCAAAGTGTGGTGGGCATGCGATTCAAAGACAAAATATCCTCTGCAAGGAAAGCTATACACGGGAAAAGCCGATGGAGGACAGCGCGAGACAAATCAAGGCGAAAATGTATTGCTTCAATTATCTGGTCGATATTCGAATAGCGGTCGAACGATCGTAGCCGATAACTTTTTCACAACGTTGAATGGAGCAAAGCGATTGGCTTCTCTTGGTCTTGCATACGTTGGCACTGTACGAGCGAACAAACCATTTTTACCTGAACAGTGCAAAAAGAAGTCTTCTCGTCCTGTTCTTTCGTCTATTTTCGGCTTCCACGAAAATTTGGTTTCTCTCTGTAGCTACGTTCCAAAAAAAAAACAAAGCCGTAAATCTGCTATCAACGGTGCATTACACGAAATGTTGTGAAGGTGAAGCGATGAAACCGGAGGCGATTTTATATTACAATAAAAACAAAGTCGGTGTTGATTGCATGGACCAAATGGTCACACATTACACTACGAAACGGCCAACACGACGCTGGACTTTGGCTTTTTTTTTAATATGCTCGATGTTATGGCACTGGCAAGCTATTGCATATGTAAGGAGATTGATAAGAACAATAAAAAAGACGCAAGACGACAATTTCTCCAAACTCTTTCCGATACATTGGTGCTTCAAAACGTCGAAGATCGTATGAACAATGTTCATTGTATCAAGCATTTTTATGTTCGTTCAGCTGTTGAAGCATTCTTCGGCAGACCAATCAATATTCCAACAAATGTTGTGGCTACACAAAGAAGCGGCGCTGATACACTTACCAGCAAACTAGACTGTCGTCTTTGTTTACAAGGATGCGAAAAGCTTCGTCGCAAAACTCGTTTTTTTTGTTCGAAATGCGCCCTACCAGTTTGCCAACAACATTCAAAGGTCGAGTATACCTGTTTTTCATGCAGCCAGAACTCATAAATTTTTCCTTTCATCATAAAATCCATTGAAAACCCATTTTATATGCTTCAAACAACATGCACACATACAAAATAAAGGGAAACAAAATTTCAACGAAAATGTGTTTTTCTTTACAAATCGAAAATTCCCAGTTCATATTTTTACTTTTTCAGCTTATTGAGGATTTGTCATACACGAATGGGTAGGTAAGAAACTCAAAATATGTGATCAGCAGGTCAAAAAATGGCTTAGAACACACTATTAAAAACCCATTATTCCCATATAAATACATGTGAATACATAGGGGTCTGGCCAGACACCATCCGCTAAACCGAAGGTAACCGAAACATCCGCTAATACGAGGGTTAAAATAACTTAATCAATTCTCAATCGATTTACACGATATGGGTATTAAATGAAAGGCCTTTTCCAATCCTTTCAATTGGTATGCAACATTAGATACGCGGTATAAGTTATAAGCAAAAACTATTTTTTTTATATAAAATTAAAAAAAACGAATTTTTTTTCGAAAATCCCCATTATTAAGTTATAATAATTCTGTTACCATATTATAGCATGTGGAATTCCCTTTGCAATAAAACCAATTTTTTTACTATTGCCCCGAAACGGTTAAGAGAGAAGATATTTAAACAGGTTTTACTGTACTTTTGAAGACACACAATTTTCAAGGCATCAATTTTTAAATGGTTAAGTCTTAGTTAATCCTATCTACTTCAACAAAATTCCTCTTTTCATTTGTTAACACTTACTTCATACTTGGTCCACTGAAATTAGTTAACACTGTAAAACTGTTTTGGTTTAAATTCACTTTATTTGTTTTTTTTTTTTGGTTTCATATTTAAAGGTAGAGCTTTTCATTACATTGTTTTTGTTTTTCTTCATTCATTAGCATAATTTTTTTTACTTGCTTATTATTTGATTTTCTTTAACAACAATTATCAATTTGTTAAATTGCTATAAAGTTAACTTAGCGTAAATTTAAATGTATGTATGTACACAATATCAAATACAATACAATACTTATGCATATGTACAGTTATACTAGAACATACATACATAAATACCTATATATATATTTTGTTATATATATATTTATAGTACAATAAATTATTAAACACACAACTGGAAATGCAAAACTCAAGTGTTAATATTTATGTTTAATGTTTTTGTTGTCATAATTTGGCTAGTTTCATGTTCATTATGCATTAACTACGTTAAAAATTATTATATTTAAATGGTATTAGCACAAATTGAAATGACAAATTTTAATACTTTAGCTGCAACAGCATTTGTTGTTATGCGAGTCAAATGTGCCACTTTTACTATGTAAACTTGTCACATTGGCCACAACTACTTATACTTTCACTCGAGACTAGTTAATCATTTACAATTATTAATAGTTTTTTTTTAATTTTTTAAATATAATTATTCATTATTAATATTTATAATTATTCATATTTATATTTAAGATTATTTGTATGCTATGTAACAATTTAAAGTTTATTTTTATACAAGTAACTTTACCTGCAGTCGAGTAAAGTTGCTTACTTCAATGGCTTTGTTGTTGCTACTTAACTGTGCGTACTTAAATGTTTAAATCAATTTGATTTTGTATGTAGAAAAGTCGGTTTTTTTCTATTAACAACAGCACTCAATTTCAATTTTAATAACATTAAATAGTAATTTTCCAATAGTATCTAATTTTTGTTTTAATGAACCTTTAAGTTTTAGTCTAAACAGATTTGCAGAACTTTAAAGTTGTTTTGCATATTTAATTTTCTTAAACTTTCAAGCTTTTCAAGTTTGTTTCATTCAATTTCTTATGCATTACTGGGTTGCTGTGTCTTCCTAGTTGCACTCGACACTGGCAGCTTTTAAATAAAAAGCCTGAAAGCTTTTGCTTTACTGAAAATGTGACACACTTTCGGCTACTCACAACATTTGCTGTTTCTTTTCAATAAAATTTATTATGTTGCTGGGCTCAAACAACACAACAAATTCAATTGTCTGCTCCGCGAACAAACACACACACACACACACACACACACACATGCACTAGTACGCAGATTTTTTCCCTGCAGTCATTTTAGTTAATTGGTGGTAATGACAAAAAATTGTGTGTTGGGTGTGTTGTCGACAGGAGATGAGCGTTGATTAGGTTACAGAAGGGATAATTATTTTTTTTGTTTATTTATTAAATTCTCATTGAATATTTTGCATATAATTAATTCAACTACAGCTCAATTATGATTTCATATACGAATGCTTGTTTGTGTGTGTATTTGTTACAGTAAAGCAATCCCTTTTGTAACATAATCGCATCTCTGCTGCTTAGCTTCGAGTGCTGCCATCAATGCCGAATGCTCCGGTTGCACATTGTTTAGTAATTAACACTAATTATGTGGATTATTTGATTCATTATTATGATTTCTATGTCTTACTTTGACCTGTTTTTAGAGTGTGTGAGTGAGTCACTCACTGTAAGTGACCGCTACAAATTTTGTTTAAATGTTTATCTGCCTTTTGTAAACAATAATATCACATTTTGATTACACGCTTTAGTTATGTAAATGATTTGAACTTAGACAGAAACTTATCGACATTAAATGGACTAGTGGGGTTTTTGCTATGTTTCGAGCTGGTTTTGTACAACTTTAAAAATTTCTCCTAAATGAAATGGAAAACAGAAAACCACACTATGCCTTTTTTGGTGTAAGAAGTTTCAAGCTTTGAATTAATTAAGATTTCTGTATCAGCAAAGAATTTTGATGGAAAGGTCACTAGTTGGAGTTGAAAACGGGACAGATATAGTTTTTTTTAAGAATTTACTATAAGTTGTTGTTAGTGTAAACTGTTGGCTATATTCCGTTCAGTAGCAGGGCAAAACCTTTTTTCTGAATTTTCAAGAAGCTTAAGGGGGCTTTCCCGTTTTTCGGTTTCAAAAAATCGTTTTTTTTTTTTACAGAAATCGATTTATAAATACTATAACAATATAAACTATAACTACTATAAACAATATAAAGCCAAAGTTTCATAATAAAATATGCAATAGTTTTGAAGTTATAGCCAAAAATGTTTCGGCGCGCACAACCTCGCGTACGCTTTAAAAAAACTTTAAACGCGTTTTTCTCGAAACCATGTTTTTGTGAAGTTTTTTACACTTTTTTCGGATCTAATGAACCGATTTGGATAAAACTGAATTTCACGTGTTCACAAATGAATTCTCTATCGCACATCATACGATTTTTTCAATATTGTGAAATTTCGATTTTTAACAACACTTTTAGTACCAAAATTTTGCAAAAAAATCGATTTTTTTTTCACATTTGCGCCAAATTTCACCAAGTTGAAATTTTTCAAAAATCCTCCGATGTGCGATAACTAAAACTATGTAATTAATGAAAATGATGGTCAATTTGATTTCAGATAAACCGTACCCGAGAAAAGTGTAAAAAACTGGGAGTATGTTTTCCAAACAAGGCAACATAAGTACTTGGCAAGCCGGCGGCCATTTTGTTTTTTTTCCAAAAAAAAATTTTTTTTCAACTCACTATTGTAACAACAAACAAAATAAGAAAGGATTACAACATTTTATCAAACTGTCTTTCCAAAATTAATTCTTGAAAAACACCTCATTTTTCGACGAAAAAACGGGAAAGCCCCCTTAACATTCTTTGGCAGACCGTTAACACTAAAAAATATGGTAAAAGTGTTTTTTATAAGCAAAATTATTAACTAGAAAAAGAATAATAGTCAGCAATTTTGAACAAGAAACTATAAATTTTAGTAAAGTTCTAAAAAAAAGATCCAATTCTCTAGAAAACTTAAACTACCAACTAAAATAAAGGTAATAATAAAAGAAAAATTAAAATTGAAATTGAAATTAAAATAAAAATTTAAATAAAAAAAAATTATAAATAAAAATTACTGAAATATACTTAAGGGGTAAATTTTGAAAAAATCGATTTTTTTTTTATTTCATATTTTTATAGTATCATAGAAAAAGTATACGAACGGATTTTGTCGAATTCGTAAACGTCTCTGAGATACAGGTCCTCAAATCCGTCTCGTTCACTACGCGGTAACACGGTTTTAAAACTTTGGCCGAAAAATTGGCCGATTTACTTGATTCTTGTTTTGTTGTATTCAAAACGTTTTGCTCTACGGGTTAACCTACGGAGATTGCGCTCCATTGACTAGCCGATTTTTGGGGGGAGCTTTTAGAGCAAAAAAAAGGGCGAATTTCGAAAAAAAAAGTTAAAACGATGCCGCGGGTCCAATTTTGATCAGATCGGGTTCATTATAGGTCATCCCTTAATTGGAGTAATGCTTTTTAAGATACAATTTTTGGATTACATTTCAGACGAACAGGGACAAAGTTAGTATGGCGCAAACGCACCCTTACAAAAAAAACATGGCCGGTACTCAGCTGGCGGACCCCAACAGTGTTCGCGGTAGCACGTGGAACAATTTTTTTTTTATAATTCAATATGTAAAGAATAAATATACGAAAAATTATCTCATTATCATTTGCAGTTTCTGAAAAAAAAATCCCAAAAAAACTTTAAAAAACACCGTTTGTACTAGAGGACCTCCTTAAATAATAAATTAAATTTTATCTTTGAAAATTAATGATTGTCTATTTGTCTGCTTGTTCTTTATAGACTGAGAAACTATTTGAGCGATTGATCTGAAATTTTGAAACAATTGGGTGCATGTCCAGGAGTAGGTTTCTGAATATATTTTGTTGTGTATGGACAAGGGGTCATGGCACCGCTCATACAATTCAAATCGTTGTCCCATGGATCTGTAGTTTCTTTGCTGAAATTTAAAGGGCATTGAACGAAAGGGCGTGGCACCGTCCATACAACTAAAATCTATAATATTAAATAATTTCAGAATTATAAGTCCAACAGCAATGAAATTTAGTATAGCGTCGAACCATAGATGTGTAATTGCAATGGTCAAATTTAATGCGCGTTGGACAAGGGGCGTGGCAATGTTTTTGAGACCCAATATTTCATATAAATTTGGAATATTAACTTTCACATAACTGACACTCACTACAAACTTACTACAGTGGGCGTCCAGTATAACGAACTTTCGATTTAACGGCCACATTTTTTCCATTGATGGTTCTGTATTACGAACGAAAGTGAAATTTGCTATTCGAATATTTTTGTTGTTTTTCACCCTTCGATTTGCTTTGCGTTCGGTCGGTTTTTTCTTTTAAAAATTAAAATTTCAATAATCAATCAAGAGAAATTGCCATACAGAAAAGTTTACTTGCGGTAAAGAGGCAATCGGGCATCTAAGATTTTTTCACTGTACACACAAAGCCATATTTGTATTTTGAAAATACTGGAATAAAAAAAGATATTTGTTTAAAAACTGAATATGTGAGACTTATTTATTTAAGAAGGATGGTTTAAAACAAAAACAATTTGGATAGATTTAACAAATTTTTCGATTTAACATATTGGGGGTACAACATAAGATTCGTTATATTGGAAGTCCACTGTACTTAGACGCACTCTCTGACTCAGCATTGAAAATTGTTACAGCATCGCCCATGGATGTGTGGTTCCTCTAGAAAACTTTAATAGGCGTTTAACAAGAGGCGTGGGCTTTTTTTTTGGTAACCGAATTTTCTAATAAATTTGGAACCATTACGTGCACATCAATGACACTCGATACAAAGTTCTTCATACTTAAACGTACCCCGCGACTAGAAAATTTGAATGGGCATTGGGAAAATGAAATGGGCATTAAAGCTACTAACTGTACTTCAACGCTTAAAAACTTACCTTTACTCGCTTACATCTCTAAACGAGACCTTCACGAGAGATCTTCGTCTGAAGCACCATCAGTAAATCATATATGACTTATAAAATTCATTAATATAAATCTCGAATATGGGACTAGGAGTCTAGGAGGAACCCAGGAGTCTCATTCATCCAAGACGACCAAAGGAATCATGGTGACATCTTTTGTAGGTCCAAATCATACACGATTCACAAGAGTCCAAACCGTATCATTTCGAGGTCTAAATCATATACGATTCACAAGAGTCCCCAATTGGTTTTCGACCATGGGACTAGGAGTACACGTTTGCATGGTAACACAATGAGCTCTATGACCTCATGGCTTTAAGATGACTACTAAAACACCATTAATACAAATCATACGATTCGTAAAAGCAAAAGTCATTACTATGAATTTCGTATACGAGACTAACTAGGAGAAAACCCAAGAGCCCCATGATCTAAGCGAAGCTTTCTAGAGGAATGCTAAAATACCACTAAGAAGTCTGATACGGTTAATAAAAACCACTTATTGGTTCTTAAATATGGGGCTAGAAGGACAAATATTCCTGGTAACACAATGATCTTCATAGTCTCATGTCTTCAAGACGAGCACTAAGCATCACCAATAAAACTCATACGCTTCTTAGAGGCTTTTAATTTGAATCTCGAACGCTAAACTAGGAGAGAATCTCGTGTGGTAAGCGAATGAGTCTCAATGCCTAAGTGATGCCTTCGAGATGACCTCTAAGACGCTACCAAGAAATCCTCAATCAATTTCTAGAACTCACTTTTCTTCTGGAACATGGAAAAAGAGATTAGAACAATTTGTGTGGAATCACAATGGGTTCAATAGATATTCGAGATGTCCACCAATAAATCTTATACGATTCATAAAAGCCATTGAGTTGATTTTGGAACACGGAGGCGTAAACCTATAAGTTCCATCTCTTTAGTTATGTCACCGAAATGATCTCTAAGACGCTACCAAGAAATCTTAGGAGAGAATCTCATGTGGTGTGTGTGGAGAGAATCTCGTGTGGTAACCCAATGGGTCTCATGGCCTGAGTGATGCCTTCGAGATGATCACTAAGACGCTACCAAGAAATCTTGTACGATTCATAGAAGCCACAAAATTGGTTCTGGAACATGAAAAGAGATATTGGGAGGAAATATGTGTGTGTCTAATGAGATGTCTTCTATTCGTTCTTCTATACATTGTGCGATTCATAGAACTCACTAATTGGTTCTGGAACATTGGAAGAGAGATTAATAGGAACAATTTGTGTAGAATCACAATGGGTTCAATAGAATGATGATGAATGAGATTAATAGGATCAATTTGTGTAGAATCACCAATAAATCTCATACTTAAATTTGAATTTGGAACATGGGCCTAAGAAGCAACTAGGAGTAAACCTATAACTTACATCTCCTTAGTTATGTCACCGAGATGATCACTAAGATGCTTACTAAGAAATCTTGTACGATTCATAGAAGCCACAAATTGGTTCTGGAACATGGAAAGAGATCTTAGGAGATGATAATGAGATCTCTTCTAGATAACCACCAAAAATTCTCATAGTTAGGATTCATCATTTTTGTTATTTTTTAAGGTTCTTAAGCACCGCGACCAGTGTTGATCTTTTGCGCAAGCTTTGTTTTAACCCTCAGTTTGAGGATTTTTGATACTTTTTTCACAGAGAGTGGAGTACAAAATACTATCTCTTCTTCGGGGCTCAGGTTGTCGCCTCTAACTGGAGAAATCTTTTTCTGCTGAGTGCGAGAAATCACTGAAAACATGTACAGAAGTTTTTGGTTTTTAATTTAATTTCTTGTAGACATTCGAAGGGGGAATTTTCATTTTATTGATATGATACCAGTCAAGTATTCAGTGAGAATGAGGAGGTTCTCCTTTTCTGGCATGAGAAGTTTTTTGGATACTTCTCTGCTTGGGGCTAAAATTGTGTAGCCTGACGTGGTCTCGTACTGTTGACTCATTGCTCGGCAAAATGTCGATCTACCTATTCCGTTAGCCATTCTTGTGTGTGTCCTTCGGAAAGGTCTTCAGAACCGTTCCAGGCTTAACAGTTTGAGGGGACCTAAAAGCCATTAATTGGTTCTCGAACATGGAAATCGACTAAGAGTAGAACTTGCAGTCTTCTCACCTATCCTTACCTACCAAGGAGAGACTTATTGGTGACAATTTTCAAACTATTTTGGAGAAGACTTACTTTACATACCAACATATGGAACTGGCCCCACAGCAATAAAATACAAAACTTAAAAAACATTTTTTAAAATTTAATTAAAACTAAAATTTACTAAGAGATATAAAGGAAAATGCCTCAAGATATAATTTTTATAATTTTACAAAACCTGCCTACAATAATTCCCTCTAACTAAACACAAGTGGAAGCAGTTTACACACTGGAACTAGCGCTCTCTCTTTCGCGCATATTTTCGCTATAACTCTTAGCTCACTCAAAGTACAGCGATGCACTTCTAACTCAACTATAAAGTATCTGGTTTTTGTTGTTTAAATGCTGCACTAATCTAATTTAAATTAATTTAAACTAACCTAACCTAACTAAACGTAACGTTCTCATCGCATACTCACTGACAACTTAACACCTAAACTTATGCACAACTTTAATCTAACACTTAAGTGAATAGTTAAGTTTCTTCAAGCAGTCACATTGGTATTTAGCACTTAATCCCAGAACAAACGTTAGCGTTTAGAAAATCGCATAAAGGTGGCAGCATCGCTACGAAATATTCTTCTTGAGAACACTCACTTAGACCGGAATGGCGCAGCGTTTCTTGCTGCCGCCATTGCTGCTGCCGCTGCCGCTGTTGTTGCTGTTGCTGTGCGCCGGCTCGGCGGCTGCATTGTTGGTTGCACTATTATCGTTGTTATTGTTTTTACATCGCGTCCTATTCAACTTTGGCTCGGCACTGCAATTGCTGCAGCCCACCGCACTCAGTCGCTCGTCCACGCAATTCGCCGTTGCGGCATATTGCGGCTGCTGCGTCAGTCTGCTCGGCTCGACGCTGCTGGTGGCCGTTTGCCTGTTTGGCTATAAACTTGTCGTGGCCGTTTGCAATTTTGCACAGTCGTTGTTGGTGTTTGTGGGATTGTTGGCCACGTGTTGCGGCACATGTTGCTGTAGCATTATGTGGTTGCTGAGCGTATGCGGTGTGCTGGCTGCGCTCGCCGTGCTGCCAATTGTGGCCACCGCTGTCTCAACGTTTGCCGTATGCGGCATTGAACTGGTTGTTGTTGCTGCCGTTGGCATGTTTGTTGTTGTTGCTGCTGCTGTTGTACTTGTGCCGGGATTGCCATGCTGCTGTTGATTGATTTTGTTGTTGTTCGCCACAACATCGGCCTCATCGATGGCGGCCGCATGTTGCTGCAGTGGCTCGTCGTCGCTGTTGGTCGGTTGTGGTTGCTGTTGCTGATGCTCGTTGTGGAGGTGATGATGATGGTGATATTGTTGTTGTTGTGTTGGCGGGTGATTGTGATTATAATTTGGCACATATTGATCCGCATAGGGAATTTGATTATAGGTGACGCTATCTAAATTAGTGAAGAAATTGGAGATTGTGATGGTCTGGGTGGCCATCTCGCAGAGCTTTTTCGATTTTGTGCTGTGCTCTGCGGGGAAGAAAAGACAAAGGAAGATTGATGTGAGGTGTCAGAATTTAATGTTTTGTTTAAGATTTCATAAAGTTTATTATTTGAGATGGAAATGGAATCAAAAAGTTTGTAAAATTCTGAGCAACATTTAATGTTTATAAACATTACATTCTATTGTATAAATAATTCAATGATAAATCAAACTATAAACATTATTTTTTTAGATAAAAATAAAAACAAAACTTTTTTAACTTTTGTTGCTGGTTTGGTTTATTATTTGAGATGGAATTAGAATTAAATTTTTTTTTAATTCTAAGCAACATTTAATGTTTTTAAACATTACATTCTATGGTAAAAATTCAATTATAAATTAAACCATAATTATTAATTTTTAAAATAAAAAAAAAGTCAAAACATTTATAACTTTTGTTGCGCAACATTGCATGTTTATAAACATTGCATCAAATATTAAATTATAAACTATTCATCACATCGTTTCAAAAATGAAATAATATGAATGAAAAAATTCACCTGTATTTGTTGGCGTGATATGCTTTTGTATTTTCTCTTCTTGCGCACAGGTTGCTGCCGTCACCACGGCAGCGGCCATCATTGAAGAGGGCCCAGTGCCGGCTGTGCGATGCATATTGCCGTAACGTGGCGGCATCATGCTCTGTCGCACATTACGTTCCGGCCGTATGAGAATAATGTACAGCTGTGTGCAAAAAACAAGAAATGCAACTTGTGTCAATAAAATGTAGACTGAAAATTTTATTATAAATACCAATATTTTACAGCAATTTGCAGATATTTATTTGGAATTTTTATAAGAAAAAATAAATTAAATTTCTTTGATAACATTCAATTCAATGCAATTCAATTCAATATAACTCAATTCAATTCAATTCAATTCAAGTCAATTCCATTTCATTCAATTCAATTAAATTCAATTAAGTTCAATTCAATGCAATTCAATTCAATTCAATTCAATTCGATTTAATTCAATTCAATTCGATTTAATTCAATTCAATTCAATTCAATTCAATTCAATTCAATTCAATTAAATTAAATTCAATTCAAGTCAATTCCATTTCATTCAATTCAATTAAATTAAATTCAATTAAGTTCAATTCAATGCAATTCAATTCAATTCAATTCAGTTCAGTTTAATTCAATTTAATTCAATTCATTTCATTTCAATTCAATTCAATTCAACTCAATTCAATTGAATTCAATTCAATTCAATTCAATTCAATTCCATTCCATTCAATTCAATTCAATTCAATTCAATTCAATTCAATTCAATTCAATTCAACTCAAGTCAATTCAATTCAATTCAATTCAATTCAATTCAATTCAATTCAATTCAATTCAATTCAATTCAATTCAATTCAATTCAATTCAATTCAACTCAATTCAATTCAATTCAATTCAATTCAATTCAATTCAATTCAATTAAATTAAATTAAATTAAATTAAATTAAATTAAATTAAATTAAATTAAATTAAATTAAATTAAATTAAATTAAATTAAATTAAATTAAATTAAATTAAATTAAATTAAATTAAATTAATTAAATTAAATTAAATTAAATTAAATTAAATTAAATTAAATTAAATTAAATTAAATTAAATTAAATTAAATTAAATTAAATTAAATTAAATTAAATTAAATTAAATTAAATTAAATTAAATTAAATTAAATTAAATTAAATTAAATTAAATTAAATTAAATTAAATTAAATTAAATTAAATTAAATTAAATTAAATTAAATTAAATTAAATTAAATTAAATTAAATTAAATTAAATTAAATTAAATTAAATTAAATTAAATTAAATTAAATTAAATTAAATTAAATTAAATTAAATTAAATTAAATTAAATTAAATTAAATTAAATTAAATTAAATTAAATTAAATTAAATTAAATTAAATTAAATTAAATTAAATTAAATTAAATTAAATTAAATTAAATTAAATTAAATTAAATTAAATTAAATTAAATTAAATTAAATTAAATTAAATTAAATTAAATTAAATTAAATTAAATTAAATTAAATTAAATTAAATTAAATTAAATTAAATTAAATTAAATTAAATTAAATTAAATTAAATTAAATTAAATTAAATTAAATTAAATTAAATTAAATTAAATTAAATTAAATTAAATTAAATTAAATTAAATTAAATTAAATTAAATTAAATTAAATTAAATTAAATTAAATTAAATTAAATTAAATTAAATTAAATTAAATTAAATTAAATTAAATTAAATTAAATTAAATTAAATTAAATTAAATTAAATTAAATTAAATTAAATTAAATTAAATTAAATTAAATTAAATTAAATTAAATTAAATTAAATTAAATTAAATTAAATTAAATTAAATTAAATTAAATTAAATTAAATTAAATTAAATTAAATTAAATTAAATTAAATTAAATTAAATTAAATTAAATTAAATTAAATTAAATTAAATTAAATTAAATTAAATTAAATTAAATTAAATTAAATTAAATTAAATTAAATTAAATTAAATTAAATTAAATTAAATTAAATTAAATTAAATTAAATTAAATTAAATTAAATTAAATTAAATTAAATTAAATTAAATTAAATTAAATTAAATTAAATTAAATTAAATTAAATTAAATTAAATTAAATTAAATTAAATTAAATTAAATTAAATTAAATTAAATTAAATTAAATTAAATTAAATTAAATTAAATTAAATTAAATTAAATTAAATTAAATTAAATTAAATTAAATTAAATTAAATTAAATTAAATTAAATTAAATTAAATTAAATTAAATTAAATTAAATTAAATTAAATTAAATTAAATTAAATTAAATTAAATTAAATTAAATTAAATTAAATTAAATTAAATTAAATTAAATTAAATTAAATTAAATTAAATTAAATTAAATTAAATTAAATTAAATTAAATTAAATTAAATTAAATTAAATTAAATTAAATTAAATTAAATTAAATTAAATTAAATTAAATTAAATTAAATTAAATTAAATTAAATTAAATTAAATTAAATTAAATTAAATTAAATTAAATTAAATTAAATTAAATTAAATTAAATTAAATTAAATTAAATTAAATTAAATTAAATTAAATTAAATTAAATTAAATTAAATTAAATTAAATTAAATTAAATTAAATTAAATTAAATTAAATTAAATTAAATTAAATTAAATTAAATTAAATTAAATTAAATTAAATTAAATTAAATTAAATTAAATTAAATTAAATTAAATTAAATTAAATTAAATTAAATTAAATTAAATTAAATTAAATTAAATTAAATTAAATTAAATTAAATTAAATTAAATTAAATTAAATTAAATTAAATTAAATTAAATTAAATTAAATTAAATTAAATTAAATTAAATTAAATTAAATTAAATTAAATTAAATTAAATTAAATTAAATTAAATTAAATTAAATTAAATTAAATTAAATTAAATTAAATTAAATTAAATTAAATTAAATTAAATTAAATTAAATTAAATTAAATTAAATTAAATTAAATTAAATTAAATTAAATTAAATTAAATTAAATTAAATTAAATTAAATTAAATTAAATTAAATTAAATTAAATTAAATTAAATTAAATTAAATTAAATTAAATTAAATTAAATTAAATTAAATTAAATTAAATTAAATTAAATTAAATTAAATTAAATTAAATTAAATTAAATTAAATTAAATTAAATTAAATTAAATTAAATTAAATTAAATTAAATTAAATTAAATTAAATTAAATTAAATTAAATTAAATTAAATTAAATTAAATTAAATTAAATTAAATTAAATTAAATTAAATTAAATTAAATTAAATTAAATTAAATTAAATTAAATTAAATTAAATTAAATTAAATTAAATTAAATTAAATTAAATTAAATTAAATTAAATTAAATTAAATTAAATTAAATTAAATTAAATTAAATTAAATTAAATTAAATTAAATTAAATTAAATTAAATTAAATTAAATTAAATTAAATTAAATTAAATTAAATTAAATTAAATTAAATTAAATTAAATTAAATTAAATTAAATTAAATTAAATTAAATTAAATTAAATTAAATTAAATTAAATTAAATTAAATTAAATTAAATTAAATTAAATTAAATTAAATTAAATTAAATTAAATTAAATTAAATTAAATTAAATTAAATTAAATTAAATTAAATTAAATTAAATTAAATTAAATTAAATTAAATTAAATTAAATTAAATTAAATTAAATTAAATTAAATTAAATTAAATTAAATTAAATTAAATTAAATTAAATTAAATTAAATTAAATTAAATTAAATTAAATTAAATTAAATTAAATTAAATTAAATTAAATTAAATTAAATTAAATTAAATTAAATTAAATTAAATTAAATTAAATTAAATTAAATTAAATTAAATTAAATTAAATTAAATTAAATTAAATTAAATTAAATTAAATTAAATTAAATTAAATTAAATTAAATTAAATTAAATTAAATTAAATTAAATTAAATTAAATTAAATTAAATTAAATTAAATTAAATTAAATTAAATTAAATTAAATTAAATTAAATTAAATTAAATTAAATTAAATTAAATTAAATTAAATTAAATTAAATTAAATTAAATTAAATTAAATTAAATTAAATTAAATTAAATTAAATTAAATTAAATTAAATTAAATTAAATTAAATTAAATTAAATTAAATTAAATTAAATTAAATTAAATTAAATTAAATTAAATTAAATTAAATTAAATTAAATAAAATTAAATTAAATTAAATTAAATTAAATTAAATTAAATTAAATTAAATTAAATTAAATTAAATTAAATTAAATTAAATTAAATTAAATTAAATTAAATTAAATTAAATTAAATTAAATTAAATTAAATTAAATTAAATTAAATTAAATTAAATTAAATTAAATTAAATTAAATTAAATTAAATTAAATTAAATTAAATTAAATTAAATTAAATTAAATTAAATTAAATTAAATTAAATTAAATTAAATTAAATTAAATTAAATTAAATTAAATTAAATTAAATTAAATTAAATTAAATTAAATTAAATTCAATTAAATTCAATTCAAGTCAAGTCAAGTCAATTCAATTCAATTCAATTCAATTCAATTCAATTCAATTCAACTAAATTAAAACTCGATTCAATTCAGTTCAATTCAATTCAATTCAATTCAATTCAATTCAATTCAATTCAATTCAATTCAATTCAATTCAATTCAATTCAATTCAATTCAATTCAATTCAATGCAATTCAATGCAATTCAATTTAATTCAGTTCAGTCCAATTCAATTCAATTAAATTCAATTTAATTCATTTCAATTCAATTCAATTCAAGTCAATTCAATTCAATTCAATTCAATGCAATTCAATTTAATGCAATTCAATTCAATGCAATTCAATCCAATTCAATTCAATTCAATTCAAGTCAATTCAATTCAATTCAATTCAATTCAATTCAATTCAATTCAATTCAATTCAATTACATTCAATTCAATTAAATTCAATTCAATTCAATTCAGTTCAATTCAATTCAATTCAATTTAATTCAATTCAATTCAATTCAATTCAATTCAATTCAAATCAATTCAATTCAATTCAATTCAATTCAAATCAATTCAATTCAATTCAATTCAATTCAATTCAAATCAATTAAAAACAATTCAAATCAATTCAATTCAATTCAATTCAATTAAATTCAATTCAATTCAATTCAGTTCAATTCAATTCAATTCAATTCAATTCAATTCACTCAATTCAATTCAATTCAATTCAACTCAACACTATTCAATTCAATTCAATTCAATTTAATTCAATTCAATTCAATTCAATTCCATTCAATTCAATTCAATTCAATTCAATTCAATTCAATTCAATTCAATTCAATTCAATTCCATTCAATTCAATTCAATTCAATTCAATTCAATTTAATTCAATTCAATTCAATTCAGTTCAAGTCAATTCAATTTCATTCAATTCAATTCAATTCAATTCAATTCAATTCAATTAAATTCAATTAAGTTCAATTCAATGCAATTCAATTCAATTCAATTCGATTTAATGCAATTCATTTTGATTTAATTCAATTTAATTCAATTAAATTCAACTAAATTTAACTCGATTCAATTAAATTCAATTCAACTCAGTTCAATTAAATTCAGTTCAATTCAATTCAACTAAATTCAACCCGATTCAATTCAATTAAATTCAGTTAAAATAAATTCAATTCAATTCAATTAAAATAAATTCAATTCAATTCCATTCAATTCAAATAAATTCAGTTCAATTCAATTAAAATATTGTTAAAACGCAGTGCTGGCAACAATCTCCGATTTGAACAATGTCCGATTTTAGTACTGAGAAACCTTAACCCTTGCGCTACAATTTAGCTGAGAGAAATTGATGCGAATGTATTTCAATTTTCTATTAGTTTCCTGTAGTTATTTTTAATACAAATCATTGCTTGACATTGCAACACCAAAACCAAAAAAAACAATGTTTCTGTAGCAAATTGTGCAACATGTTGATAACATTTTATCAAAACTCTCTATTGAAGATACCTTTTTAATTATTTGTAATTTTAACAATGCTTGCAAAAGCAATCTAAAGAAAAATTTGTAGATGCAGAAGATACAACTTTTCTTAAAACTGTTTCTCCCATTGTTTCTAGCAACATGTGTCCGGACTAAACACCATAAAATTTACTGTAACACTTAGCCACTCAAATTTATGCGCAACTAAATGCAAATCTTAATCTATTTTGTTGTTGTTATTGTAATTCCTACTAGTTGCAATTTGTGCAAAAATATTGCACGAAAAATATCTCCTCTGACATTCACTTTACTTCAACATTTAAGGGCTTCACATCACAGAATTTCGTCCATCATTGTCAGAATTTATGTTTCAAGAAAATCCTCAGTGAACAATTTCTGGCGGTAAATTTTATTGCTTTCATTTATAAATTCAGTGCAATTGTGTGACAATTTATCAGAAGCAGCAGATATTTAATTGCTGAAAGGTTGCGCGGATTCTGCATAATTTCGAGCTGTGCGCTGCAGTCAAAGAGTCATGCAACACCGCAAGAAACCATTTACTTACCTTCGGCGAAAAGAGACACGCTATGGTTACGCTCGCTGACAGACTGATGGTGACCGACATTGAGGTTATCCGCAGGGGCACGTGATTGGCAGTGCCAAAGTAGAGCGGCACAAATGCCAGCCAGATGACGCACGTTGTGTACATTGTGAAGCCTGCAAAGCAATTGCGGCATTTTGTTGTATAGTTTCGCATGAAAAGCATGGAAAATGGAAGAGAAAATTTATATAAATTTTTAATATAATTTATTAACAATTGAGATATTAATGTTCTTGAAGGTTTTAGGAAAAATTACTGTGACTTGTATAAATAATAAAAAAAAATATTGTAGATACACTAATCAGAATAAGTTTGCGTACAAGAGGTGTCCGTATTGAATTTGTAACTAAAGAAATGAAAATAACTTTAAAAAAATTAAAATGAAATTAAAAAAAATTTTAATAATTTTATATTTTTTTTACATATTGGCCTTCCTTTTTTCTAAATTTTTGGCAACATAAGAATTTAATAAGAAATGACAACAACAAAAAAACGAATTGCGCATAGAACCTACTTTAGAAAAAGTTTTCATGCAAAGTAAAAACATAAATAAATGGTATTTTCTTGATAAAATGATATTTTTCTCCCAAAAAATAAAACTCAACAAATAATTATATAAAAAAATAATTATATAAGATAAATAATTTTTATTTTCTGATAAAAAAAACATCAACAAATTCGGTGAGCGCGAAATAAATACCGGAAATTTTTTATATTTTGATTTTTATATTTAGCTTATAATTTTTACGGTGATATTTTGATATTTTTTGGGTATCCTTTACGTTTCAGGACCTCAGCCAAGCACGTGGACATTGAATTTACAAGATATGAAGAGCTTCCCTCGTGCCACTCGGCTGGTATAACCACTTTTCTTTATGAATTTATAAATAGTATCACTGCAAATGGTCTTCTGGAGTCTATCCTGGACCTCTCTTACGATTTCAGAAGTTTCCAAGTTAGAATTTTGCTGCTTTTCCTTAATATGCCGCTTCTTGCGTTCATGCAAGTTGGGAGGGCGTCCAAAACGCGTCTTTGATGCTATAAAACCGGTTGTTTAATAATTTTTGACCACTCTTTGAACTTTGAACTTTGTTCTACCCTCAGTTTGGACAATTTCACGGGGGTTTTGCCTTCCTTCCATAATTTTACCATTATTATCCTTTCATCAATACTTGTAATTTCTTTGTGCCAGCCATTTGAAAAAGTTGTCTTTTTTTTGTTAAAAGTATTTTATAGATATTCCAAATGATGAAATAAAATTTCGTTTTGAAACACTTCGATTAAATGAACCCGTGGGAATCTCCTTTCTTTCTTTGATTGATTGATGGTGAATTTTGTAATAAATAATATTAATTAATATTCAATAAATTAGATGTTGCCTTATCGTTTGAATAGCAAAACTCCTTAAATGAGTTATTTGATATTTCAACTTGAATAACAAAGGTATCAATTAATAACCACAAATATTAAAAGCGACCCTACAACATTACATTTTAGTTTGTACGTAAACTTTTTCTGACTAGAGTATTTTTCAAATAAGCTTACTTTATTATACAGAAATTATATATCAATTAAAAAAATGCATTATTAATTGCTACCTTTTCAATTGTATCACTTTACAATAAGTAATCACGTAGTATTTAATGGAGATAATGAGCCAATATAATTGAATAAATCACTTAAACTGTTTACATACATTAAAATTAAACAACCACAACGTTTAAACTGATTAACTCAGCAGAAATCCTTACAACAATGGAAAATCGAACAAAAGCTGGTAAAACCACCCACCATCCATCACACAAACCTACTCAAGTTCGTATATTGTTGTAGATGTGAACAAATGTTCATTCGTTTCACAATGCTTTCGAGTGACCCAGCGAAATATCGAAGGCTCAATCCATTTTGTTTGAAATTGTCTCTTCTACAGCATTAAATGTCGTCAAAGAACATGTTTGGTAGAATGCAAAATGAAGTTCAGGCAACAAATTTTTCATTCATAGTTTATTGGAAAAAAGCAAAAATTTCAATTGTTCTGCATTCAGTTTAAAGGATGACAATAAAACGTCTTCTTCGGAAAACCAGTTCAAGGAAGTCTTTTTGCCCGTTGTCAGGCAGTGGAGAAGGCATTTGATTTTCAAAGCTGCCTCAAGAGAATCACTCAATATGAATTTTCTCTCTTCAATAGAAGATGTTTCGTTTTTGCACCATGCTTCAGTTTTCATGACTGACTACTTGCAATGGAAATTTTCTCATGAAATTTTCAAATTGAAATGAATGGACAATCTGGCAGCCTTACAGTGTTTCCAACTTCGTATTGAAAGAATCACCAAGTCGGCTGAATGCAGGACATGCAATGAAAATGGTGTCAGAGAAACGTTACAGCATATTCTTTGCTTTAGTTCGGCTCTCAGAAGACTGCACCATACCCACTTATGGGCCCCCAAGCTCGACATTAAGTCGATGCTGAACTTCACTAGGAACACTTTAGTACCAATTTTGAATAAGGACGAAATAAACTCTTAAACACTTCTTCAGTTTTGACTTATTTCTGGCGTTCAAATCAATTTCTGAGCTTTGATATCTTCAGAGACCTATAGTAGAATTTTAGGGCAAATATTTTCGTGGTACATTTCTTTCTTAAAAGTCCATTTTGAAAGGAAATTTTTTGGGATGTTTTGAAAAAAGGGTCAAATTTACAAATAAAAGTAGGAGCTATAGGGTTAAAATGTTCCACAAAAATGTTTCCCGTAGTATTTTACAACAAATTGCTGAACACTTCATATACCTAAAGCCTAAGGTCACTTGGTTTTCGTATGCCGAATCATCCTAAGAATGTTTGAATCCATTGATACTTTCACACATCTTCAGTTTTGACTTATTTCTGGCATTCAAGTTAAATTTTGAGTTTTGTAGAAGAATTTTATGGCAAATATTTTTGTGGAATATTTCGTCCTTAAAAAGTTCTGTTTTAAAGGACATTTTTGGCATTTTAGAAAAAAAGGGTCAACTTGACCCATAAACGTGGGAGCTAGAGGGTTAAAGTGTAGCATAAAAATGTTCCTCGTGGTATTTGACATCAGATTGCTGAACATATCATGCACCTAAAATGTAAGCTTACATGGATTTCGTATGCCGACTCACAATAAGAATATGTAAAAGTTTCCCCTTTTGAACTATTGAACCCTTTGAACTCCACTAAAAAAACAATCAGACGTAAACTTTCGAAACACTGATACACGTAAATATATTTTTCTTTGGCCCCTTCTACTAGAATCCGTCGTTAGAACCTTGTTTTTTTTGTTGTACAGTGTATTAACCCTTTCCGAAGATTAGTACGATAAATCGTACAATTTTTTCGAAGAATTTTTATTTAACAGTGAACGCTTTTTTGTAGAAATGGTTTCCACAGTTTTATTAAATTGGCTGTTTTGTATCATTCTATTTTAAAATAAAAATCATAATGGCCGTGGTTACACACTATGAGTGAGTTTTGTAAGCAACTCTTTGCAAGAACTAGCAATCTCCAGGCGCTTCTGTGGAGAAATTTTTAAATAAGTATGTAACATTTTTGGGTGGCAAAAAGCTAAACAATTTCAAAGTTTGAGTCTCAGTTGATTTTAGAACTAAAATAAATAAATTTAAACATTTTTGCGTTTAAATATTTTTTCCGAGTCTTAAAAAAAATTGTACGATATATCGGAAAAGGTTGCAAAGCTATGTACGATATATATAGTACAAAATTTATTTAGCTGTAATTTTCAACCTCAATGAAGTTTTTAATATTTTGTTGAGTTTTATTGCTAAAATAGTCAAAAGGAGTCAACATTTTGAAGGAAAAGTTGTTATCTCAAGAAATGCGGAATTTATTTATTTGTTTATTTATTTATTTATTTATTTATTTTGATTTATTTATTTATTTATTTTATTTATTTATTTATTTATTTATTTATTTATTTATTTATTTATTTATTTATTTATTTATTCATTTATTTATTTATTTATTTATTTATTTATTTATTTATTTATTTATTTATTTATTTATTTATTTATTTATTTATTTATTTATTTATTTATTTATTTATTTATTTATTTATTTATTTATTTATTTATTTATTTATTTATTTATTTATTTATTTATTTATTTATTTATTTATTTATTTATTTATTTATTTATTTATTTATTTATTTATTTATTTATTTATTTATTTATTTATTTATTTATTTATTTATTTATTTATTTATTTATTTATTTATTTATTTATTTATTTATTTATTTATTTATTTATTTATTTATTTATTTATTTATTTATTTATTTATTTATTTATTTATTTATTTATTTATTTATTTATTTATTTATTTATTTATTTATTTATTTATTTATTTATTTATTTATTTATTTATTTATTTATTTATTTATTTATTTATTTATTTATTTATTCGTCTACCGGGCCTTGCCTTAATTTATTCTAATGGTTAATTAGTGCCTTAGTTTAAAATTGGTTTCTTCATTTAGTCTAAATGAGTTATTTTCCTTTTAAAGTTGCTGTTTTATCTTATTTTAAATAAAAAAAAAAAGCCAGCCGAAAGCCTTTGATGCTAGTGCTCACATTTTTTGTAGAATAATTTATTATTGCACAAATTTTAATAATAAAAAAAATAATAATAAAAAAAACATAAACTATCTCTTTATTGTCTCCAAAATTTAACTTTCCATTTTAGAAAATGTTTTTCCATTACACATTAAATTATTCTCGCTTTTTCAAGCGCAAGAATTCCTATTGGTCACTTATGTTTACAACAATAAATTTATACAAAAGTTCACATTTACATTTTCATAAAATTGCCCGACTTTACTCACCAATATGCTTCGATTCATTAAATGCTTCGGGTATTTTGCGCGTCAGCACAGCATAAACCGTACAAACGACAATCAGCAGAATCGGATAGAAGAACGCAATCATGTAGGATGCATCGATGTACGAATCGCAGACAAGTAAATTATCCTCGCGTGTCGGATGATGGTACATGGCATGCGATGGTGCAATCACCATCCAAACGCCATTAATGAGAATCTGCAAAAAAAAATATGAAAACAAGAAACAAAAAATCCGAGAAGATGAGAACAACAAAAAAGCGGAGAAAAATTACAGCACAGTCAGTGCGTTGGTTAAGACTTATGAGAGAATAAACATTACGCATTCAGCACCGAAAAAGGACTAATGGTGCAAAAGGGCAAACGACGCAAGCAGCTGCAGCCATTGTAATGAAACTTTCATGTTGCATGCCGCATGCAAGATGAAAATGTTTCCTATGAATTGAACACGTTTTGCTGGCAATTTTTTCGTTCAATTTTTTTTTTGGATTGTTGTGCTGCTGCTTTTGCTGCGAATGAGTGTATTTGGTTGATGTGTAGCTGTGTGTGCACGAACCTGTATGAAAATTAAAAACGAACAGATGACCAGCTGTGATTTGGGACTAATAAATGACGGTCGTTTGGCCGATTGTTTGCCGGCCTTGAAGATGCGCGCTATGCGATTGGTTTTGGTTAGCAGTGCCGCATAGACAACGGTGAAACAGAAGCCAACGCTGAAGCTGCAAGAGAACAAAGAAATTAGGAAATTATTTGTGAATTTCGTAAATTTTTTATATCATCGATCGATCGATGTTTTTGTAATTAAATAAATAAATAAATTAATAAATCATAATAAAGTTGCGAGAATTGTGATGAACTTTGTATCGTAGTGTTATTTTATACTAAAAAAAATTGTATGATGTAGAGCTGAAGTTTTTATTTGAAATATTTTTTTTTATTACAAAACATATTTGTAACTTTTTATAAAGCCTACCGTTGTATAGCACAGACAATGTTAGTTGGCCTCAATACCAATGCAAATGTGACTGCATAACACATCAGTATGCCGGCAAGTAGAATGTAGCTGAGTTCACGTCCCGAGGCGCGCACAATGGGCGTGTCGTTGTGACTGTTTGAAGAGAATAAAGAAAACAACAAAAATTATGCTTACGAAAACTGACGAAATTTAATAAAGAAAAATAAAACAGTTTAAATAAAAAAAATAATACTAATAATAATTAAAAAAAATAATACTAATAATAATAATAATTGGTTTTGAGTGATACAGATAAATGAAATAAATATAGAGATCTAAAATAAAGTTAAAAAGTTGTAAAAAACGAGGTAAAGTGAACTAAAGAGCTTCAGTTTTTATTTGGTTTAATCCGGCGATACGAACTATGCATGCATTGGCTAGCAACAACTATTTTTTGTAACATTTAATTTCAAAATATTCTAGTGGCGCCATCTGTATGTAACTTAAAGTGTTGTAAAGACACATCTTTTCTCCATTTTCAGTGAACATTTCAAGACATTTGATTCACTGGAAGTGAAGTTATTCGGTTTGAAGCGACAGCATATTTGTGTCTTTGGTACAAAAATGGGCACCGAACAAAGAGCTAATACTAATGTTGGTTTTAAACTGAGTTGAACTTTTTACGAAACATTTCAACTGATGATCTACCAAGTTTCAAGTGATGATTGCTTATTCCAAAAAGAGTTCATGACTTTTAAACAATATTTAAAAACGATCGGGAGCACATAAATGATGAGCAACATTGGCCAACCGGACTGGCACTGTGTGACTTTTATTTTTTCGAAAAAATTCATTTGAGAAGAAAAGAAAAGTGTTTTGACAACGTAGAAGTCATTCAATTGGCTTGTGCCGACATCCTGAAGGACATTCCGGTCAACGATCTAAAACACTCATTCGACATGCATTTCCCAGATTGTGAAAATCAATGTATGAAGTTTAAAGAGAACTATTTTGATTAATAATATAAGAAAATAAGTCGGGTTTGTAAAAAAACATTTTGTTATGATTTGTATAAAATTCCAGTCATATTGGAACACACTTTGTTGATTACCTTCAAACTTTCAAGTTGATTTACAAATTATTTAGAAAATTGTTTACGGTTTCAACCACTACAGGCAACTTTAAGTTTTACAGTTAAATGTTGGAAAAATTCTAAGAAAAAATAGAAATTCTAGAAAAATAAAAAAAATGCAGGAAACTTTAAGCTTTACAGTTAAATATTGTAAATAACTCTAGAAAAAAAATTGTAGAAAAATTTAAAAAATACAGCCGACTTTAAATTTTACACTTAAATGTTATAAAAAACTCTAGAAAAAAATAAAAGTTCTAGAAAAATTCAAAAACTACAGTCAACTCTAAGCTTTACAGTAAAATGTTGTAGGAAACTCTAGAAAAACAAAACTTTAGAAAAATATAGGCTTAGCAGTTGGCTCCAAGTTTACGTTACCAACGAAATATCAACTAAAAACTTTAAAAAAATTTAAAACTCAGTTCTGGTTTAAACCAACTACTGTTTTAAATCAACTAGTATGGACAACTTTAAGATTTACCGTTAAATATTGCATAATGTTTTAAAAAATTACGTTTAATGTTTTAGTAAAATAATAATAAATAAAAATAAAGCTTGACAGTCGGCTGTAAGTGCACGAAATAGAGACAATTTCGACTTAAAAATTTAACAAAAATTGACTGACTTTCAAATCCAGTTCCAGGGCAGAAAACTTTAAGCTTTACCGTTGAATGTTGCACAAAACTCAAGCAAAACTTAATTATTTATTCTACTCTGAAAGCTTGAAAGTCAACTAAGTAGAAGTGCATGAAACCTATAAAACTTCAAAGATAAATTCTTAAAAAATCTTAGCGACTCAGCTACAGAATAGAAAACTTAAAGCTTTACCGTTAATTGTTGCACAAAACTCTAGGAAAAAAAATTAATTATTTACTCTACTCTGAAATCTTGAAAGTTGGCTGGTAGCGCATGAAACCTGCAGATTTTCAAAGAAAAAAATCTGGAAAATCTTATCGACTTTCAAACTCAGCGCCAGGAAAGAAAATATTAAGTTTTACTGCAAAATGTTGCACAAAACTCTAGAAAAAAATAAATTATTTACTCCTTTCTGAAAGCTTGAAAGTCGGCTGGAAGCGTATAAAACCTGCAAATTTTCAAAGAAAAAATCTGAGAAATCTTATAGACATTTGAAGTCTTTCAAACTCAGTTCCAGGATAGAAAACTTTAAGTTTCACCGTTGATTGTTGCACAAAATTTTAGGCTGGGAACACATGAAAGCGACAAATTTTCAAAGAAAAAATGCGGGAAATTTTTATTGACTTTCAATCCCAGTTCCAGGACAGACAACTTTAAGCTTTAACTTTAAAAGTTGCAAAATATGCTAGAAAAAAATAAAAACTCTAGAAAAAATTTAAGCTTAACAGTTGACGAAATAGGGACAATTTCAATGAAAATATTTAAAGGAATTTGATTGACTTTCAAACTCAGTTCCTGAATGAACCAAAAATTAAAAAAAAAAAATAAAAAAATGATCCCCACTTCCCAACTTAAAGCAGCATCTTTGAAGGTCTGCGGAAAAACTTAAATCTCCCAAAAAGATAAACTAAAGCGTGACAGTTGGCTGAAACTGCACGAAACAGAGAAAACGCCAAGGAAAAAGGAAAATTCCTATAAAAATTGCAATGCCAAGAAATTACATAAAAAACATAAATTGCATTTGGCAACAATACAGAAGACAAAAATAAAAATAAATGTAACCAAAAAAAAAGCACAACGAACGCCGACACCTACACACACACACACACACACACACTCACACACGTACCGCACAAAAACGCCCACCACAAAGAGCGTCACCAGGATGCCAGTCGCGCTGAATGCCATCGCTCCAATGGCCCAGGCCGATTCGGGCCGCAAGTACACTTCCGGTATGGTCTGGCAGAATTGTTTGGTCGCATCGGGCAACGTGCCCAGCTGGCACGTCAGACACTGTGTCTCGTCGATGGGATGGCGTATCTACACAGAGAGAGAGAAGAGAGAGAAAAACAGAAAAAATTGACTATAAAAGGAACAAATTTTGTAAAAGCAAACGCTGCATTCATAGCGCCGAAAAGTGGCGTAAATAAATATTTACAATTGACGTTGAAAAAAAAATCGGCACATGAATTGCCAAATCAACCAATGCCGGAGCCAGCAAAACGAAGTCTCGTCCTGACGATTTCGTTACATACACGCTGTCAATATTGACATTATTTTTCGTACTGATCCGTTTTTCGCTGCTAGAATCCCTTTAATTTTCTGGTTATTGTTGCTGTTGTAAACGTTTTGTAATATGTAGTGAAAGGCAATTCCGTTGCGTCAATTTCGAAGCGTAGATTCTCAAAAGCAGCAACAATAAGTTTGACAGCCGGAAATACGACGGACAGCAAATGGTCAATAAGGGAATTGAATCAAAACGAAACCTGTTGATGGTGATGTAATTTTTCGAGAAAATATTGCAAGAGACGAAACAGTTTGCTGCCTTTGGGAGATGACAAAAGTAAATTGCTGGCATAGACATTGAAATGGGATGCGATGTTGTGTGATTTTTGTGAATTATTTCAATAGCAACAAATGAATTTAAAAGCGAGTTGTGCTATTTTATGTTTTCTATTTCAATATTATTAAATTATATAAGAAGTGTTAGACATATTTGCTTGAAATCTCTTATAAGGGATATCAGTACTTTTGAGGCAGTTTTGGTTAGCTAGAAAAAACTAGACAGGCGTCACATTTCAAATCTAATCTCTGGGATATTGGAAACTTTCGAAGTCATTCCTGATTAGTTGGCAAAAGCTGGAAAGGTGCCACATTTCAAATCTAGTCGCTGGGATATTGGGAAAATTTGGAGCCATTTTTGGTGAGCTAGAATGGTAACACATTCCAAATCATCTTGAACTATCGAGCCAGTTTTGGTTAGCTAGAAAAGTACCACATTTCAAATCTTGTCTCTGAGATATTGGAAACTTTCGCCTCATTTGTGGTTAGCTGGAAAAAACTAGAAAGGTGCCACACTTAAAATCTCCATTCTGGGATATCGAGGACTTTCGAGCCAGTTTTGGTAAGCTAGAAAAAACTAGAAAGGCGCCACATTTCAAATGTCGTCTCTGGGATATCGTCAACTATCGAGCCAGTTTTGGTTAGTTAAAAAAAAGTATCACATTAAAAATCTAATCTCTGAGATATTGGAAACTTTCGCCTCATTTGTAGTTAGCTGGAAAAAACTAGAAAGGTGCCACACTTCAAATCTCCATTCTGGGATATCGAGGACTTTCGAGCCAGTTTTGGTAAGCTAGAAAAAACTAGAAAGGCGCCACATTTCAAATGTCGTCTCTGGGACATCGTCAACTATCGAGCCAGTTTTGGTTAGCTAAAAAAAAGTATCACATTAAAAATCTAGTCTCTGGGATATCGGGGACTTTCGAGCCAGTTTTGGTGAGCTAGAATGATGACACATTTCAAATCTCTTCTCTGGTATATAGTGAAATATCGATCCATTTTCGATTAGCTAAAGAAAGCTAAAAAGGTGCCTCTTCGAACCCCTATTCTGGGATATCAAGAATTTTGTTCCATTTTTGGTTAGCTAGAAAAAGCTATTATAAAAAATACCACATTTCAAAACTTCTCTCTGGGAAGTCGGGGCTTTCTGATTAGCTTTAGAGTTCATCTAAAATATTAGGTATATTTCAAGTTCTCTACCTTTTCTGGTCTAGGAGTTAACAACTGTTTTCAATATCAAATTTTCTATTTTTTTTAGGCTGTTACGAAGAAGTTAAACCAGCCTATTTAGCTTCATAAAATTGTTCAACTGTTTTGCGTAGAGGGTAGTGAGGCACGCAGGATTTCATTTGGAGAGGGAGAGAGGGGTCGGCGTACAACTTTTGAGCCTAACAGCATTTGAAATCATATTTTTAACCAATAATTTTTGTATTTAGGGGGTTTGAACAGCCAAACCCCTCCCCGCCACTAGTGGAGAGGAAGCATAGAGCTCTCTCTCATTCTCATTTGGCATTACAATGGGCCTTATAGGACTCTTTCAATGAACAAAAAAATCATGTTTGTTTTTGTCTAATAAGTAAAACTTTTTCAATATTTATATAAATTTCTATAAAATTTATATTAAATATTTCGACCATTTAGACAATTTTTTGTAAATAAATAAATTTAATCTTTTCAATGTGCGTTTCTATAAAATTTTGATTCTAGATTTAAAAAGTTTCTATAAAATTTAGATTAAATATTTCGACCATTTAGACAATTTTTTGTAAATAAATAAATTTAATCTTTTCAATGTGCATTTCTATAAAATTTTTATTGAAGATTTCAAAAGTTCAGACGATTTTATGTTGAAAAAATGTTTTGTAAATAAATAAATTTAATCTTTTCAATGTGCATTTCTATATAATTTTTATTGAAGATTTCAAAAGTGCAAAGAATTTTACGTTGAAAAACATTTTGGCCAAAATTTTCGATGTTCGATGTTATATCGAAAAGAGGCGCTCAATAAATGCCAAAAAACAAATGCAGGCATTAACGGTTATAAGTCTCATAAGAATCGGCCAATGCAACGATATCGGCATTGCACAGTGATTCGACTCCATACAACCGCGGGACAAAATTAGAAGGAGTGGTCCGTTCTTCATAAAATTTGGTATACTAGTTAATCATGGTCTGCTGAATTGAAATCATAATTTTGTTTTTTTTTTTTAACTTTTGTAGTTTGTCAATGCCTGAGACTTGAAATTTGCAAATTTCGTCATTTTTGGAGAGCTATAGCAACGAGTGTGTTGGCTAGATTTTTCAGATTTTACATTTAATCGGTAACGTCAACATTGATAATTGCAAAGATTAACAGAAATTGTCGTAGAACCCTCTGGTTTTGTAATAAAAACGATAATAATTGACGTATGTTTTGAATTTTTTCAGTTTTCTCAGTTTTTCATGCTGATTGCATACTTTTAGGGATGAAAAAATGAATTTTGTCGAAAAATAGGTGTTCAGACCACTTTTCAAATTGAATTATTTTCTGAAATCGGAAGATATCGGAGGATGTAATTACACTATCCGACAAAGAACGAATGCTTCTTAAAATAAAACAAATCCAGGAACATACTTTCCCATACTTTTTAGATATTTTTCTCTAAGTTTTGCCAATTTTCAGATTTTTAATTTAGAAAAATATTTTGAATTAAAAGTAAAGTAAAAGACTAAGCTTTGCAAATTTTGAGAAAATATTAGAAGCGAAAATGGCCACATCATTTCTTAATCTATATTGAAAGTTTCAGCAACTTTTTGACAACCAGGTATTTTTACAATTTTTTTTACTCAATAGACTAAACAACAGAAATTATGTGTTTAAATTTTTTTGTGAAAAAAGTTTCAACTTTGAACCGCTTTTGCCCAGAAATTAATTAATTTTTTGCACAGATTTTTTAGGGTTTTCTTAGTTGGAGTTTTACCGTTCAAATGACATCAAAATCGTTAAATTCTGAGACTATAAATGTTTTGAATTTTGTCTATGGAACGAATCACTGTGCATTGGCTCAAAAATGTGTATCGAACGCACTGATCATTGGTAAACAATTTGAAAAAAATAATGTTTAAAATATGGCAACGACACAATTTATGTTGCACACTTGGCAGACAAATATTTATTGCCTTTGCTACTTTGTGCCTTTGTGCAAGTGTTGGAATTACAAATCGTCCGATGGCGCTCGAAATTAGTTGCAAGACGTGACGCGCTGTTGGCGCTACAAAACGCAGCATACTTTCAGGCGGCTATAAATTAGACATTGCAGTTGCAATGGTCGCAAACGAACGCGACTTGTATATTCGAAGTGTTTTTATATGTTTGGACAAAAATAAATCCTTGTCGTTGGACTGAAATATTGGCGTTTATTTTTTAAATACAGAATTTCAATGTTATTTGCTTTTATTCCATTGGAAACATTCAAGCACACTTTGTGCAATCGTTGCTTTCGTTTTATGCGCAGCGCAATTGAAATCAATTTGTTCTAATATAATTTCTAAATCAAAATCCAATCTCTACAACCAGTCACCAGTGCACACACACACACATACATACGTAGGACAGCTGTGTGCAGCACAAGCGAATCAATTACTTTGCAAAGCTTTTCAATTTTCCATTTATTCTCGCCAATACACTTCAACACACAGACACACACAGACACACTTTGACTGGTCATAAAGCCAAAAGCGAGAGCGAAAATGATAGCTGCAACAACAACAACAACAACAATATACACTATACATATGCAACTTACTTGATACGTGGAACAATTGAAGCAATGCCAGCAACAACTTTCGCCTTCCACATATTTCTTGGCCTGACCGCGCTCGCAGGGCAAACTGCAGACAGACTCAGGTGGCTTCGGATGCAGCAGCTTAAATTGCACTTCTGTAAATAAAAAGTGAAACAAAACAATGCATACGATGTGAGACATGTCAATGTATTGAAAATTTTATAAATACAAAAACTAACTTGAACTATTTAGACAAACAAAAACCACAACAAAAGCAAATGTTCCACTATGCAACCGCAGGTAGCAGCCAGATTGCTCGATTGCATGTTTGTTATTGCTTCAAGCAATGTCAAAGCCATATTTCCATATATGTGTATGTGTGTGTGTGTACAGTTTCTGTGTGCCAGTCTGCTTTAGTGTGCGTCGTCACAGTGTGAGCCCCAGTCAATGGCAAAATGGTGACCTTTCCTTGAGCGCCAAGAAAATTCATTTTCTACATAAATTTGCAAGTAATGAAATTGAAAAGCTAGTGGCAGCATAACTCTGCTGCGAATTTTCATGAGGAGATTATTTCTGTGGAAAAAAGGAAGCGACAGTAACTCGCTGCGGGAGCAACAAGAGACCAAAAATAGCATAAAGCTTTAAGTTAATTTAAAAAATTGACTTAGACTTGCACTGGTAATAAGCAAGTACTTGAAAATTGAGGTCGAATGGTCTGGGGCTGCCTAAAAGTATGCAGAGATGTGCTTGAGTTGTGCTTCAGTGTATTAAAGCTAAATTGGGGAACTGTGAGATGGTTGACTGCACTTATTACGTGGCATAAAAAATTTCAGAGAACACTCAACTTCTCAATCTCGCTGAGAAAGTAGAGCTTTGGACTATGATTATGAATGTTATGAATTGACTTAGAGTTGCTCTGGTAATAAAGAAATACTTGAAAATGTTGTTGAATGGTTTGGAAGTGCCTGAAAGTATGCAGAGGTTTGCTTGCGGTGTGCTTTAGGGTATTAAAGCTAAATTGAGGAACTGTGGGATGACTGACTGGACTTATTTTGAGACAAGAGAACTCAACTCAACTTAGAGACATGAAAACACGACTCAATCTAGCTGAGGAAGTAGACCTTTGGACTATGATTAGAGGATACTTTCACTCATAGTGTTATGAATTGACTTAGAGTTTTTCTGGTAATAAAGAAATACTTGAAAATGTTTTTGAATGGTTTGCAAGTGCCTAAAAGTATGTAAAGATTTGCTTGAACTGTGCTTCAGGGTATTAAAGCTAAATTGGGAAATTGTGGGATAATTGACTGTACTTAATTTGAGACATGAAAACTTGACTCAACCTAGCGACTTGAGAACACGATTCAACCTAGCTTAGGCATTAGACATGTGGACTATGATTAGCAGATAGTTGAACTAATAATATTATGAATTAACGGAGAGTTACACTAACAAAAAGAAAAAACTTGAAGAATGTTGTTGAAAGATTTGGAGGTGCCTAAAAGTATGCAAAGATATGATTCAGTTATGTTTCAAGGTACTAAAGCTAAAGTGGGGAACTCTAAGATGGTTAACTGCACTACGAGGCATGCAAATTTCAGAGAAAGCTGCTCAATCCAGCTGAGGAAGAACATAGACCTTCAGACTTGATTAGAAAATAGTTGCTCTCATTGAGTCAGTGCTCGGTGTTTGTCGATTAAAAAGAAGTTAAGCTTCTAAAAACCATTGGTAGAGGTTGATTAATAGACTGTGGACACAGTAAGTTTGAAGGATCATCTATGGACCACAGTAACCTAAAATCGAGCAACTGCCTTTATGAGAGGTGGTGACACAAATTCTCGGCAAATTCTATCTTCCTTAAATGCCCATATGAAGTGAAGTTATTAAATAAAAATTAAAAAAAAATTTTTTTTAAATTAAAAAAAAAATTGAATACAAAAACTGAAGATATAGTTAAACAAATTTTTTTAAATAAAAATATTTTTTTTTTGTAATTTTTTGTAAAAATTTGTTTAACTATATCTTCAGCTTTTGCATTAAAGTTCGCTTTAAAAATAGTAAAGTTCAACAACAAAATTTTCCCTGAAAGCATACAAAAAAATAGTAAACTACATCAATGAAGTTATTTTGACCCCTTGGGCATTTCAGTGTTAATTTGTGTGTCATATCCCTAAAAGGTAAACAAAAATTCTAGAAATCCTCCTCCAGTTGAGATATCAATTTCTACACATTGCGTGTCTTTGAGATGTCACACAAATACTTAACTTCTCGATGAAATATGCGAAGCAAAGTTTTCGATATTACACTGAATGCTCAAGTAAAGTAAAACACACACACACGTAAAGTATGGGCGAGTTCATAAGTTTTCTTGACATATATTTATTGAGTTGACATTTGACTGGCCGTTGCACAGAACCAACGGCAAGAAGCGTACGATAACTTAATTCAACTGACACCGGTAGCTATATTTGACTTGAAAGACTGTCAGTTGCATAGTTTGGCATTTTCTCTAAAGTTTACTGATTTCTTCAGGCAAGCAGTTTGCAATATGCTTTACGTGCATAAATTTCCAAGTACTGAACTTAATAAGAAAAATGATCTTCAATTACCATGTCTTGAACTATGATAGATTACGCTTCAGGTAAAAATGCTGGCTTTCTTAGACCACTTTTATGTCATGCAATAAGTCAATTTAATGATTAAATTTTAATCAATTCAATTTCGAGAATTTCCAAGTTTACTGTAGTTGGGTCCACAGTACAAAATATTTGTCTATGTTATTGAAAACTAATTTAAAATTTATTCAATGATTCCAAATCATAACTAACATAGGTTGGCTCTATACTCGGTCAGATATTAAACAATAAATATTGAAAAGGTCACTCGGCTGGGTTTAAGTAAAGCAAGGGTTAAGGTGCAATAAAGATTTATGTCATAAATCATGCACAACTCTTTTTATAAAATTTTGAAAATCAGGTACTTGAATGAAAAACCCTTCATTAACAAAATTCTGCCAAAAACGTTTGAATTTTAATGCAATATTCTTCTACAATGCGCAGTCATTTTACGTATTTAAATTGGATTTAAATTCCACTCTTCGTCGAGTGCTTTCAAATACTGAAGCTTTATGCAAACACCTCCTAAAAGTATACTAAACTTTGGGCTGTTTAAACATCACTTTACTACACACAAATCCTTTGCACATTGATTCTAAGAAGGTTGAAGTGTAAGAAGATTTTTTTGGGAAATTTTTTTTTAGCTTTAAGTAACTTTATGTATGTTTTAAATTCTTTGCTACGTATATTTGTAACCACATCTTTCAGCTTTAATGCCCTATTCAGACAGCCAGCTTCACTGAGCAATTGAGAAATTTTTACAATTTATTCTCAATTTAGTTCTAAATTGAACTTAATTTGTCATGAAAAAATTTTCATTTAGCAAATTGCATTTAGCGCTAAATTGACCAATAAATTGAGCTCGATTAACCATGCAACCCTGTTTCGTGCTGTTATCGATTAAAAAATGCATTCACAATAGATCGGGCCAAAACGAAATTGAGAAACTGACAGCAGCAAAAGACGTTTGTTTACATTTGTTTGCGTTGAAAATTCGTTAGAATTATGTTCAACAGTAGGTATATTGAAAAAATATTACTAAATGTTCAATAAATGTTTTTAGAAAAAAAACTTTCGTTAAAACAGAAACATGTTCGATAACGTTATCGATTAATGCTAATTGAGGTGTAAGCTAAATTATGCTGTGTGAACAGAAAAAGCTATAAATTTAATTAAGTGCTAAATTGCCTAAATTTATTTAGCTGTCTAAACAGGACATTATACTCAATTTAGGTGTGAAATGACTTCAAAATTTCCATTTAGCAAACTGAAATTAGCGCTAAATTGACCATAAAGTCTTAAATATTTTTAAGAACGTTTTTTACTCATAAACAGAAAAAATATTTCTTCGGTCAAAACAAAAACAAGTTCGATGACATGTTCGGCAATATTTTCGATAATAGCAAAATTGAGGTGTGTGAATAGCAAAACCGATAACTCAATTTAAAACTGAACTGACTCAATTTATATGACTGTCTGAACAGGACATTATCGCCAATTTAGCTCTAAATTGACTTCAATTTGCCTTACAAAAATTTCCATTTAGAAAATTGAAATAAGCGTTAAATTGACCATAAAGTCTTAAATGTTTTTAAGAACTTTTTTACTCATAAACAGAAAAAAATCTTTCTTAAAAACATATTCGATGACATGTTCGGTAAAATTTTCGATAATAGCGAAATTGAGTTGTGTGAACAGCAAAAGCGATAACTTAATTTAAAACTAAATTGACTAAATTTATATGACTGAACAGAAGATACGAATTTAAAAATGAATAAGCAATTTTTGGAACTTTAAAGCAAAAATTTAGCAACATATTGCAAACTAAACATAAAACAGTCATAACTAAAAATTTTCCAAAATCGACTTTTTTCCATAAATCAAACACATATTGCAAACACATCTCTAACTACACTAAAACTTCTTCAATTTAAAAAATACAGTGATTTTTTTTTTTAATTTCGTTGCTTTTATAGGCTCAACAGTTTTGTGTCTATGCTGAAAAATTTTGATTTTTGAGTTATGACCCGATTGCATTAAAGTGTGCAATATTTTTTCATGTTGTGGTACTTGAAGAATTTTTGAAACCCTTCCTAAAAGCATATACAATTTTTGTCTATTTAACCCTTTCGCTACAGGTTTTTACTGGACAAAGTCACCATAGTCATTTTCATAATTTTTCATACTTTTTCCTCGAAAAATTTGGGGCCTCAAAATATGTAAAGTTTTTAATTTTTTTGAGCAATTCAAAATTGTTTGCTTGTTGCTTGTATTCCAGACTGTAAATGGAACATAGAAAAGAGCATATTTTGAGGCTCTTAATTTTTTAAGGAAAAAGTATGAAAAATTATTATTTCGATGAGAATGAGAATCACACCAAATAATTTGGCTGTGTTCTATTACATGATGTTTCCGCTTTCATTTAACATCTAACTTGATACTTGATTTACGAAAAATGTGCGTTTTTTTGACCATCAAAGAAAACGCCTTAAAATTCCATATTTTCCGAATTTGGGGTCCAATTACCGCGGAATTTTAAAATTTATAAAAATAAATTGCATTGGAAAAGAAGCCGTGCGGTGTTGCTAACGCAACGAGGTGAAAATGATGTCAACCGGTTTATTGATTTAGAAATTACAATCCCAAACGTGAAAAAAGTGAAGGAAAATCCGAAAAAATGACACGCCCATTTTTTGCGAAAACGGAAACTAAGTTTTAAGATTCGGAATCAGCGCTCCCTAATTACTCTAGAACTGATGTCAAACCCAGAAAAGCCGACCAAAATTCGAAATTTGTTGCCCTGTGTAATCACTTAAAAATAAAATATTTTACGCATAACTAAAAATCGAATATTTCTTCGTTTACTTCAACTAAAATAATAAAAAAAAATGTATCTTAATTAAAGTAAAAAGTCCAAATAAAAAGTTCTCTTATTTTTTCTGCTTTTTCTTCCTTTACTATGTAAAGATATTACATTCAAAAAACTTGTACATTTCTCTTCTTTAAACTTAAATATTCAGTTTAATAATTTTGTATTATTTCTAAAACTTCATCGGGCATCACAATGGGCCTTTGGGGCCTCCGAGTGTACTTGCTGAGAACCAGCAAGCCGCCTGTCTTACCTAACCTAACCTAACCTAAAACTTCAAACTATTCTACGCATGAACAAACAAATGTAATCTTGAAACCAGAAATGATTCAGACGTCCATAAAGTAGCATGTAGCCATATGACAACAAAATAGCGAAAGGGTTAATTTCTACTAAATTGCAAAAAATTATTTTCGTAGCATACTTTTGCGCTGAGTTTAATTTAAACAAATGACAAGACACACCCGTTCAGCAAAGCTTTTACGCAATTACTTTCAATACCCAAGCGGCTGTTTCCAGGACATTCAACTCTTTGACGCTGCTGCTTGTCTCTCTCTTCTCTTTCTACTATTATTAGAAACTATTTTTCAACCAAGGACATGAAATAGTGTGGCCCATATGTCTGCTGGTAAGTCTAGACACTGTTGTTTGTTCGTTGTGACATTACACACCACGTCAGTAAAGGTTTAAGCATATTTAGTGCTTCAGTATTGCACACAGTTGGCAGTCTTAGTTGTCAATTCAATTATACACTTTTGACTTTTGTATCTGAGAAATGGCTGTTTTGTATATAAATAATAAATGAGGCAATTGCAAGAGTATTCAGTGAAATTTTTAAATGACAGCTCAGATAGCTTACAAGGAGTTTTAGCCCTATCGCTATTTTGTTGCCATATGGCAACATGCTACTCCGTGGACGTCTGAGCACTCTGTGGTTTCAAGAATATATTTTTTGTTGGTCCTTAGAATAGTTTGAAGGTTTAGGAAAAATACGAAATTAACAAACTGAATATTTAAATTTAAAGAAGAGAAGTATACACGTTTTTTTAATGGTATATCTTGACATAGTAAAGGAAGAAGAAGCATAAAAAATTAGAGAACTTTTTTATTTGACGTTTTCTTTCAATTTAGATACTTTTTTTTTTTAATTTTGGCTGAAGTAAATGAAGAAATATTCAAATTTTCGTTATGCGTAAAAAGTTTTATGTTTAAGTAATTATTACAGCCACAACGATGTGGTTGCTCTCATAGAAAAACACTCTAAAATATAGGGTCCGAGTATAAAAATGAAAAAAATTCTTATGGGATGTTGCTAGTATAACCACATAGAAGCCTAAGACGTAAAATTTAAAATTTTAAAAATTTCAGTTACACTGCTGTTATCATCTTTCTTTTCTCTCTCATTTTTTAAATTTTCGGGCTTCAACCTCAAAGAAAATTAAATATTCTCGTTCTCGCTCAATCATTCACAATTTCACTACTCACACATTCAAATAAAGATAAATGATTTCAAACAACATCACAAGAAATTGACCCCAGTTCTCCCACCGAAAACACTCACCTGACATGTTGAGGCGCAGTTCGCCCTCGTAGTATTCGCCCACTTTGATCCAGTGGTATTGACCCTCGTCAGATTGCTTGAAATGAATGATATTGTAGCGTGCCGGCCCATCACCGTTGGCATCAAAGCGAAAATGATCACCGCTGAGACCTGCAAGGAGCACATTGAAAATTTATTAAAATTTAATTAAAGCGCTCCGAGTGGAGATTTGCTCCTAAAGTTTACTAAATATAAATAAAACGCATTTGATTTTTTGACTTTGACTTTGATTTCAATATTGTGCGCTGCTTATAAAAAAAAACGAAATTTAATATTAATTTAATATTTTCAGTTTTCGCAGCGCACTTTTATCCCTTTACTGTTGTTATTACTTGTAAATATATATTTTTGGTGTTTTTTTAATGCGCCTCGTTTTATGCGCCTATTTGTTTTCATCATTGGCAATTTTCTTTATCATCGGCGCCGCATTCAGCACTCGTTTCCAATCACCCAATGCGCAGCTTTTCTCACAATGCGTGCATTCTGCCTTCTGCGTTCTTTCTTGTCGCCTGCGCCTTGACTGACACTCGCAGCAAGCAGCGCTCAGTCGTCTCTATGCCCCGCTGCTCATTTGTCTTTTAGCCGTTTCGCTTTTATCGTAAAGTGCACAATTTTCCAAGCCGCTGCCCTATCGCTCGCCGCGCGCGCTCTCCTCTCGCTTTCTTGGTTAACTCGCGGCCCTCTCAGCTATGCACAAACACACACATTGCACTGCCGCACTTTTTATATTAAACTTTTTTTTCTTATGATTATATAATAATTTATTGAGTTTCATTTTCAATTCAATGAGAGCGCATTGGCGCCAACAAAGCCAATTTTCCACTCGAAAGCTTCTCAAGCAGCTGAACTTCATACGGTTTATTGACGCATTTCGGTTTCAGCTCGGCGTTTGTGCTGTCGATGTTCAAGTGGCTGCCGCAGCTGAAAATTATCGCATATCTGGCGAATGCTTTCTTTTACTCGCCCACACACACATACTCACACCCAGGTCCAAGCTCGTTTGCTTACCCTGAAACTGTACTTTGCGCAGATATTTCAGCAAATCGGCGCCTTTAGTCGGCTTCATGGCTTCGCAGAGAGAAGGCCGGCCACCGCACAAGTCCCGATGCATGTCCCTAAAGCGAGAAGAAGAAAGAGACGGAGAAAGAGAAAAGAATATAAGCTTAGAGTGTCTCGCTTGATTGAAGGGATTAATTAATTGTTTTATTCAAATTGTTAGAGCCTGCAGAAAATTACGTTCAGACAAAATGAACCGTACACCAGTGTTGCCAGATCAGGAGATTTCCTCCTAGATTTTGGGGATTTTTGGCTTTTTAGGAATTTTTAGGAGGAAGAATTGTTTAGGAGAAAGTTTGCGAGATTTGTATTTTAAGTTAGGAGATTTTTCGGATTTCTGGGAAATTTTTGGGAGATTTTTGGGAGATTTTTGGGTAATGAAGTATTGGGAACACTGGCGACAAAACATATTTTGGCAACTATTTTAATAGTCGCAGCACCTTATTGTGTTAAAAATTTGAAAGCTTACAAAATATAAGCTCGTTCTATTTCGTTCTCACTTATTGCTGTCACAATGAAATCGCGCCAAAAATGGCACTTTTTATTTAATTAATTTGCTATATGTTTTATTTTTGTTCTTAAGCTGAAGATGAATAAAAAAATGTTGCATTAAAAAAAATTATATGTACCTATATATTTTTATTTTTCTTATTACACTGCACAACAAAATCAAATTTTTTTCAAAATAACAATGTTCTGACAACGGATTCTGGTAGAGGGGACCAAACAAAAATATACGTGTATCGGCGTTTTGAAAGTTTACGTCTGAATTTTTTTTAGGGGGGTCAAAGTTTTCCCCTTTTTGAACATTCTTATGGTGAATCGGCATACGAAAACCATGTAACCTCACATTTTAGGTATATGTGTTCAGCAATTTGATGTAAAATACTACGAAGAACATTTTTGTGGAGCATTTTAACCCTGTAGCTCCTATTTATATGGGTCAATTTGACCCTTTTTTCTAAAATGCCAAAAATGTCCTGTAAAACAGGACTTTTTAAGGACAAAATGTACCACGAAAATATTTGCCATAAAATTCGACTATAGGTCTGTGAATACATCAAAGCTCAGAAATTAACTTGAACGCCAGAAATAAGCCAAAACTGAAAATGTGTTTAAGTGTTTATTTCGTACTTAATCAAAATTGGTTCTAAATCTCCTACAAAACTTGATTTTTGAGGGTTAGTGTGTATGGGAAAAATGTTAAACGCAAAATTTCACTAAAAGTCACCGTACAAAAGAAAGCTCTATATATAATATATATATAGTAAGTCATTTTAGGTATCTGGCAACACTGCCCTACACCATTTTGCCTGAACGTAGTCTTCTCGACATCAGCGGCTACGCTGTCTTGGTCATGTCTCCCGTATGGAAGATGAAGGTCCGGCAAAAAGGTGTACGATGCGGTTGTAGGAGGTCAACAAGGTAAAGAGAGATTGTGTCTTCGACGAAGTTGAGAAAGCCCTATCAACTCTTGGTGTATCCAAATGGAGAAGGCGCACAGAATGACAGTATTGAGTTGTTTTGATCAGTTAATTTAGTAAGCAAGTAAGTAAGTAGTCTTCTCGAATTCATACCATCACTTTTTTTACATAGCCTCTCTTTACCCGAGATTCAACTCTAACCTTCTGTGCTTCCTTAGCTTTAGGCTATTTTGCTCTACGTTGCTCTAAATTTTTCCTAAGCTGAAGTTATGACAGCTTCACCACATTTTATATCTTTCCAAGCAAATTATAGGAAATGTTTGTTCTTGCTCTTCGTCATTCTGACTGGCCTTATTTTACTCGTGTCTTGACTTTACCCAATATTCATCTCTTTCCTTCTTCCTTCTTCTTCTTCGTTTTTTCTTTTCGATACACATTGGCTTGGTGGTCGCAATCTTAACAGTTGGGATAACTTCCCCAGTTCCCAAAATGAAGAGACAGAAGAGACTACATGCAACCTTTTCTGTCACTGCCTGGCACTCTCTAGACGAAGATAGGAATCCCTAGGCTCTCCCTTCTCTGACAACATGGATAACCTTTAGTTCAGTCAACATAAGAGGTTTGCTAAGGTTTATCCTCAAATCGAACTGGCTTATGTAGGCTCTCCGACTTGAAGTAAGACAGATCACTCTCTCCTTGTTGTATCACAACGGGCTCATTTTGAGGTCTAACTGTGTTTTTCAGTTAGTCCTATGCCCAAAGAGAGATTTGAACTTAATCTAACCTACCCTAAATCTAACCAAATTTAAGCTAACCTAAACTTACTCGACGTTTCTTATGGAGTTCGTCGTTAAAAAAAACACCTTTCTTAAACTACTTTATCCGAGATATGTTTTCTTCCTAATCTCTTCACAGTCCTTCTTTAGTCGTATCACACCTCAAATAAAAGTAAAAAGTAAGTAAAATTTTGCTCTGGTATTCTATCTTGCAGCATCCTGGGCAGCTTCGAGCGTGAGTGAACTAGCCTATCATTCCAGAGGTCGTGGGTTTGACTCGTATCTGGTGCTTGGTCCTGCACTCTTTCAACTTTTCAAATCTTTTCTGTTCGCTATATATTTTCCAGCCCAGCCACATACCCCAGTTCAAAAATTCCGACCCTCAGATGATTCTTTTCGCACTCACTCAAAAAAGAAAAAAGAAAACAAAACGAAATGTCTGTAAAAAGAAAACAAATACCTATACAGCTACATGGGGCACCAGGGACGCCTGTAAGGGGATTAGCGTAAAGAGCGCACCAAACCGATCTTAGCAAAGTCCCCAACCATCCTGCTGTTACCTCCTTTGCGCAACAGATGGCGCTATGAGCGGTAGCTCACAGCACCGGAGGCCTTGTTCCTAAGCGGCGGCAGATGGCAGCTCTATCACTTAGGACTACTTGTGGCAGGCTAATCACCTACGCTGGCAGAAAAACACAACCGATTAACGTTACAAGCACAAGGAAATATCTTGTGGAGGCCCTATGATCCCGAGAGAAGTGAACAAGGAAAAAAATTCGATCCTAAACAGTTCCCTACCTCCGTCTAATTTATCCCAGTTCTATCTTTATTCTAACCCAATCTACCGTAAAATGGAGTTCCATCTATCTCCCAGAAGAGTTCATATACCATTTTTACATTGTTCTCTCATCATATTTCGTCTTTCGTGATCTTTACTATTGCATTCAAAGAGTCCCTTTACCCTTCTTTTCCTGACCTTATATTGGTTTCCAATTTAATTATTTTTGCCTATTTAATTCGTTGTTTTCTTGCTTTTTCTTATCACAGACTTTCCTATCCCCCTAACTTCCAGACTTCCCTATCTTAAGATGGTAAATCTTTTGATTAAGCAACATTTTTGCATCTTCGTTCTTACCATAGAATTTCGATCCCTTCAACTGCTCTTAGATTTACTTGATCTTCCTAATACTTTCATAACTTAGACTCCATGAAATTCAGAATTGTGAAACATTTTTAAGGACTACTTAAACCCGTTGCGCATGAGACATATATTTTTTTCTATGTACCTATGAATGTTTCTATTCCATGTATTCGCATACTACTTCACTCGTGTTCCTTTCATTATTCTGGATGTATGGTTAATAGGGCGGGTCAAATTGTATGGAACGATTTTTTTTGATGAAGCGTATAGCAAAAACGTAATCTATAGGTGATTCTGAGAAATTTTGCTCAAGAGACCATAGCTCTAAGTCGGATTTGGAGCCCCCCAAAATTTCATTCATTTCATTCATTCATTCATTCATTAGTTCATTTTAGGCTATTTTTCGACAAAAAATTCCTAATATGTCTACTAAAAATAAAAAAAAATATTAATATCAATACAGATTCTGAAAGGTGATAAAAATACCTTTCAAACAAGCCCAGATTGAGAAATCGACTATAACTCTATCCGATTTTATGACGAATTTAATTAAATTATTCTATGTATATATGGAAAAATATCTATTTTGAAATTTTGGGGGGCTCCAAATCTTAGAGCTATGGTCTCTTGAGCAAAATTTCTCAGAATCACCTATAGATTACGTTTTTGCTATACGCTTCATCAAAAAAAAAATTAACTTGCCCTAATGGTTAACCTTTAATTTCTTTCTTTCTTATTTTATTATTATTTTTATAATTTACTTTTTTGAATTTTTAGTATCTTGAAAAAATTGTTTAAATTTATTTTTTGTTCTACCCACCTTAATGCATAAGCAAATGCCATCACTGCATCACTAACGAACTGTAGTTGATCCTCAAAATCTGTGTCGTTGGACAATCGTTCCTTGGTTGTGCATGTACGGTTATAGTTGTTGTAGGGTGTACTTGAGCTGCCTGGATAACGACACTGAAAGTGATCCTCCCAAAATTCTGTAAATGTTTAAAGATAAAATATTTATAATTTGTCAAATTTTTTTTTTTAATTTAAAACATCAAAATTTATAAGCTAATATGATATTCAATATGATTTCAACCCTATTGTGTGTGCTGAAAAGTATATTTAATGATTCGATATAAGTCGCTTGGGTCTTGGGTACCCGGGTACCCCAACACACACATAAGGGTTAAGTAATAAGGTTTAATAATCTAAATCTCACGTTATATAAGTGTTATTGAGTTCCGCTAGAAGGGATACAATTTCGTACTAAGGAAACTTTTCAGACAGTTTTCTGATTGCTTGACACAGTTTTGTTTGACCGCGCGTCAAACATGGACATCAACAAAAAGAAAATGCGCTTTATTTTAGAGTTTTTTTTTGATAAAGGCGAAAACGCGGCTGAAATTGTGAATAGTGTTTATGGTTCTGATACAGTAAAAGCCAATCAATCATGCACAAGTTTAATTTTAATGTCAAATATGCAAAATCATGGAAATCATCGAGTTTGATTGTCATGTAAGTACTGTTCCGACTGTCCAGAAGCTAAAAATTGCACAAAAAATCGTTTGGAATCATTTGAAAAGGACTATTAAAATCTGTCTGAAAAGTTTCTTTAGTACGAAATTTTGAAACTCGATACCGAATGCCATTTGGGTGCCACAGTTATTGCAAATACCTCATGGATCGAATCTCCCTTTTGCGAATTGCTGCTGAATTGCAATGAAATCGATGGATGTCTGAATGGGGACTCAGAGGGAGAGAGACGAGAGCTTAAGAGTTCAAGCCCCCCCAAAATACAAAAATTGCTGGTGCAAAATATGGTTTCAAATGGAATTGGGATTAAAAGTTGTACGCAAAATCCCCTCAAAATGAAATCCTCTGTGCGCCACTGTGGTTATTTATGATAAAAAATGGATCACGTAGGACAACGTCAAACAAACACGGACGAGGTTGAATGACAATGAGCCGACGCAAACGGTGAGTAAGGCAGGATTGATGGTCTTAAAGGTTTTGCTGTGTGTTTGGTGGAGATGGGAGGGAATCATTTACTATGAGCTTCTCTCCTACGGCTTAACTTTTAATGTAACCTGTAACCTTAACCTGTAATGTCAAAACTTGGACTGTCTAAAGAGCGATTGCTTGCCTTGAAGTGGCCAGTTTTGGTCAATAGGAAAGGAATTGTGTTCCATAAGGACAACGCCAGCTCAAACACATTTATAGTGATTTGCCAGAAGTTCCGGTTGGTTCTTACTCTTCCACTTTATAGTCAGGACCTGACACCAAGGAATTACGACCTTTTTCTGTCTATGGCGAATGATTTTTCTAGTGAAAAATTTGCTTCAAGATAAACTTGTGAAAACCGACTGTCTCAGTATTTGCCAATAGGGACGTGGGTTCCTAAGAGAGAGGCATACAAAATGGTAACAAATTATGGAACAAAACAATGCACATTTGACCTAAATCATTTAATTTATTTATTGTTATTATTATTTAATTTATTATTATTTATTTTTGGCTTCGCATACACAAAAAAAAAGATTTATTTTTACCACCCCTTAGTTATATTTAGGCGCTGCATATTGCTTACTTACCAACAAACCATGGATTTCGCTGATTATTCTCAACGGTCAAATTGAGAAAATATTCTTCAAAGCCTTTCACAGGGTTTGCTTGCGGTTGCACCGACAGTGTCCCTTCCACCTAAGGAAGCAGATAGAAAATTAGTTAATATTTGTTGTCGAGTTTTAATTACTGTCGAAATTCAAAATTTTTTTCCTTTTCTATTACAACTTTTTGCTCCTAGTTGTCCTAGCTTTCCCCTAACTTTTCACATTTGATAAAATTCAATTAGCTATCTTATCTGCACGGCGCATTTCAACACCTTCCTAGACTGCGCCTCGATAGTCCACCAACGTGCCGCATTTTCACAAATAATTAATTTCAATTAAAGGACCATCAATCATTTCTCTCTGCTGTGCATACGCCTATATGGGTTTGTGTGTTTGTGTTTTCACACACCCACACAGCAACACACACACACAGCCACACGTATGTCAGCGCACGTGTGACTGCTGTGCTGATAGAATTCAATTTCATTTGCTTTACTTTGCCGTTTTGTTTTTCACATCATCCGGTTTTTGTTGCATTATTTTTTATTTTTATTTTTTGACATGGCCATCAATCCGCACGCCCACACCACGAATCGGTCATATGCGGGTTTTTGCGTGTTGTTTGGTTTGGTTTTTGGTTTCTCGCTCGTCGAGCATAGCAGCTTTTCACTTTTGGTATCCTTTATTTTGTTGTTGCAAGGCACATCCTCGGGGGATTCATTTATCAAATTTGCTGCCATTTAACCTCATAATATTCATTTTTTGTTCGCCTGGCTTCGTTTCGCTTCTGCGCTGCTGATGTGTAGCGATTATTGCGTTTGAATTTGGCGTGACTGCTGATGTTGTGGTTGTTCTTGGTGTTGTTACTCGAGTGGAAGCGCTGTCATTAATTTTTAATGCCCATCATTGAAAGTTGCGCTTAAGTGTTTGCGGCGCTCACGCTGTGTCGCTTTGATTACTCGACTGCCAGCTGGGCTGGTTGCTTCGAGGATGGCCGCAAGGTGAGCAGTGTTGTGTTGCATTGGGTTTTGTAATGTCAACTTTGTCAATTGACACAAGCTTCCTAAGGACACATAGCTATTTTCTAAACAAATTAAGGTTTAGTACAAAATAAGTATTCGAAAGAAAGTAATTTTACTATAAACAAATTTAAAATTTAGTACAGAAATATTACTAAAGTAAAACTAATTTTAGTACACGCTAAGTTTTCGTAAATTTTTGTTTAGTACATTGTCAACTTTGTCGATTGACATAAACTTTCTAAAGACAAATAAACGATTTTCTAAACAAATTTAGGTTTAGTACAAAATAAGCATTTGAAAGAAACTAATTTTTTACTATAAACAAATGTCAAATTTAGTACAAAAATATTACTAAACCAAAAATAATTTTAGTGCAATCTAAGTTTTAGTAAATTTTTGTTTAGTACATTGTCAACTTTGTCGATTGACACAAACTTTGTAGACGAAATAACTGTTTTTTTATAAATTGAGGTCCAAATAAGTATTAAAAAAAATGTTACAAAAATATTACTAAAGCAAAAATAATTTTAGTACAAGCTAAGTTTTAGTAAATTTTTGTTTAGTACATTGTCAACTTTGTCGATTGACATAAACTTTCTTAAGACAAATAAACTATTTTCTAAACAAATTTAGGTTTAGTACAAAATAAGTATTCGAAAGAAACTAATTTTACTATAAACAAATTTCAAATTTAGTACAAAAATGTTACTAAAGCAAAATTATTTTAGTGTATGCTAAGTTTTAGACAATTGAGGTTAAGTACAAAATAAGTATTCGAAAGAAACTAATTTTAATATAAACTAATTTTTAATTTAGTACGCAAATATTACTAGAGCAAACATAATTTTAGTACAAGCTAAGTTCTAATAAATTTTTGTTTAGTACATTGTCAAATTTGTCGATTGACACAAACTTTGAAGACGAAATAATTGTTTTTTAATAAATTGAGGTCCAAACAAATTTTAAATTTAGTACACAAATATTACTAGAGCAAACATATTTTTAATATAAGCTAGGTTTCAGTACAAATTTTCTGTAAACATAAATTTTAAGTAAAATTAAATACTTTTAGTAAATTATATTCGGAACACGTCTTTTCAACGAGTTCGAGATAGTTGTGCTACCATACTTTTGGAAAAGAAGAAAATATTTTAGAACCCAAAAAAACATTTTACAACTCAAAACAATTTTAAAATAAAACATTTTTCAAACACTAAATACATTTTAGGCCAAACACGAATTATAGATCGCAATACAATTTTAGCACAAAACAATTTTAAAAAACAAATTGTAAAAACATCTACAAACTTAGACCAATAATTTTAACACAAAATGTAAAACAAAAATTTTATATACACATTTTGAATCAAAATTTCGGAACCAAAATTTAAAAAACAAATAAAAAGGTGGAAAAAATACTTTAGAAAGAACTTTATTAGGGCAACAAATTGAAAAACAAATTTAATAAAAAATTTAGAACAAAATCTTAATAAAAATATGTAAAACAAACATTTATTTTAAACAATTAGGAACGAGAGCTTCGAAACAGAAACATATGTAGAAAATAAAAGTTTTAAACAAAAGCTTTGGAACAAAACATTTCAGAAGAAACCATTTTGAGCAAAAAGTTTAAAATCAAAAATTAAGAACACAAAATTTATAAAAACAAAATAGATTATAAAAGAAATTTAGAACAAACTGTTAGAACAAAAATTTCGAAAATAAAATTGTGAAAGTAACATATAAAAATACCATTTCAAAACAAACAATTTGAAAAACAAATTTTTTTAATTTTTACAAAAAAATTTAGAACAGCAAATTTTAAAATATATTAAGAAAAAAATATTGAGAATTATTTAATACAAAACATGTAAAACAAAAATTTAATTTAAAACATTTAGAATAAAACAATAAATTTATTTATTTATTATTTTTAATTACAATTAAAATTATAATTAAAAAAAAGCACTAGCTGCCAGGGCTATCGGCTTAAAATAAATTTAATACAAACAATTTAGAAAAAATCCTAAATAAAATGCATAGAAAACAAGTTTTAGTACGGAAAATTTTAAAATAAAAAAATTAAAACACAAATTTAAACACAAGTTTTAGAAAAAAAAATTAGTACACAAAACTTAAAACAAACCTTTTCTACAAGAAAAATTGGCACAAAATTTTAAGACAAAAAATGAAAGTACTCCTAATTTAAACCAACAAATTTATGAACAAGTAATTCTGGACAAAAGTTTTTAGAACAATACATTTTAGAATAAGAAATTTTAAAATATAATATTTAATAAATAATAAAAATTGTAAGGCCAAAAATTTGGACAAACAATTATAAAAAAATTACAAAAAATGAAAGTACTCCTAATTTAAAACAAAAAATTTAAGTACAATTTATTCTGGACACAAGTTTTTAGAACAATACATTTTAGAATTAAAAATTTTAAAACGTAATATTTAATAAATACTAAAAATTATAAGGCATACAATTTGGACAAACAATTAAAGAACAAACAATTTGAGAACACAAAATAACAAAAAAAATTCAGAAAAAAATTTTGAACATAATCAATTTTAAAATACAAATTTTTTTCATTTTCAAATTTATTAGTGTTCCTTAATTACATATAATACAACATATTTTTAAAACATACAACTTAGTTTTAATTTATTTTTAATAATTTTTATTTTTATTTTAAAATTTTTGCATTTAAAAAAATAATATTTGGGTTTCGAAAAATATTTTTGGAAAGTGGAAATGATTACAACATAACTAAAGTTTTTAGTACATATATAAATGTTTTTAGAACAAATTTTTAGTTTTTTGATTAACAGTTTTTAGAACAGAACCAATATTTATAAAACACGAAAAAAGATTTTTAATACACAAACAAATTTTTAGCAATTTTCCGGGCCAAATATGGTTAGTACATCAATAATTTAGTACACCAAAAGCTGAAAATTGAATTAGTTTATCCCAAATCATATTTTGTAGAAACCTTAATTCAATATTAATTTCATTGTTTACATTACATTTTTACGTATTATAAACGTAGTATACACATTTGGCATAATTGAGGTCTTCAAACAGTTTGCCAACACAATGCCAGCCTAAAAGTATGCCACGTAAACGCTGACCTAATATCATTCAGACTAACTGCTATCAAGCGATGAAAGTATAAACTCTAAGCGTAATCTGATTGTTTACTCGCAGACTTGTGGTAATTTCTTCCTTTCGATTATCTACGCTGATAATATTTGATTCTCTACGCAATTATCTACACAATTATTATTAATTATTCACCTCACTGAAAATTGCTGTTGGCCCCATTTGGCCATACTTACCTCCGGCTCATTGCCATCGGAAACGAGGTTCCGTGCGCTCCAGCCATCCGAGCCGATCCACGAGAACGCTCCGGTTGCATTGTTGCGTCGCACTGCGCGCATAACTTCGCGCACTTCCTGATCGGAGCCGAAAATGATGGCACCTGCAAGTGATGACGAAGGAAAAAATTCAAGTAGTTAGTGCGTTTTCTCTTTGCATATTTATTGTAACATTAAAAGTGATGAAAAGGCAGCAGAACTTGAAGCCCAAGTGGGCAGCGGCAGGTTGAAAGTGAGTGGCAGCTGACTGCTTAATTGACTGAAGTTGAATGTACTTGAAAACTCGGTTAAGCGTTTTTGCTGCATTCATTTTACTTTAAGAAAATGCGTCAGTCGAGTGTCGAGTTGTGTCAAGTGCTTTCAAGTGCATGTATGAACCAAAAGTATGCTATGAAAATTGTCTATGCCCTAAAGGCCTCAAAGAGTTTAGGCATTTTATGCAAATATGTTTGATTATTTGATGTTGGCTTTCATGCGTTAAAGGAGAGTGGAAGGGGAATGGAAAAATATTGCCATTTACTTTGACTTTACTTGTGCAGATAGAAGTATAAATTAACTGCACACGTGCCACCTGCGATTCGGTGGCATGCCGCATGCTTATTTGAGTAAACACTTTTGTGTGTGCAAGGCAAAGCGCAAACAAAAACAGTGTAAATACAAATTAAAGGCAAAAAACAAAAAACAAAAAGCAACATTTGGTAAAAGAAAGTTTGCTAATTTGAATGGATGCATTTATTTTTGGCCATAGATAAATACACGTGTGGCATTAGCACACGTAATCGTTGAATCTAAACAAATAATAAATAAATAAAATTCTATTTAAATTGGTTTGGTTGGCTTCAATAAATAAAATAACAACTCACTAGAGGGATATGAAAAGTTTGGAACGTCAACACGAAGATGTCAACAGTCGTCAACAAAATGTGGGGAATCTATTTGTGTACTAAGCAAAATTTCAGCCATTTTGAAGGAGCAGTTGTTGTTTGAAAATGGTTTGAGTCAGTCAGTTTCAGTCAGATGTGAGAGTTTTTGTGAAAATGAGGAAAAGTTAAGTATAGGACAGTTATTGAATTTTTGTTTTGAAAAACAAATTAAAAGAACTCTGCGCCATCATTCACCACCGTGAAATTGTGGACATCTGAATTAAAATATATTAACGTATTAAAAGTATTAGCTTGAAAGGCACTGATCGTTTGGGACTAACCACTGATTGACTACTGACCAAACCGCTGACAATAACAATGCTTAAGTTCACCAAATGGATTAAAATGAGGAGTGCAAAGTCAATAAATGAAATGAATGAAAGCTTTCGTCACATATTGAATGAATGAATTGAACTTAGGCATAAGAAATCTGACCGCATCTGCTCAGATAAGACCGAAAAGGTGTTCGATTGAACACTTCCCACCATTCATTTGGACGGGTGGAAGCATAGCTGGGATAAGTGTAAAGACTTATAAGGAGATAATGTAGGTATGTGGATAGATAGCAGCCACTACGAGTTTCAAATAGGACTTGATGCTTTTCAGTCTTGTCTACTACAAATTGGCTAGATAGCTAATTAAATTCCTTCCTAAGGAGTTGAGTCCTTTCAGTGCTAAGGCAGCGAGGCGGCAAAAGAAATGTTTGAGTGTCTTAAAAAAGGATTATAGGAGATATCCGATCGCGCTGCGTGTAGACCAATTGGCTAATTACACGTGATCTCTGCTGTCAGCCCAAGGATATTCCTACGAGAATTTAGCAGCAGGTCGTTTGTTATACGGAAGTAGAACGTCGAGCCTCTCTTCTGCTGGAGAGATTAAGCCACCTCATTAGATAGTGAGGTCCACCTGAGAAACACCTTTCTCAGTAGACATCATTTAATGCACGATTTTTCGAGTTCGATGCTGCGGAACTTCTCATTTTATGCCAATCAAATTGTGAGAAAATACTCTTGGTTTTTGCTTCGTAGAAACCCAAAAATTGCATACACATTTCAAAAAAAGGGGTGAAACATGTGGTATCACAATGGGACTCACAATAGGCCCCCGAGTGTGTCTCTTATAGAGGCAGCCTTCATAACTTAATCTAACGTAATCCAAAAGTTGACCACCTCACAGCTTCGTCTGTATGGGAAGCGCCCTCTGGTGGTGAGTTTTTGAACATTTAATAATTTTGTATTTTTTGCACTCAAGAATGTTGCCGATCGCTGAATAAATCATTTAAATCAGTTAAGTAGTTTCTGAGATGCGATTGTTCTTTCTTATTAAGTGGGAAGCTACTTCTATAGAAAACAATTAGTTTCGTATGGCAACCTCCTTAAGAGTTGGAGATAGCGGTTAGATAGGTATGGGAAAAATATTCAGAAAGGAAAATAAATAGGGGTCAGTCCTACATTTGATACATCTGGGAGCAACCTGAGAGCAATGGGAGCCAATTTTCAGAAAAACAATCATTTTGTATGGGAGACCCATTAAGGATTGGAGATAGGGGGTAAGTTTGTTCAAAAGAAATATTCAAGAGAAAAAATTAGTTGGGATCAGTCATAGATTTTAACCCTCTAAGAGCCATTTTTGGGCAGCTATGAAGCAATTTGTCGAATTTTCAAGCAATATTGTCAACTTTGACCGCGTTGCGATGCCATTTAACCTCGTTTTAGTTCTCAATTTTTTGGCTCATGCACTTTTGCATCAAATTGCATAAAATTAGAGGTTTCGTAGCAACGAGAACACATTATTAGGAATGTCCATACAACACTAAATCAAGTGAAATACTCAGCAAGCCGATGAAAACAAATTTGATGAAAATATTTCTTGTATATAGGTACATATATATATAAGAAATATTTTCAATATATATCTATACCTATATATATTTATATATATACTCTCGTATATAGAAAAATATCAAAAACGCTAAAGTGATTTCATAAGGCATTCGATTTCGTAAAGTATTCGATATTCTCGTATTTGATGTTTGTAATTACTGAAAAATTGCATAATTTTACCATTTCTCAGTTTTTCTTTTTGTTTTATTTGACTTAATTTTATGTGATTTTCTAAAATGCAATTTTTTTGCAACATTTGCAACTTGAAAGCCACAATTAAGCGGTTTAATTGCATCAATTTAATTATTTGACTTTTAATTTAAGCTGCAATGGCAAAAAAACGCTGACTTTGCCTGACTTGGCGCTGTGCTTTTGGTGTGGTGTACGTCTAATTGCTCGCATTTTTCAAAAACACCTTTTCCAGCTACCCCTTCCACCACTTGCACATTGACTGCTTATTCGACACACTTTTAAACACCTTTTTTGCTGTTGTGTCTTACTCTCATTTACTCTTCTTTCTGACACACTCCTTCGCACTTTTTCTGTGTCTGTGCGGCACCTTCTTTTAATTTTTTCACCCGACTGCTTTGCGCTTTCGTTGCATCTTTGCTATGCACAAGTTAGCAATCGCAGACAAATGAAGTAATTAATATCAATCATACGCCCCAACGCACCTTCGCTACACCTGCGACTTCTTACATTTGCTTGTTTGCTACCGTTTTCCATTATCAATACATGCATACACACGCACAAAAATTCCCCCTTTAAAATCGAAACATTAATCAACATTTATATAAATGAAGAGATGTGAGGGGGGGGGAAATAATATTAAACGACACGCAACCAGAAATTGGCATAACACCCTTCTGGCATATTAAAAATTGTAGACAATTTGTGCTTTAATTTTTTTCAATATTTATTTGTTTCTATGTGAACAATGTGAATTGTAAAAAACAACAAAAACAAAAGTGAAGATATGTGAAAAAAATGTTTAAAAAATGTCAATAAAGTGCCAATAATGGCACACCACATGTTGCACGTTTCACACTAGTTGGCATTTTTTTTTAAACAATAAAAACAAAAACAATAAGGTGCCACTAATGGGTGGCAACTGGTTTATGGGTCAACAGCCGAGTTGTCGGCGCAGCGAGAGTGTGGCTTTGGGGCAGTTAAAATGAGCAAAACTTCAGCCAGACGACACGTTGCTGTGGCACATTAAGCAACATTAATGAAGTAATGGCACATTTTTTGTTCTATATGGCAGTAATTTGTTAAAGCACACAATAAAATTGATTATATAGAATTCAGTCAAATCACTTTAAAGGTGTCTGGAGAACATTTTTCACAAGAACAAAACTTTTTTCGAAGTTGAGTAAGCAGTAAGTTTAGGTTTTAAACTCATTTTCGCAATAAATTTTCAATTTAGGTGAGGAATGTTTTTATGCTGTTTTATTGTACATGTAAATATTTTTAGTCGCAATAAAAACTCTGTCACAGTAATTAAATTTTTGCAAAATTTCAACATTTTTCTAAACATGTTAAATGTATTTTTGTATTAATTATTTTTATAATTTTTATAGAACCTTTAAGCCACATATTAGTTGCTATCCCATGTTTGAGTTTGTCTTTTAGAAATGCTATGTTTATTTCAGCATATATCATATAAAAATTTCAAAGAATTTTTTGTATAATTTTCTTTTCAAATGTGTTCCCTTTGCTTGGAATAATTTGGTTTGAATTATTAAATAAAAGATAGGAGAGACTTTTGAGCCAAATTTGAATTTCTATAACAACTTAGAGCTGGTTTTATAATAATTTGTATCTCTTCTTTTAATATCTCATTAAAGTAATTTTTTTATAATTAATTTCTTAATATAGTCATAATTTCATTCATTAGTTTCTTTAAATTTTGTTAATTTTTTTTTAATAATTTTTTATTATGGTTTTGAGTTAGAGATAAAAAAAACCTTTGAACCAAGTTTTGATTTCTTTTTAGCTTCAAGCTTTCCTTATTGATTTTCTCACCTAATTTTGAGTTTGTTTAGAACTTTCACAGCGGCTCTTCTGATACAAAATAAGACATAAAATGTTTTATTATGGTTTTTGAGTTAGAGATTAAAATAACCAAGAACCTTTGAACCAAGTTTTGACTTCTTTCAGCTTCCAGTTTTATTATTGATTTTCTCACATAATTTTGAGTTTGTTAAGGACTTTTTCAGTGGCTCGTCTCGATACAAAATGTAACATAAAAAAAATGTCACAAAATATGTTTTCTCAAGTAGAAATGTCTGGGCTTTTAAAATCCCGAATCGATACAGAAATTTCAATAGTTTGAAATATTTTTATACAATTTCGTTGCAGAAATGTGTAAACAGTGAATTTTTTTAGTCAAAAAAACATATTTGTTTGTAATTTACATTTTTATTAATTTTTGATTGCTGACTTCCAAAGTTGAATAAATTTTACGTCAGAAAAAATTTTGGCAAATTTTTCTGATGCTGGAGTTTGTACCAAAAGAGCTGAACAAACCTTAAAAAACCTTCCTTCTTGTATTCATGCGCAGTGGCGCACACAGAGGGGGCTTTTGGGGGCTTAAACCTTCCTCCCAAATACAAAACTGCTGGTGCAAAATAGGGTTTCGAATGGATTTGCACTCGAAAGTTGAACGTAAAACTCCCCCCAAAATGAAATCCTGTGTGCGCCACTGTTCATGGGTTATAAATATCATATATAAATAATAATATAACAAAGTTGTGTTCATAGAAATTCATTTACAAAATCTTAGCATATTTTCAGGTGTATTGAACTTAATTTTGCAGAATGATGAGTCTTGCTTAACCTTCGGAGAACACACTGAGTCATGTAAACCCATACTTCTTCTTTAAGCCTGTACCTGTTTCTAAACTTGTTATTCCAGAAAATTTTTTAATTATGTTGTAAACTTCAGAAGTGCCTAAGTATTATAAATTTTTAGAACAATATTCAAAGTATGAAACAAAATTTATTTCAGGCCAAAGATTTACCATTTCAGCTGCTCACTAATTTTATTTTATTAAAAAATTTCCTGCCCTAATAAATAAATATTTTATGTATTATAATTTTTTAGAAAATTTTTTGTTTATGTTGTAAACTTCAGAGTTGCTATAATACTTATACATTTTTAGAACAATATCCAAAGTACGCCACAAAATTGTTTTCAGGTCAGGTTTTACATTTCAGCTGCTCATTAATTTTATTTTATTAATAAATTTCCTGCGCTCATAAATACATATTTTATATATTACAATTTTTTAGAACAATATACAAAGTACGTCGCAGAATTTATTGCAAGTCAAAAAGTTGTCTGTGTCACCTGCACATTTAATTTATTTTATTAATAAATTTCCTGCGCTGATAAATTTACATATATCATATATATTTATGTATTAGAATTTTTTAGAACAATATTCTAAGTACGCCACATAATTTATTTTTAGTCAGAAAGGTCTTCTATTACAGCTGCATGTTTAATATATTTTATTAATCAATTTCCTGCGCTCACAGTTGCATGAAATTGTGATTTACATTTGACAGCACTTTCCACTCAATTTCAGCCAAAAAATTTGTTATTTTTTTCGAACCTGTTTTTGCCATTCGAACCCCACTCGCTGACTTCCAGGTGCCACGATTGCATGTGTGTTCACACCTAAGTACATACGAACTCGTATGTTAATGTGTGTTTGTGTAATTTTTTTATTGAAAAGTCAAGTAATAAATGACAGTTTGAAATTTATTTGACATTTTTATATACGTTTGCGTGCAAAGGCATTAAACATCAAATTGAATTGAAAGCAAAGCAAATGAAAATCTCGAAATGTATGCGTCACTGTTGAAGGGTTGAACGTGTTCATCATTTGTTATGTACAAACATGTAAACACACACACACACACACGAACTTGTGGCATGATTTGACACAACTGTGGAATTTTATAAAATCGTTGACTTGCACATAGAAAGAGTTGAATGCGGCCAGCGAGTTGAACGATTTCTGCATGCCGCCATTTCAATTGGCCCAATGTCGACACTCGCCAACTGTGATTTATCAACGCTGACAAATAGAGATAGTCAGCACCAATGTTGAATGTTGCATGTGTGCCGCGCTAAAGTATTCAACTTTTATGTATTTTTCTTTTAAACAACATTTTTTACATTTTTCGGCACGAATGCAAAAACTCTGACACTGCCGGTGTGCACTGTTCGCATGACTCGTGTGTTGCCGCTAATGATGACAAAAAAGTTGCTGTCATTCTTGTTGTTGTTGTTGTTGTGCATTGCATGAGTGCGCTTCATTTGCAACTGTCGCCACTCGGCGACAACATTTTGAGTAATGTTTTTCGCTCAGTTCTTCGCCATTTTAAATGCGAATTCATGCTTTTGCAACCATTTTACTTCGTTCGCTTTTGCTATTATTTACACTTTTCCACTTGCCGCACAGTTGTGTGCATTCTCATTTTTCAAACCCTACCTCGGTAAATTTAAATTTTGGTCATCGACCAGCAAAGTTGCGAACGTGAGTGGGACCGGTGCGCTGTGATTGGCTGAAAAATGAACTGAGTGCAAACGTGTTTGTGGGCAAGGGAACTGTTTGAAAAATTATTGCCACTTTTTTGTTGTTGGTTTTTGAGCAGTTGGGAGTTTAAAAATTCCATAGACTGTGCCATTCGAAGTACTTATTTTTCTTTTGGAGGTTTTGTGCAGTTCATGAAAAATTATATTGAACAGTTGATTGCGTTTGTTAGAGTGTTTTGTGTGCATTTGTGTGCTTTCATTTTATATTTTTCGATTCGTTTTTAAGTGAAGCCAATATAAATGAAATTGGTTAAGTGGTTGTGAATACAGCGAAGAGTGTCAGGGTTTATTGTAAAAAGGAGAGAATATTTTTAGCTATAAATCTAATGAACCAATAAACGAATAAATGCATTTTTATAGAGCTAAATGGTTGGAATGTGTATGAAAATTGAAATGAATAGAATAATAGAAAAAAATGGATAAAAAATGGATTTGTATTCAAGGACTAACTAACACATTGAAAGCTATGGTCAAAGTAGATAAGTCAATTTCAATTTCATTATTGAACTCTCACAACTGTCTGTCGAGTAGATTAGCAAAACATAAAACATGTAGTCCAAATAAATTATTTTCACTCACTTGGAAAGTATAAAATTTAAGACCACCAAATATATTCATGCGAGTGAAGTCAATGGAGTGACTTCACTCACCTTCTTCCACAAAACTCACTCACTTACTGCACTCCTTACAGTCATTCACCTAGTATAGTTGCTCAAATTACTCTCTTTACAACACTCACTCAAATTACTTTAGTCATTACATGCACCACACTAACTGAAGTCACTCTACTTATTCCACTCAAAACATTCATTTCACTCATATCGCTCATACCACTCACGTCACGTACTAAACTGACTCCGTTCACTTCATACATTGAACTTATATTCTATTAATTTCACTCATTTTGGCACTACACTCAAATAACGCACTCTACTCATTTCACTCATTACACACACTTCACTCAGAAAGATTCAAATCACTCTTTACACTCATTCCGTTTACTGCACTCAATTCACTTATTTAACTCACTCAACTTACTCCACCCTTTTTCTCGGAATTCACTCCACTCATTCCAGTCATTACTTACTTTACAGTTGTAGATAGCTGACTGTTCTTTCTAAAGTGACTGCATTTATTGGAAATATTTGGGCTGAATAGAATGAGTAGAATCCATCAACTTTACATACACTTTACTGCATTTTTCCACTCATTCTAGTCACAACTTATTTTATAGTTTCAGATAACTGACTGTACTTTCTAAACTGGCTCCATTCTTTTAAAAAGTTTGAGCTGTATAGAATGAGTACAATCCATCTACTTTACACTTTACTCCATTCTTTCCACTCACTCCATCTACTCCACTCATTCCGTGTACTACGCTCACTGAAGTGACTTCATTTATTGAAATCATACTCATACTCATATCTACTATTACTACACTTCACCCACTTCACTCAATCCAATCATTCTAGTCACTACATTGACTCCACCCAGCCTGTTCATTTCACTCATTTCATTTGTTGCACTAACTTCACGCACTTCAGTCACTACATCCAATAAAGTGACTTCACAAACTTCACCCATTGAAGCTACTCTACTCATTCTACTCATTTCGCTCGCTTCACTCACTGCATTCACTATATTCATTGAACTCATTCTACTGATTTCACTCATTTTAATCATTACACTCATTAATTTCAATCCACCTATTTTGCTTATTGCATTCAGAATACCTCCTATAATCTCTTATCTCATTCACCACATTGCACTCATTCCATTCATTCAACTCACACCACACTTTCCACATATTACACTCACAACAATTAATCCTCCCACTCATTATACTTACTACATTCATTCGTGCATTTCACTTACTCACTTACTCTACTCAAGCCATTAATTTAACTAATTCCACATTAACCTAACCCACTTCACTCACTCCACTCACACCAGTCGTTCCACTCACTACACTCACTCCACTCATTTAACTCATAAAACTCATTCCATTCATTGCACTCAATCCACCTACTCCAGTTATTACATCCTCTATAGTGACTCCACACATTCCACCCATTGAGGCCACTCCATTCATTTCACTCATTACATCCACTCCACATACATCATTCAGTCCACTTACTACGCTATATTCATTGAACTCATTGCACTGATTATGTTTACTGCACTCATTTATCTCACTCAACTCATTTACTCACTACACTCACAACAATGAATTCCCCCCACTCATTTCCCTTTCATTTCACCTACTTCACTCATTCAAATTATTTCACTTACTACACTTGCTCCACTCACGCCATTTATTTAACTCATTCCACACCAACTTTACCCACTTTACTCAATCCACTCACACCAGTCGTTCCACTCACTACATTCACTCCATTCATTAAACTCATAAAACTCATTCCATTAATTTCACTCAATCCACCTACTCCACTTACTACATCCTCTATACTCCACATATCTCACCTATTGAAGTCACTCCACTCATTCCACTCATTACATTCACTTCACATATTACTCAGTCCACTTACTATGCTCTATTCTCATTGCATTGATTATGTTTACTACATTCATTTATCTCACTTCACTCATATCACTCACTAAACTCGCTTCATTCAGAACGCTTACTACACTCATAACATTACAATAAACTAACTCCACTCACTCCCTTCGTTGAAGTAACTCTACTCATTCATCTCACTCCACTCATTGGACTCACTACACTCTCTTTACTCAGTACGGACACTTCACTCAAAACACTTACTTCACTTTCTACCTGCTTCTACTCATTCTACACATTTATCTCACTCCACTCATTACACTCACTCCACTCATTTCACACACTACACTCACTTCACTCAGAACACTTACTCCACTCAGAACACTCAATACACTAACTCCACTCACTCCATTCGTTGAAGTGATTCTACTCATTTATCTCACTCCACTTATTTGACTCACTCCATTCACTTCACTCAGTACGGACATTTCACTCAAAACTCTTCACTCTCTACCAAATTCTACTCATTCTACTCATTTATCTTACTCCGTTCATTACACTCACTCCACTCATTTCACACACTAACTCACTTCACTCAGAACACTCACTTCACTCGGTAGACTTATTCCTCACACTCATTCCAGTCATCTATTTCGCTCCACGGTTGAGGATAAGTGGAGTCACTGTACTCCCCACACTGACTCCACTTATTTTATTCATTTCGTTCCATTCCATTCCCTCCACTCACTTCACTCACTGCACCCATTCTACCCCACTCCACTCACTCTGTTCACTCCAGTCACACCACTCACTCTCTCCTCTTCACTTTTTCACCCTTTACACTCATTCTACTAGCTACTAAATTTCCTGATTCCATCCACTCATTCAACTTTCTATTCACTCCAAGATTGAGAATAACTCACTGCACTGCATCCCACTGATTACACTCACTTAACTCTTTTCACTAATCTCATTCACTCTACTCAATTGTCATTCGACTCATTCCACTCTTTCTACTGATTACACTCATTCTATCAATAATTTAATACCAAACAACATGTTTCGCCAACATGACGTATGAGTAATTATAAATGTATTTAAAAATGTTCACAGTACATTACTACATTATTATTTTTTTTTATTTTCGTGTCGCTTAATACTTTCGTGGGTGTTTATAATTGTATGCAAACTTAAAGCAGGATTAAAAGGATTTCTGTACATAGTCTTTCTCTGCGTTTGCTTTCAGTGCAAACCAAAAAAATGTGCACACACACAGACATGAGTGCAAACACATTGAAAAACAACAGACAAGTGCAACTTATGCGATGCAGTCTACGAACAGCACAGCAAGCAACAACAAACATGTTGCCGAGCGCACTTTTGCAGCAACAATATTTTAATAAACCACCGCACAATGCGCAGTTAAGCCATTTTGGTTGCCTTCTGTTCTCGACTTAAGTTGGCTACAAAAAAGTGTTTTTTTTCCAGCCTGACTTGTTGCTTGAGCTAAGCAAATGTGTAAAAATGTTTTTCATGAATTCGAGTGCATATTCGTGTGAAAGTTTTTCAGTTTTCAATTTTCGCTTTTAACACATTTTTCTTCTTTGTTGAGGTTGCGTCAGAACATTCGCGTCATGCAGTTACGCTGGGTGCGTTTTGTGCGTTTTTGGTTTTCATTTTTGTTAAAGCATACTTTGGGGCGCTGCAGCATACAAATGGAAGTAAATTGTGCATTGTCAGCGCGCGTTGAAATCAGTCTGGCGAGCAAAGTGTTGAAGTGGCACGTGAGTGACGCTTGTTTCAAACAATAGAGCGACTAAAAGTATGCTACAGATTTTTGCCACTGCGTAAAACAAAGCAGTTACTTGTTGCATGTTAAAGTCGTCCACTTCAACTGTTGGTATTTCTTTTAGTTTTTATAAAATTGTCTCTTGTGCTCTACGCTTTTCATTGCAACGCTTAGTTAGAGGAAGAAAACAATTTCCGCTTTCTTGCAACATGCAATTTTCAAATGGATTGAATGATGGTTGCTTTAAGTTTAGTCAATTTTAGAAGATTTGCTGCCACTTTGGGTTGTTTTTTCTTTAACATTGAAAGTGCTATTAATTATTTGTCTTTCATAAAACTTGAATGAATCTGTTAAGTGCGCAGGCCACATTGTATGTCACACTCACACACACAGAAACACACAAACCCACGCACTAAATACTGCAACAAATTCAAAGTGAGACCAGCTTCGGAGTGAGTGGGCTTGAAGTAATTGTTATCAGTCGCCATTTCTGCTATAATAATTTTTTTTGTGCAAATGCCAAAGCATTGACGCTGTGGATTGTGGGTGGCAAAGCAAGTCGGGCGCAAATCACTTTTTATGTTCGGTTGCTGTGGGTTGCCAACGTCTGGCCAGCTTTTTAAGTTAATTTAGCGCAAGAATTTACGACATCATGTTGCGTGGGCTGGCAGCAAAGCAGAAGGGCTGTGCGAATTTCATTTCATTCGCTGAACAATGTTATCGACTGGTTGTTGTTTTACTGCATTGAAAGGAAAAGTTTTTCACTTTCGCCGGCAGTTTAAGCCACTTTTAGCTGTAGTTAGTTGGTGGAGATAATTGTTATGGGTGGAAGTTTAGTGTGGGCTATGGTAGGTGAACGCATCAGGTGTAGTTGAATGGGTGATTAGTTGAATGGGACAGATACGTCTGGCTGATGCGTCAACTATGGTCCATTAAGAGCTACTAGCAAGCAATTAGTTGGAGTTTATATACCCAAAGATATAAGATTATTTTTGGTACATATAAGGTGACCAAAATGGTGATGGCTAATAGTTAACATTAACTTAAAGGGACAAAATGAATTTTGTATATATTCAGTTTGAAAACTCAGCTTAATTGCCAGAAAGTTTTCGTAAACAGTTTAACTGGGGTTGGTTAGATCAGTAAGGTATCGAAAACTATGGAAATGTTAGTTTGAACGACTTCAATGTCATAGATTTTTATTAGTTTCTAAATCAATGCAACTTTGGTTGTGTAGAAGAAGTGAGTTACTAAATTCCATTGGGTCGCACAGTGCTTAGTTCCTTTGAAAAAATTCTAAAACATTCTTATCTCAGAACTTAACGATTTTTATGTCATTTGAGAGGTAAATTTTCTACTTAGAAAACCCCAAAAAAATCGGAAAAAAATTAATTAGTGTGTGTGCAAAAATTGCTCATAGTCAGAAAATTGTTCACACAAAATTTGAGCAATTGTTTTCTGGTTTTTAGTCCATTGAAATATTTGGTTAGCAAAAAGTTGCTAAATCATTTTATAATCTAATCTAAATTCTAAAAATTCTCAGATTTTAAGGATTTCTAAGTCATTTGAAAGGTAAAACTTCAACTAAAAAATTGCTCAAATACCGAAGATTTTTCATACAAAATTTGAAGCACTTTTTTCTGTTTTTTAGTGTATTGAGTAAACAAATCATGAAAATATTTGGTTAGGAAAAAGTTGCTAAATCTTTTTATAATCTAATCTTAATTCTAAAAAATTTTAATTTCAGAATTTAAGGATTTTTATGTAATTTGAGAGGTAAAATTTCTATTAAGAAAACCCAAAAAAATCTGTAAAAAAATTAATTAGTGTATGTGCAAAAATTGCTCAAAGTTAGAAGTTTTTTAACAAAGAATTCGAAGCATTTGTTTTCTGCTTTTTAGTCCATTGAGTAAAAAATCATAAAAATATTTGGTTAGCAAAAAGTTGCTAAAACTTTCAACATGGATTAAGAATTACTGTGGGCATTTTTGTATTTAATGTTTTCCCAAAATTTTCAAAGCTTAGGCTTCTATTTCACTTTTAATTTAAATATTTTTCAAAATTATAAACTTGAAAATTATCAAAATTTAGAGGAAAATATTTAAAAATGATACGAAATTATGTTTCTAAAATTGTGAGTATTTTTATGTTTTTTATATTAATTTTAATTTTAATTTTATTTTTCTTTTTTTATTTTATATTTTTTCAAAATTAAAAATTCGAAATCTATCAAAACTTAGTGCAAAATATTTAAAATAATATGAAAATATGTTCCTGAAATTTTGTGTATTTAAAGAAGTATTCTTTTTTTAGCGGAAAATGAAAAACCATCCTTTAATATCTTCCTATCTCAAAAAATAATTAAATTTGAAAAGTGGCCTAAATACATATTTTTCAACAAAAAAATGCAAACAAAATGACAAATGAAGAAAAAAAACTATACGAAGCCAAAACATATATCCAATATAATATTTTTTTTTTTAAATTAAAACATCCTGAGACAATTTCTGTTACTCTCTGTAATTATCCATGTTAAAAAAATTGCAACTTTAAATCTCAGTCATTGCCAAACTAAATGAGTTTAACAAAAAAAAAAATGAAGATTTCAATTCAGAATACAAAGATCTGGTTCGGTTGGAGTGGCAGCCTTCTATGTGAAAAGCTCACTTAATTCTTATGTCAGTACGAAAAATTTCTAACGTTCATCAATACGAAGGTACCCGGATACCTTTATACAATTTTTATGGAAAAAGTGAAAAGTTAGCGATGAAATTTCAAAAATGTGTTGTTGGCTTTTAAGAACAACTTACGGTTCATTGTGATACCACAGTGGATGGCGCGACTTGCCCTTAAAGCGCTGGGAACCATGAAGATTCCGTTATGAATCTGACTACTTATATCCCTCATATTCAGAGCTGATAGTTCGGTTAGGCTGAAGAAAGCTGAGCCGAGAAACTTATGTATGTCTTCTTCTGGTCAGGTTGAGGACGGTCTCTTCCTCCTCCTTGGAGCCGCACCCTCGACAGAAGTCGTTGGATTGCAGTGTTAGTCTTTCCGCATGCTTACCCATAAGACAGAGAGACAGACCCGTGAGCACCGAGACCGTTGTGCTTATTGAGTGAGAGCTAAGGTTGAGCAGTAGGTTGGTCCGTTTCATTTTATAGGTTGGCCAAGTAAGTCGGGGGAAATAGCAGGTCTGGTCCTCAGACCACAGTTCGTTTGCTTGCTTATGATAGAATTGCTAAAGCATCAGTATGACCCATGCAAGTGAAGCCCCCACTGAGAGAGAGTACGAAGCCCCGGCGAGCAATGTGCCCGCTCTGGTTAGTTCATTCACCTCGCAGTTGCCTATGATACCTCTGTGCCCTGTCACCCAGAATAATGAGCCGTTTGAAGCATCCAGCCAAGGTGTTTAAGGATTCTGGGCACTCCAAGACCTGCCTGGATGAGGTGATCGCCTTTAAGTAGATGTGACATTCGCTTTTCACATTTCACATTCTCGCTTAAAAGCCAAACAGAGGCCTGGTGGCCATGACTTCTGCCTGGAAGACACTGCAAAGATCAGCGGAGGAACAGACGATCACGCAGCCAAACTTGTGCGCCAATTTGACGCCGTCAGTGTAGATGTTGATGGAGTTGTCGGTGGATAGTTCGCTATCGGTCCATTGTTCACTTCCATTCTTACGTAATAATACGGCCAGTGAATTCGAGAATAACTAGTATACAAATTTTTATTTAAAACAGACCACTCCTTCTAACTTTGTACCGCTATTATATGGAGTCGACAGATAGTCAAGCAGCCTTCAAAGCACTAATCTTGTATGAGATAACCTCAGTGTTGGTGCTGGAATGCATTGAAGCATTAAACAAACTGGGTATACATAGGGTATACAGGTCGAAATCTTCTTTGTCCCAGAAGACAGAGGAACTGATGGAAATGAGGAGGCGAATAGTCTTGCTACAACTGGGGCGACCACGATCCCCCTTGGACCAGAACCTTTCATTGGGCTGGGCAAAAACACTCTAGTAGAGTCGCTAAGACTTGAGAAAAGAATCAGGAACTCAGAACAGAGGTTTAATGCCTCGGATCTTAGGCAATCGAAAATCTTTATTAAGGTGTATAACTCCAAATGGAGTGAAGAACACAAAGGAGTCACAACTCAAAAATCAAAAATATTCAAGAGAGGCAGAAAACTGGTTATCCTGCAGAAGCAACGAAACTAACATAAAAACAGATGCACGGTATTTTTCACAGTATTTTTTATAGTATAGTTTTTTACAGTATTAAAGAAAACAATGAGAGTGAAATTTTTGAAGTAGTTAGAGATTTATAGAACGAGCTAATTTTGGATAATTTTAAGTTGAGTCTCTCTTGTATTTAGTGTGCGATATGTTGAGAAGAGTTCATTTCTCTTCAAGTCGGGTAGACCTAAAGCAATTTCATAGGGAACTTCAAGTCGCTGTACAATGCATTATCTCTGTTTGAATGCTGCGCTTGCTAGGCTGTTCTGACAAGGGGAAAGAGTTTCTAAATTCAAAACTTAAGATGGAAAGAGATGTCTGATTACTGTGACTTAAGATTGCAAATCGCATATGAGAGTAAAAAGGTGTCATATGTATTTGAATGTAGTAAATTTAATGAAACGTCTTCTCTCCTAACGTGTCTATTTGATATTCAGACACACAAATTCGATAGTAAAGTAATCCTAGAAACTATGTTAAACTAAAACCTTGACTTATTTTAAAGTGCTAGCAAATATTTCTTTGGTCATATGGAAGAGTAGCTTAGGTCGAAAATTAAAGTTTGCATATAAAATGTTCTGACCAATGAATTGGTGCTTCAAAAGACAGGATTTGTAAAAAGGAATGAAATACATTAAAGCGCCTTGACTTCTATAAAGCTTCCAGCGCAAAAATTCAATTCTTTCTTATGTCAACTTAAGCTTTCATATGACTACAGATTTAAGCGCACTTTTAGTTTTACTTACAAATCATTGACTGCATCCACACTGCACAAATCACAACTTCATCACTTTTAGCAGATTACACCTTTCGTTGTGTAGCACACATACTCTCACAGATACACACACATACCCAAAAGTCATTTCAACAGCAATGCCATTTTGCACTTGTACGAATATTTCTGTATCCGAGTACAACAACACAAATATATTTCAGATTGCACTCGCTGCTTGCGGCTTTTTAACTGTTTTTCAGATTGCACTCGCTGCTTGCGGCTTTTTAACTGTTTTTTTTTTAACTCAAAATATTTTCATTTATTTTAATTTTTTTTGTTTGTTTTAATTTTCGTCATTGCATTTGTTACTCACCTCGTGCACGCGGTTTCGTCAGCAGTTTTTGTACAATATTATCGTAAGCAATTTCCTCAGCCACACCGGAGTCCTTGACGAGTTTCTCTTTGATTGCGATGCAAATGTTATGACGCGCCAGCAATTCCTCCAGCTCTTCGAATGCCTGCAAATAATTGACGTTGTGGTGATTTCTTTTTTGTTGCATGAGTTGCGCAGTCATGTTTGGGAATTGGTGTAGTGGCAGTCACTTACAGAGTAAAGAGGGGGGAGGAACGAATGCGAGAGAGAGAGATACAGGTACAAGTTAAGCGTTGAGTAAACGTGCGTGTGTGGCGCTTGTTGTGCTGCTGCCTTGCAAGCATTTGACGAGTGTTTGATTGTTGTTTTTTAGAGCCAGGCCGATTAATCGGCTTCGGCTTCGGCCACATTCGGCTAATAATCGGCTTCGGCCAAAATACAGGCCAAGGTTCTAGACACAATTTTAAGACTTAGGGCTTAAGTTACTTACCTTCGGCTTCGGCTTTAGCCGAATATTGATCTCGAGCCGATTAATCGGCTTCGGCCAAAATTTTACCTTTCGTCGGGCGTTTTTGGTTTTTGTTAGTGTTCTTGTCTGTTCTTGTTATTCTTGTTGTTGTTGCTATTCACTTGGCACACTCGTTCGCGTTAGTCACGTTACGCTGTGTGGATCACGAACGTTAAAATGCCAGACAGATGCGTGTAACTTTTTGTGAAAATAACAACAACAATAGATAGCAGCAACGAAAGGCACAATACGAAAATAAGAAGCGAACAGTTTTAATTATGGCAAAATGACAATGGTTGCAGTAGCAGTTCCTGGCAATAGTAAAAAATTAAGAAAAAAGATTCATTCTTCCTCTGGAGGCCAAAAATCTGCGTTCTTCCTCATTTCAAGCATTCACATCGAAATTGTGTGCATGCTTACTGCCAGCACTAAGACTTCATTTACGCGCCACAGTCACTTGAAATCCAGTCGCGTGCCTCCTTCGCTCGACAGGAAGTTCACAGTTGAAAATGTCCTAGAGGCCGTTGCAATTTTGTTGTTTTGCAAATTGTGAATGTGCCAACGCTTTTAATTAACTCGAAAACGCTAAAGGAAGCAACGCCTGAAGGGACAAAATGCGATGAAAAAAATCAGCGCCGCATTTTCTACACACCAAACGCCTCTCTGGCTGACGCTCCCTTAAGACTGAAGAGGCTTAAAGTGTAATTTCGGTTAATTGCATTTTGATGACACACGTCGATTCACAGCGGCGCAAGTGTTAATTTTAAAACTTGGATTCATGGAAACTTTTGGCATCCGTTCGACTGCATGTTACAGAGAAAGAAGGGGAAATGGTTTTCTTGAAATTAATTTCAGTTTACGCTAGTAGTGCCAAAAGATTTGAATAAAACTACAGATGACAAATTTAACGACAGTTTGAATGTTGTCGAGAACTAAAAGGAGACAAACCATGTTTTAGCAGCTGGAAGTTTGCAAAATTGTTGTTCGGAAGTTTTGAAGCCTATGCTGAAAATTAAGTGCGTTAAATAAATCTTGCTAAGTGTGAGTTGATGGAAACTAATGAAATTTATTTAGTCGATTGAATGGTTAACACTTAACAAATTGCAAATGGTTCTCAATGTAAGTTTTTGAAAACGATTTTTTTATGGAGTGAAATACTATGTTACATTATTTGTTGAAGGGTATTCAAATCTAGAGAAAAATATTTTTGACTGGATGCATTTGCACATCTATGGTAAGAGCCATCATCGATGGTCTGGATGAGCAGACTTTCTCTAGTAGAGGCCAGCAGAACCTTATCCAGATTGTAGCCCTCTATAACTTTATGTTATAAAGGAGCTTTCCTGAAACTTCAGGTCTGTTGTTAGATGCCTTGGGGAATCTGCCACTAGTTACTGTTTTTATCCAAGGAGAGACCTTCAAGGCCATTCGCAGATTGAAACACAGAAGTAAATACTACGAGAGAAGTTTGATACTGGTCAATGTTGCTGGCACTGATATCGATCATTAGATCATGTCCATGTTCTTTCCCTCTATGCTTTTAATTGTCATACTAGAAAAGCGGAATAATGCGTTGCTATCTGAGGCCCACTAATGTCCAAATCATGAGAATTAGGCTCCAGGACAGAAAAAAGTTGCGGCTTTGTTGTCTCCGTCAAATCAAGTGGCGTTCGACATTTAGTTGCCCTAAGCTCGCATATACCATGGTATGTATTTATGTTTTAGGTAGAGGTGCTTGCGATACTTTAGGGAATGAACTTTGGGCATAAATGCAGTATAGCGAACCCTCGTGAAAAAAGAAATGAGTATGCTTTTATATAGAGGGTTGGCTCCTGAATCTAACAAACTCAAAATTTTCATTTTTATTTCAATATGGACCACATGAATCCCTTCAAATTGTACCAGCTATTTAAAAGTGAAGAGGCTTTTGAGATCAGCGAAAATGTCCTTGAAAAGTTAATGGAAAGGAAATTAATACCCCGCGAAGTTAGTCATTGGTGTGCTAATGGCCATGTTTTGCAATTGTGCAAAACTTCTGATTTTGTCGATGGCTATCTGGCAAAGTTTAAGCTTCTTAAAGAATGTAAAGCTAGAAATCAGGATCTTTTGAAAACGTTTTTTAATACGGCAGGTACTTTGCACAACCCCCTACAGCCCTCATTGTCCGAAAGTGATGGCGAAGATGACTACGAAATTACTTTGGACCAAAGGTCAAGTTAGAAAAAATTAAAAATATATGTTGAAAAACAACAAATGTATACATTTCTATATTTCATTGTAAAGGGAATTTCACAGGCTACAATATGGTAAAAAACTTATTGCACCTTTATTATGGATTTTTCCGCGAAAAAAAATCCGTTTTAAAAAAATTTTTATAAAAATTGTAAAAAAATTTTTATAAAAATTTTTTTTTCTTAAAACTTTTTATTAGTGCATTTTACGTATCTAATGTTCTACAGTAGTAGATAGGTATGAAAAAGACCTTTCGTTTGATACCCATATCGTGTAAATCAGTTGGAGATTAATTGAGTTTTTTTGATAAAAACTTTGAACTTTGACCCCGAGCCACGCCTTTTGTGGGCGTTTTCCCGGAAAAATTTTTAGTTTGTTAGATTCACAAAAATACGCTCTATATGGCCCAATTTTCAGTTTTTTTTTTCATGGGGGTTCACTATACTGCATTTGTTCCGAACTTTGTTGGGGAAGGCAGGTGGCGTGGCAACTCCATCTGTATGCGTAGCGACAGTCAAGCTACGCTTATGGCCCTGGACAGCCTTCCAGTCACCTCTACAATAGTAAAATCCTGCGAATCCAGGCCAAACTATGTCAGCAGATATAATAGCCTAAAGTTTACTTGGGTCCCGAGACACATAGGAATTACTGATTTAACTTGATATCAGACTCCTTAGAGAGAATGGGCTCTAAGAAAACATTTATTGGCCCTAAATCCGTTCCGCCACTTCCATCTGAGCTGAACTATGTCGGCAGATATAATAGCCTACTGTTTACTTGGGTCCCGAGGTACATAGGAGTTACGAATAAGGAGACTTCAGACTCTTTACAGAGGATGGGCTCTAAGGCTGGATTGCAAGTAGTTGGTCGATCTAATGACGGGTAATTTTTTATGGGCTAATCATATGAAAAAGTTAGGCATATCTGATAGTGCACTATGCCCTGCCTGTTCGAGAATGATAAGACGACGAACCAGTTTCTGAGTGTCTGCCATGCGCACGAATCAGGTATGAGACAATTGGCACTGATGTGCTGAGAACCAACCATCTTGGCTCCTCAGCACCACAGGACCTACTCAGATATCTTCGTACGTTTAAAACATATTAATGGAGACCCTTAAGTTGCTGTAAAAAAAAACAAATAAACAGCTACACGTTGCACCAGCGACGCCTGTAAGCGGAAGCGGGTATTAGTGAAAACAGCGCACCAAACCTATCTTAACGAAGTTCCCAACCATCCTGCTGTCATTTCCTTTACACAACAGATGGCGCTATGAGCAGTAGCTCACAACATCGGAGGCATCGTTCCTAAGCGGCGGTAGATGGCAGCCCCATCACTTAGGATTACACTACTCGACAAAAAATGGGTTCATCGCGTGCTCCTGAAAACCAAAGTATTTTTTCATTTATTACACCGTGCGAAAAATTTTTTTAAGTTTTCCAAGACCCATTCAAATATTGATATAGACGTAAAACTAGAGGTCATTTATAGTATCCTGGCATAGTCAGTTTTTCATTTTCTGACCCAAAAACCTTTTTAAAGGACTTTAAAATTTTAAGGACATACACATTTCAAATATTTTTAAATATTTTCGGTTGTGCAATGATGAAGATATGGGTATGAAATGAAATAGAAAAATTGTCTGCTTTTAACTAAATTTTCTATTTTTAACTTTCAGGACCAAAATATGTCAGGTATGCAAAACATAAATTCTTTGGATCTCAGTCTATAGATTCATACATCAAAATTTTTTTATATTTCAAAGTTCTGAAAGTTCAAAATACGGCCCACTTGTGTTAGTCGGATGGTTGGTTTACGAGATATGTGCTCATAACTGAAATAAGAAGGGAAAAACGTGTTTTACAAAGATTTTCCGAAAACGCTTCTTAAGAAAATTTTTTGATTTTCAGTTTCGTGTTCAGCAGCTGAAGATTAGTCTAAAAAATACTTTTATTTTTAGGAGCATTTTTCGTGTCGAGTAGTGTTATCTGAGGCAGGACAATTACCTACCCTGGCAGAAAAACACAACCGATTAATTTAATCAACACAAGGAAATGTCTTTTGGAGGCCCTATGCTCTCGAGAGGAGTGAACAAGGAAGAAAAAGAAAAAAAGTTGCAATTCAGTGGCCTTAACACTAGAATGCAATATTGTTTACTGACTTTTTTTTATTTTATTGATTTTGAAGTAGCAAATATGAATAAATGCACACGACATCAAAAGGAAATAAGTATTTCGTTGTAATTTTTTTATTTGGAATTTGGATTTTGTGAATTAATTTTGTGAGTGAATTTTGGATTGAAAAACAGGGAATTGCCAAAGCCTACTATGATAATTTTTTTTAAATGTTTGCAATTATTTGAAATTTTCATACTTCGCAATTGAAGATTCATATTTGTCTATTTATCAGTAAGAAATTCACATTTGCTGAAAATTTTATATAGGTAGTCAAAATGACTCCTTTTGGGCATTTAAGGTAAATGTTGCAAAATTGGAGCAACAAATTTTTTGAAAATATTTTAAATGTATTTATTCCATTTAGCTTTCAAAATTAGTAAAAGTCACGTAAGATATTTTTTTTGTTGCAATTCAGTGGCCTTAACACTAGAATGCAATATTGTTTACTGACTTTTTTTAATTTTATTGATTTTGAAGTAGCAAATATGAATCAAAATAAAATAAGTATTTCGTTGTAATTTTTTTATTTGGAATTTGGATTTTGTGAATAAATTTTGTGAGTGAATTTTGGATTGAAAAACAGGGATTTGTCACAGCCTACTATGATAATTTTTTTTAAATGTTTGCAATTATTTGAAATTTTCATACTTCGCAATTGAAGATTCATATTTGTCTATTTATCAGTAAGAAATTCACATTTGCTGAAAATTTTTTATAAGTAGTCAAAATGACTCCTTTTGGGCATTTAAGGTAAATGTTGCAAAATTGGGGTAAACAATTTTTTGAAAATATTTTAAATTTATTTATTCCATTCAGCTTTAAAAATTAGTAAAAGTCACGTAAGATATTTTTTTAGAAAGCTATGCAATAAAAGTTATTTACAATAAAATACCTCAATGTAGTCAAAATGACTACCTTGGGCTTTCTAGTGTTAATCTCTGTCTGAGTGCTGGAGAAAGATTATTTTTTTTTGTATAAGCTTAAAATGATTCTATGTAATTTTTTATGTGTAGATTTAAGTCCGAATTTTTGATATACCATAATGACCCCTTATGGCTTACGTGAGCTTCGATCGTAACTGACACTTTCACATATCTTCCTATACACAAGTTGAGTTAAACTCTCACTTACTAATATTTCATGGAAAATGCAACGTCATTGCCATCGGCAGCAAAGGTCACATATGCACATAGAAATCAAAAATTCAAAAGCAATTTCCAACTTTACTACCAATTACTTCGTTCTAAAAACGACATCCGATTAAAAGAAAATAAAAAAAAATAAATAAAAATGGCATGAATGCGTGCAGCAAGCAAATACGTGAACACGAGCAATGCTGCCATGCTGCAGTGATATGTGAGATAATTTCAACCGTGAAATCCTTGCAAAAGAACGTCGATTGCATAAAAGTGCCAAACACTCGACGGTTGGTTGTTGAGTTGTTGCCGTAAAGCGTTGGTGCACAAATCGCTGGCGTGTGCTGCACACTTGAAGCGACTCACCTTGATGCCGTAGTTGCTCTCCTCGTAAATAATTGAGACATAACTCCAACCCATCCGCTTGACAATCTCCACCATTGCCTTCACCTGATAGTGATCCGACGGTATGGTGCGTGAGAAATACTCAAAGCGCTGTTTATTGCTCAGCTCGGGACTGGTGGAGAAAAACGACACCTGCAACAAGAAGCGGATAGTAAAAAGATTAGATGAGACCAGCTGTAAGTGGTTGGAAAAGCTGAAAATTATTACAAAAATCCATGCGATTGTCAAGGAGGAGCATAAGAGTTCAAAAAAAGCAAAACGAAAATGTGAAGTATGCGAAGAAAGCAGCAGATGTGTTGTACAAGTTCGAAGCAGAATTCATTTTGGTGCAAAAACGAATCACCGCTGACATGAAATTTTTGTACCAAGTATGAAAGTGTAGTTGACTCGATGCCTTCCTAATTGAATATGAATAACTGAAAGGATGCAGTTGCAGCAGGGATTGTTGTTGGCATCTGAGGTGACTTGATGCTATTTTTATGGAGATATAAAGACTTACTATGTAGTTAGTTGTGCAGTAGGATGACAATTTCAGAGCCTCAACAGGGAAAATGTCTTGTCTGGGTTTGGTTAGTCAATTCAAAATTCTGTCAGAGTGGGGAAATCAGAGTCATAGAAGTATAGATTGGTACTAAAATGTCTTGGTGTACGGTGGCTTATAATAAAGTTTTTCTTAACTTCTTTTTCTTATCCCTTTCGCTATTTTGTTGCCATATAGCACATCGCTACTTTGTGGACGTCTGCATCCTCTATGGTTGCAAGAATACATTTTTTTTTTGGTCTTTAGAATAGTTTCAAGTTTTAGAAAAAATACGAAATTAATAAACTGAATATTAAAGTTTAAAGAGAAGTATACACGTTTTTTAATGGTATATCTTGACATAGTAAAGGAAGAAGAAGCATACAACTTTAGATAACTTTTTAATTTGCCGTTTTCTTTCAATTTATATACCTACTTTTTGTTTTTTAATTTTGGTTGAAGTAAATGAAGAAATATTCAAATTTTCGTTATGCGTAAAAAGTTTTATGTTTAAGTAATTATTACAGCCACAACGATGTGGTTGCTCTCATAGAAAAACACTCTAAAATACAGGGTCCGAGTATGAAAAATGAAAAATTTCGTATGGAATGTGGCTAATATAACCACATGGAACCCTAAAACGTAAAATTTAAAATTTTAACTTTCCCCAGCAAAAACCTGTAAACCTCTAAGATTCAGTTTTGTAGCACATTTTAGTACCAAATTTGAAAAAGTACAAAGTTAATCCTTAAACACTTCTTTAGTTTTGACTTAGTTTTGGCGTTCAAGTTGAATTTAGAACTCTGGTGTATTCAGAGACCTATAGTAGAATTTTATGGCAAATATTTTTGTGGTACATTGTGTGCTTTAAAAATCCTGTTTCAAAGGACATTTTTTAACATTTAATGAAAAAGGGTCAGAATGACCCATAATAATAGCAGCTAGAGGGTTAAGATGTTTCACAAAAATGTTGCCCATAGTATTTGACATCAAATTGCTGAACACATCCTATACCTAAAATGTAAGATTACAGGGATTTCGTACGCCGATTTACTATAAGGAAGTAGAAAAGGACACAAACTTTGAAACCGCCGATACGCTTACATTCTTTTTTGGCCCCCTCTACTAGAATCCATTGTCAGAATTTTATTACTTTGAAAAAAAATGGATTTTGTTGTTGTTGTTGTTGTTTGTTGAAAATAGCTTCATACTAAATCGTTTGACAATATTAAAAGTTACCAGCACATTCTTCAAAGCCTTAAGTACAGCCTGACTTTAGTAACAGACATATGCTTTGCATCAATACGATTATCTCTTGGCTCATATAAAACCATTGTTTAGAAACTAAGCGAATTACAGATTACCGAGAAAGTTAACCACCTGTAACCAACTAACCGGAAACAGTGATGGAAAAAGTCTACTTTGACCACTCTTTTTGCCCCTCGTAGAGCATCTGACCGCTAGTCCTTTCCACTCTAGTATTTTTTTTATTTATTACCCATAAATTGTCTGTCCTACCTGTCGTTTTTTGCTTCCTTTCGTTATTGGTTCAACGCCTTCGCATATCTGTCCATTTGATTGCATGAGTTCAGCTGCTCGTTCACCTCATCATTCATTCATGTTTGCCACTTATGCAGTGTTCTGTCTGCATTCGCAACCACATACAACCATAACTGTCAGTCCGACACTCTCTACTCATTTCACTTTGCCATCGCTCACATTTATGCTTCCACATGCTGCCGCAAATTGCATGAAATTTTAATTTATTCCATCGCAATGTCACAGCATTTCATATGAATTAAACAAAAACAACGCCAGTCAACTTGTCTGAATTCCCTCGCTATTTTTAATGTTTTAATGCATTTTTTAATGTATTTTCGCCCGCTTTTGTAATAAAGCACATAAGAAATAATAATTAAAATATCCAGCTGTCGCTTTGATTTCTACCACAACAGCATTCGGTAAGAAAATCTTAGTGTTTCTTTTGTATAAATGTATTATAATTGATTTTCATAATGTGTTGTTATATTTTGCAGATGGAACTTTATTCAAAAAAGTCACTCATACGCAGCGTACGACCGCGCCAAGCGCTTGGCGCATTGTTTATGTATTTGAAATAATTATATGTGGGAGTTGTTGCTTTTGATTAAAACTACCAGAGAGAATGCATTTTCATTACTCATACGCCCCAGTTGACAGTGTGGAATTTTAGTTGTTTTTCGAAAGCACAAAAGTTCTGAAGCGTAGATATGTGTCACTTGTGAATTTATATGATATGATTAACTATGAAAAATAACACAAAACTATGTTTAGAAAAATTATTTAATAATTTTAAATAAAACTTTTAAATTCGTTAAATTTTGAAATGGTTTTACTTGGCTTTGGGTGACTTTCATTTTTGGTTACAGGAAGCAAATTCTTGCGTTTGCAATCTGTTTGTCGATTTTATAAATGCATAAAATAAGAAATTCTTACTTTTTTTAAAGCCACGTTCAAGTGTAGTCATGACTAACGAAACGTGAGCAGACATTAAACGAAAATGCTCCATTCATGTGCCGGCCTCAAATTGTTCAGTGAATTGCAATTTAATTGTTGTTTTCATTGAAGCGAAAATCGCAATTCATTAAAATGCGGCAACAACAAACGAATAGCAAGAAAACGCTCAATCCTTGGGCTACATTTTTCATTTCTTTTTCTGGGTAATGAATTAATGGCTGGCATCCGTCGACGGTAAATGGACAGCAGCTGGAAATGCGTTAATATTCGAAAGAAATGAACAATTCCGTCCAGCCTCACAAATAGTGCTGATAGCAGATTTTGCGCAGATTATTTTCTATTGTTGGATGACGTATAATTAAGTGTTCAGCGCAAATCGACAGCACAAAAATAATCAATAGTGGCAGAGATTGCTGCATGGATTAATGGACAAAATGAAAAATCGATTTCGATAAATCTATGAACTCTCAAATAAAGTTTCTAAATTGTTGCGAAATTGTAAAGTTAATGACATTTTGGATAGAATTGATTGTACTTCATCGAGTTACTCTGGGATACTCTGCAGTGCTAAATAGCTCCCACCGACCCTCTGATTTGAGTGCTCCGTTGAGCAGCTGCCAGCTGCACAAAGACCAAATAGTGATTAACAACTTCAATTGAAATTTTATTATTTTTATTGTGAATGTTTTAAGCGTGTTTGCTGTCGTCTAGAAATAAGACTGCGTTTAAAGATTTTATACTTAAATCAATAACAATTCAAACGTGCCGAATATATATTATTTAATTTCTTTAAAATTCATTGCTAGTATTTTATGTGTCTGTGCTGCTTCGCTTCGAATGGCGCAAACTTTTAATGAGCTCATGTTGGCTCGTATGGGTAGCATTGATTGTACGCAAAATAATTAAAACAGTAGCAAAAGTCAAACTTGGCACTTTTGCATTGTTCTTCATGCTTGACCGTTGACGTTGGCCACTGGTTCAACCAAACGTTTGACCCTGCAACCGCAGCGCGCACATATTTTAAACAAAGCTGCTAACTTAAGTCACGTACTTGAGTAAACTTTTATACGCAATGCGAGACACACAAGAGCTGGAAAAATAAAATTTTTAAAATGTCACATGCTTGAACTGGTCCATGTAGAATGCGCGTGGCATGCAATCGCCAGCAGTAACGTTGCTACGAAAAATAACAAAACCCAGAGCATAAAACCGTCATCTGGCATAGCAAAATCATACATTTTTTGTGTAATTCTTTTTTTGTTTATACATTCTGTTTCTGTATTGTCCAGTTGCAGTGCACTCGTGGCTAGCGAAACCAAATGCAGCAACAAAAAATTAAAGGAAAGGACAATGCGAGCAAAAAGATATGAAAGCACCACTCAGCTGGAGAAAAATGTTGCCGCAATACGCAATCCAAGTGGGAGCACGATTGCAATTTTGGTTGCACATCTTGACCGCATAAATAAAAAGTCCATTTTTTTCATTCCACTCTTTACTGTTTTTCTTTCTATTTTAATATTTTTAGTCCAAGTTTTAATACATGAAAAGCTAAAAATAACTACTTGTACATTCATCAACATATCACAAGATGAACATTGCGCATGGTCACCCTTTGGTCTTCTTCACTCTCTCACATTACCCATAAAAGTTGTCAAATTTAAAACATCAACATTCATTTACGCATCAAAGTGACATGTGACGTGCAGAAATTGCGCCTTGACCAGCAAAAGTCGTTAGTTGTCTCTCGTACTGTCAGAGCCACACACGAAAGCACATAAATCAGGGGGCAGAGTGTCTGGGGGGGGAGAATGTTTATGAGCGCCAGCGTTGTCGCCGTTGCTTGTAATGACCAATTTTTATGTCTTGGTTTGTTTTTATCTGTTTTCATGTGTGTTGTGTTAAAAATTTGCGGCGTAGAACGGGGCGTATAAGTATCCTTCCAACCAACACTATTCTATAGTATTCTATGCTATTCTTGCTCAAGTATATGGATTGCTCGTAAATGTTTATGTTTTGTGCAGACATGTTTACTACGGACGCGTTAAAATTGCTGTTATAGCATTTATTGTGTTTGTATTTTAGTTGTTGCTTTAATTTTAAAGTAAATAGGTAGCTAAGAGAAAATGATTTCAACGTTAAGAAACCAAAACAAACGACTATTCTTACTACCTTGAAAATTGTTATGGAATTGGTAGTGAGTATTGTTGTTGCTGTTGGAATTGTCAGTTAGTGTTGTTGTTGTTTAAGCAAATATACATTTAGAAGAACTTTTTCGAAACTTTTTGTAAGGTGTAGTGAAAAGAAATAATGAAAAGGAATTGCGTTTGCATGAAATTTAAGGCTTTATTTAGCATAGTTGGAATGAACCGTTTTGGGTCAAATATTCATTGTTTTGTTCTATAACTTGCTGACATTTTAAAGGTGATTCTATTAGGTCTCTCGCATAGAAATTCTTTTGCCTATTGGAAAAAAATTGGAGCAGTCCATTTTTACAAGTTTTTTTTAGGCAAATTTTTGATTAGCAAATCATTCCTCATAAACCATATCACAGGTAGTTATCACCTGCTGTCAGGTCCGGACTATAAAGTGGATGCATAAGAACCTCAAGACCAAGTTCTAGGAGCTTCTGGAAAGTTCCTATCGATGAGATGAAATCACAAATCACAAATGATGGAACACAAATGCTCTCCTTATGGCCAAAGCTAACCACTTCTGGGCGATTGTTTTCTTCAGACGGTCCAACGGTTGACTGTGTAGGTCGGAAGTTAAGGTTTGGCCTTAGAGGAGTAGCTCATAGTACAGGATGGCGCAAAAGTTGTCACCCAGTGTTCTTTGGCTCTAATTTGTTTATGAATGAATGTATCAATGAATGAACGAATGAATGAATGAAGGAATGAAGGAATGAATGAAGGAATGAATGAATGAATGAATGAATGTATGGATGAATGAATGAATGTATGGATGAATGAATGTATGGATGATTGAATGCATGAATAATTGAATGAATTAATGAATGTGTGGATGATTGACTGCATGAATGAATGAATGATTGAATGAATGAATGAATGTATGTATGCTTGAATGAATGAATGTATGGATGAATGAATGAATGAATGTATGTATGCTTGAATGAATGAATGTATGTATGCTTGAATGCATTAATGATTGCCTGAATGAATGAATGAATGAATGTATGCATGATTGAAGGCATGAATGAATGAATGAATCAATGAATGAATAAATGAATGAATGAATGAATCAATCAATCAATGAATGAATCAATCAATCAATGAATGAATGAATGAGTGAATGTATGGATGATTGAATGCATGAACGATTGCATGAATGTCAAAGCAGAAAGGGTGATGACTTTTGCGCCAAACTGTACAAGTAGATGATTCCCTGCCAATTCCACCAAACATATAGCAAAACCTTCCTGACCGCCAATCCTGGTTTGGCCACCCTTTGCGCCGGATCACTGCCAATCAACCACGTTTTTTTGTACTTGATTTTGTCGTAAGTGATTTACTTTTCATCACCAGTCATCATTCACTTCATAAATAGGTTGATTTTGTTGCATATTGCAGTTGGAAATTTGATCCATAAGGTTTCACTGCATTAACTCGAGCGGCACCCTTGCATCGACCTTCTCGAGCTCTTTAACCAGTCTTGTTCAAGTGGTTCCAAAAGATTTTTTGTGCAATATTTAGCTCCTGAAGAATCGAAACAGTGTTTACATAACGATTGAACGCGATGGTTTCCATGATTTTATAGACATTTTTGACAAATGGCCTTCTAGAGGAGACATTAAAATGACTTGAATGGAATCGATAAAATAAAACTTGTGCATGATTGACTTTTACACTATTAGAACCACAAAAATGCATCACATTTTCTGCCGGGTTATTTGTATTTTAGTTTTTATCGAAGAAAAAATTTAAAATATGGTTTATTATCCCTTTCCTGGTGTCCATGTTTGAAGCGCGCTCAAACAAAATTTAGTCAAGTAATTACAAAATTGTCTGAAAAGTTTCTTTAGTACGAAATATTATCATTTTAATGCCATCATGTCAAAGCCGGCCTCGATAGTCCTGCGAGTAGCGTGCCGGCTTTACGCACCAGAGGCTCTAGGTTCGATTTCTAGCTCGGGCTGGTGAAATGCCCATCTATTTCTATCGCTTTCCACATGAAGTATATGAGATGCCATTTCTCGCTTGAAATGTCTATTGTAACATATATTGAAAAAAAAACAGTGTTGCGTACACATTTCAAAAACAGGTGAAATATGTGGTATCACAATGGGCCTCACAATGGGCCTTTTATAGAGCAGCCAACATAGCCTAATCTTATGTCATCTAGCATAACCTGATCGCACTTTTACAACGCGATTACTAAAACCATCTTAAGTCTAAGTTTTAAAATTATGGACTTCATTTTATTAAAAGTTATTAAGGCCTTTCCGTAACTTTGAAGTACTATTTTTTTGCAACGTAAGGCCCATCGCTAGCTTTGACCTTTCCTCATCTTTGAGGAGGTATTCTGACTCTTCCTTCTTATATAATCGAATTTTGGAAAAAGGGAAAATCATAGCAAAAGTTTCTTAGTTTCTTTCTCGTTTAGTGTCAAATTATATATCCAAGTTTTTTATATTTGAAATTTATTTAGAAAAACGCTTTCTCAATTAGGCAATCGAATTTAAAAAAACTGAAAGTTAAAGCAAGCAAATTCTCCGCAAATGAAAATAAATATAATAAATAGATGATGTCAACTTTACTTCAATGCCAACAAAAACCAACAAAAAAGAAAAATAAATAAAAAAAAATATCTTAAAAAACAAATCTAAAATGTAAATCTTCCACAACCATCAACCGTTTCCACTCACCTGCGGTATGCGAAACAAGCGCAGCAGATTGGCCACTTGTATGGATGTGACCGACGAAGCGGCACCCACCACACCCGAAATGACTTTACGCACTTGTGTCTTGTTGCAATGATACTCGGCATCGTCTATATTACTGATGGAACCTGAAAATTGCACAAAAAGAACAGTAAATGAATGGTGAAGATAGAGCAAACCGATGCTGGAGCTGCAAACTGAAACTTGAAATAGAAATGTAAATGCAAGTGGACATTAGACGTGATGGCGCTGTCCGAGCACTCAATGACAAATGTGTTTTGTTTGTGGCTGGAATTTTAAGAGTGGTTTGACCACTCGACACACACTCCTCAGTTCAAATGACATTTTTGCAGTGTTTGTTGTTGTGAGAGAAGGAGGAAACTAAAAGGTCAAGCGCAGCAGTGCAGCATGTCCCAGTGATGTATTTGAAACTTCAGACACTTCAGACTCTATGGACACTACGGACCATAGACACTTGTGCGCCAAAAATTTTGTGCAGCGCTACTAGACACTGTAGCACTTTTGGCTCAATGCATAAGCAGTGTTTATAATATTTGTATATGAATATTTTGTTTTTTTACTTTTTGTTTTGTTTTGGATTAGTTGAGTGAATTTATTTTACCGCTGGCCAACTGTAGCCACAGATGTCATTAATCTTATTCCCATATGCGGCTAAAGTAATTTTACTTCAGTTGTGGCAGTGTGCACGTGTACGAGTTGCGGATTTTCGATACGGTTAAGTGCTGAAAATGATTTGGTTCGCTATATTTCAAACATTGTAGGTATTTATTCACAATACCTAGAAAATTTCTTCAAGTTTATTTTAGCTTAAAAGAATACGATTGGAGCATGGAAAACCATTAAAACCCTAAACGTATGTAACACCTTTAATTGTAATTTTGAATTAAAAAGATTTTATTGTATTTCATTTTATTTTATTTTATTTTATTTTATTTTGTTTAATTTTTAAAAATTTATTTTATCTTATTTAAATTTATTTTATTTTATTTTATTTATTTTATTTTATTTTATTATTTTATTTTATTTTATTTTATTTTATTTTATTTTATTTTATTTTATTTTATTTTATTTTATTATTTTATTTTATTATTTTATTTTATTATTTTATTTTATTTTATTTTATTTTATTTTATTTTATTTTATTTTATTTTATTTTATTTTATTTTATTTTATTTTATTTTATTTTATTTTATTTTATTTTATTTTATTTTATTTTATTTTATTTTGCTTTATTTTATTTTATTTTATTTTATTTTATTTTATTTTATTTTATTTTATTTTATTTTATTTTATTTTATTTATTAATTTTATGTAATTTTGAATTAAAAAGATTTTATTATATTTCATTTTATTTTATTTTATTTTATTTTATTTTATTATTTTATTTTATTTTATTTTATTTTATTTTATTTTATTTTATTTTATTTTATTTTATTTTATTTTATTTTATTTTATTTTATTTTATTTTATTTATTATTTTATTTTATTTTATTTTATTTTATTTTATTTTATTTTATTTTATTTTATTTTATTTTATTTTATTTTATTTTTTTTATTTTATTTTATATTATTTTATTTGATTTGATTTGATTTGATTTGATTTGATTTGATTTGATTTGATTTGATTTGATTTGATTTGATTTGATTTGATTTGATTTGATTTGATTTGATTTGATTTGATTTGATTTGATTTGATTTTATTTTATTTTATTTTATTTTATTTTATTTTATTTTTTTTAATTTAATTTTATTTAATTTTATGTTATTTTATTTTATTTTATGTTATTTTATTTTGTTTTATTTTATTTTATTTTATTTTATTTTATTTTATTTTATTTTATTTTATTTTATTTTATTTTATTTTTTTTTAATTTAATTTTATTTAATTTTATGTTATTTTATTTTATTTTATGTTATTTTATTTTGTTTTATTTCATTTTATTTTATTTTATTTTATTTTATTTTATTTTTGAGAAAACCGCTCTCCACGTGAAGTTGAATCATTTGCATTGTTTGTTCAAAAGCGTTGTGTCATCACTTGAGCCGCAACAATATTACTGCATGCTTTGAATTGAAGAAGGAAATGAATTGAAATTCAAGCCAAGATGACTAAAAGCACATCAAATAGCAGAAACTGCAAACCCGAATAATTTTTCATCTGAACCAATATTTTTTAAGTAACGTTAATGAAATTTCGACAGTTAAACTATTTAATTTGACATCAATGAAACTAAAAAAAAATTATTTGCAGCGAAAAAATTATAATCCATTCATCATTTATATAAATTAGTAACACTGATTAAGCGTAAAAAATTGTGGGTGTACAACTTTGCTTCCGCCGTTTTTTTCCAAAATTAAAAGCTTTATTGCGAAAAAGTGCTTACAGATGTATTATTCAAAGTATTGTCCGTCGCTAGCGACAACTTTCTCCCATCTTTCCGGCAATTTTCGGATCCCGGCTCGAAAAAAGGAGTCCTCTTTTGACGCTATCCATGAAGCAATCCATTTTTCCAATTCTTCGAAGGATTGAAAATGTTGATCTGCCAGGCCGTGTGCCATCGAACGGAATAGGTGGAAGTCAGAAGGGGCGACATCTGGGGAATACGGCGGGTGGGGCAAGACTTCCCATTTCAGCGTTTCCAGGTACTTTTTGACCACTTTTGCGACGTGAGGCCGAGCATTGTCGTGTTGGAGGGGCTTTCCCCATGATTTTCTGCGTTTAGGATTATCGTATCGAACCCACTTTTCATCAAACAAATTTGATACCGTAAGTTTCTGAGAGCATTCGATGCGCTTCAGCTGCATTTTTTTGCGAATTGTAACAGAAAAGTAAAACTTCCCGCAAATGGCGAGAATTGGGCACATAAACGGACATTTTCGAGCGTGAATAATACGAAAACAAGAACAACTGTCACTGAAACGGCGATGACAATTCGTTAGGCACTGTCCACACTCACTTTAAAGGCATTACCATCTATGTATTTCAACCAGCCTCAGCCGGTACAGCCACCTATCGGAAAACGGCGGAAGCAAAGTTGTACACCTGATAATTATCTGAAGCCCAAAACTATGCTTCAATTTGTTCACAGATCAAAAAATATTAGCAAACGAAAAATTAGTTTTCTAATTTAAAGCAAAAAACTATGCTTAAATTTTTGTTAAGTAAATCACAAAAACCGTTATTCACTAACACTTATTTATTGACAAAATCTTTGCTTCAGTTTTTTCTCCATAAAATTGCAAATACTAAGCGAACCATAATTAGTTAATTTAACGCCGAAAACTGTGCTTCACATTTTTCGTTTAACCGCACACCAGCAAATATTAAAAAAAAACAACAATAAGTTAATTATATACACTTGAATTAAAATTCCACTAAAAAAAATTCATTTTCCACCACGACTGCGTAAAAATTAGTACACTTGACGCCTAAAAGTGTGCTTGAAATTCTTTTAGTTTCATGCTTGTTGAAGTACACAGAAATTTCAAATTCGTTGCACTTTCCCAGCGTCAGCGAACTGTGCTTTAAACGATTCGTTTCTCGTTTGTGGCGCATAGAAAAAAAAACATTTGTTTGCTGTTTGCGCGCCAAAAACTCTGCTCTAATTTTTACATATATTTGTATTTGCAGCATTAGCGCCAAGCCTCGTGTATTATTGGCTAAACGCAAACAAGCGAAACCGCTGAGTGATGTGAATGCAACGCAAATATTTCCATTAAAAAAACGAGAAATTTTCGCATTTTCACATTTGCTGGCATACGTTTTCGGGTTGGCTTTAGCTTTAGCTTTTATAAAGTGTTTGCTTGTTGCTGCAATGTTTTATTCATTTATTTTTGTTTTTTTTGAAAGCAAAAGTTGTGCAAATTTATTAGAATTTAATTAAATTATTTTATATTTAATTAGGCATGTTGGCTGTTGGTTGGCCGGTGGCTGCAGTGTTTGAAGTAAAGTTGGTTGGGGCTATTTTGATTGTTAGATATTGTTTGGTAGTTGGTGCCAATGCTTTGCGTTGCAATTAAAATTGCATACCGCAATGCGTTTCTGGGTTGGTTTTGGAGTTCGAGTTTTGACATTGTGGTGCATTTGGTTTGAGGAGTAGTTACTACTTTATGGTGGAGTAATTTATGCTGTTGAATGGAACTTTTTATCTACCAAATATACCAAATTGTGTGTATAAAAATGTGCGTTAGAATTGAGTATACTTTCGGGAGTTTAATTTTGAATTTATGGTAATTTGTTCTTTAATTTTTAACATGGGAAAAATAAATCTTTCCAGCGACTTATTGAGCATTTTTCAATGATTTTTTAGTATTTTTTAAACACCAAAATATTTGAAATTTTATTTCAAAAAGAACGAATTTGAATAAACTAAAATTGAGGACATTTACAAAATTGTGTGTCTAGTCAAAATCTGAGCGTAATAAGAAATCATAAATTTCAAAAATTTATAAAAAATAGTAAATTGCATAAACTCATATTGAAGACTTTAGCAAAGTTGTATTTTGAGTCAAAACCTGAGCATCACTGTGGCACTTATTCAGTACGTAATACAAACATTAATGCTGTTAGTGCAAGTGATAGGAGTTTTTCAGCATTTAGTAGCATAGTTTTTGGCGCATGAACTCACGCTTCTTTCAAGTTTATCCCTAAACTAAAACAATTTCAGTGAATTGTGCGGTAGGAAACTAAATAAACAAAACTGACTATTCTTAGAAAATTTAATTATATTACGAAAGGATGTTTGTGGCATTTAGTAACTTTTTTTCGGCGTATGAAACAATTTCAGTGAATTGTGTGCTGGAAATTTGAAACTGTCTTTTCTTAGAAATTGTAGTAAAACATACTTTCAGCTCTTTGATGGCAATACGAATCCTCTTAAATGGCTCGAAAGCAACCATTATTGCCACAACCAAATGTGAGCATTGCATAAGCTGCCTGTTGAAAGTTAGCCTTGTTTCAGTTGGGTTGCATCGTTGGGATCAAATTCTTCGAAAACAATGAAAGTAGAACTGTAGTATTCAATATTGAACATTAAAGGCACATTGTGTGTGAGTGTGCAGCTCTGGTTGTTAGAACAATGTGCCTTCTGGGTCAATCGTTTATAAAAGAGAACAAGCTATGCTTATTTAGTCACAGAGGAGTTCATAGTTTGACTACAAATTCTGTCTAGGTTAACATTATTTCAACATCTGCATCATTTACATAGATAGATAGATAGGTTTTTAGTGGGGGGACAATCGGAAACACTCGGGCTTCGTTTTTTAAATAGTATTCAAGGTTCATGAAAAGGAAGACAGTAGGAAAGGTGAGAGATAGAACTGCAAAAATTTAGACAAACCCTTATTGCACAAAGATTTTAGAAAAATTTTAAAATATTTATAAAACTTAGAGTCCTGTAATTCAACTTATTTAAAAACGATTTGCTTAGGTTTCTTATGAGATGATGAGTAGGTCATAGGTTGAACACAGAGATAGGCTATGTTAAAATTTTTTGTATATCTTTTAGGTTTACATAGATGGATTTATGCGTTTAAGGGGAATGAAAAAAAATTGAAAATAATCAAGCTGAGAGTTTATATAGTATACGAGATCCAGGGAAAAAAGAAACTGTCAAAAAGATTAAAGCTAAAGCCCTTAACTAAGTTAATTAGAACAAGTTCTCAATGCAACCACAGGAGTTTAATAATTGTTGATGAAACTTGAGGTCCTGAAATTCAAACTTATTTAAAAATGATTTGCTTCAGTTGCTGAGGAGAGGCCTATATAAGATTATTTAGATGTCTCCTACATTTAAATAGTAAGGATAGTTGGGATCTAAGGATGCGAAAACTATTCAGCTTTGAGTTATTAGGCTGAATAGTTCAAGGTGGGAAATAGAAATACAGAAGTCAGGACTAGTTCTTGAAGAAGAAGAATATTATAAGAGTTTTAGAACATTGTGATGAAATTTTGGAGATAGAAACACATAAGTTGAGATAAACTCTTGAAGCAGAAAGATATTAGAACAATTGAAACTTTTTATGAAATTTTGGTTGTCCAGAAATTTTAACTAACATAGACGTGAATATAAAACTATATGTACCAAAGTTGGAGCATATAAGAACAGAAGTTAGCACGATATCTCGAAGAAAAAGTATATTAGAAAAATTTGAGAGAATTTTGATGAACATTTGAGATAGAAATACAGAAATTAAGATACAATATTAAAGAAGAAAAAAATTGGACATGTTCGAGAATATTTTGATGAAACTTTGGAGATAGAAACACATAAGTTTTGACGAACTCTTGAAGAAAAAGGATATAAGAGTTCGAGAATATTTTGATGAAACTTTGGTTGTCTGGAAATTTCAACTAACATGAAATGTACAAACGTGAATAAAAAGGAAATTCGTTGTATTGGATGTTGAGAAAAAATACATACGCTACCAAAATTAGAAGATAGGAACAGAAGAAGATAGAAGTTAAGACACACTCGAGACGTTCGAGAATTTCAGGAATTTTTTGATGAAGTTTTGGATATGGAAGTACAGAAGTTAAGACGGTCTTTTGATGAAGAAAGAGATTGAATATGTTGAAAAACATTTTGATGAATCTTTGGAAGTAGAAATACATAAGTTAGGCTGAGAGTTGAGTTTGAAGATGGAAGTACAGAAGTTAAGAACAACTTTCGAAGAAGAAATAGATTGGACATTTTTGAGAATATTTTGATAAAACTTTCGAGCTAAAAACACATAAGTTAGACTGATCTCCCTAAGGTGAAGATTAGAAGATTTCAGGAATATTTTGATGAAACGTTGGATATGGAAGTACAGAAGTTAAGACGATCTTTTGAGAAAGAAAGTGATTGAACATGTTGAAGAACATTTTGATGAATTTTTGCAAGTAGAAATATATAAGTTAGGCTGAGAGTTGAGTTTGGAGATGGAAGTACAGAAGTTAAGAACAACTTTCGAAGAAGAAATAGATTGGACATTTTCAAGAATATTTTGATAAAACTTTAGAGTTAAAAACACATAAGTTAGGCTGATCTCCCTAAGGTGAAGATTAGAAGATTTCAGAAATATTTTGATGGAATTTTGGATATGGAAGTACAAGAGTTAAGGCGATCTTTTGAAGAAGAAAGAGATTGACCATGTTGAAAAACATTCTGATGAATTTTTAGGAGTAGAAACACATAAGTTAGGCTAAATTCCCTAAGAAGATGGAAATTAGGACAGTTCGAGAATATTTTTATGAAAATTCTGATATGAAAACACAGAAGTTAAGAAGAACTTTCGGAGAAGAAAGAGATTAGAACAGTTCGAGAATATTTTGATAAAACTTTCAAGGTAAAAACACATAACTTAGGCTGATCTCCCTAAAGTAAAGATTAGAAGATTTCAGGAATATTTTGATGAAATTTTGTATATGGAAGTACAGAAGGTAAGACGACCTTTTGAAGAAGAAAGATATTAAACATGGTGAAGAACATTTTGATGATTTTTTGGAAGTAAAATCACATGAGTTAGCCTAAATTTCCTAAGAAAATGGAGATTAGAATTGTTTGAGAATATATTTTTGTAAAACTTTGGAGATGAAAGTAGAGAAACTAAAACGATCTTTGGTTGTCGAGAAGTTTTAACTAGAAAAAACTGTGCAAAATGTGAATACAAAGTCTAGTTGAAATTTACTTAAAAAATAACCGGATACTGTACCAAAGTTGGGAGACAGAAATACAGAAGAGGACATAACTCTCGAAGAAGAAGGAGCATTCTAATCTTCTTGGAAAATATTTTTATGAAAATTGGGCTATTGAAACACAGAAGCTAAGACAAACTTTCGAAGAAGAATAGAAACTGCGAAGATAGAAAAGTTTAGATAAAGAAAAATAGAAGTTAAGTAAAACAATTTCTTGAAAAAAGAATTTTAAAAGAATTTGAATATATTTAATAAATTTTTTACTGTCGAGAGGTTTGGCCTAACAAGAATTGTGCCAAGCGTGAAGACGAAAATAATATTATTTAATATTTTTATATTTTTTATATTTTGTTTTAATTTTTTTTTAATATCTTCAACTCTACAATAATTTTATAAGTTTTTTACTGTCGAGAGGTTTGGCCTAACATGAATTGTGCCAAGCGTGAAGACGAAAATAAAATTATTTTTATACTTTTTATATTTTATTTTAATTTTTTTTTAACATCTTCAACTTTACAATTTATCTAAAGTGTGATCTAAAGTATCGCAACTCCTTGGAGAATATTTTTATGAAACTTAGGTTTTTGGAACAGAGAAGCTAAGACGAACTTTCAAAGAAGAGCAGAAGTGTTCAAGCTTAGTTTGGTTAAACTGCGAAAATAGAAGTGTTCGATTTATTCATTAATGTTGATGAAAGTTTAGGTAAAGAAAAATAGAAGTTAAGTAAAACGATTTCTCGAAAAACGAATTTTAAAACAATTTGAGTATATTTGATAAATTTTTTATTGTCGCGAGGTTTGACCTAACGGGAACTGTGCAAACCGTAAAGATGAAAATAAAATTATTTAAATTAATTTTTGAAATTAAATTAATTAATTAATTATTAATTATTTTTTAAATTTAATTTAAATTTTTTATTTAAATTATTTATTTTTATAGTTTTTATATTTTATTTTAATTTTTTCAAATTATCTTAAAGTCTACAATTTATATAAAGTGTAATCTAAATTATCACAACAACTCAAACTACTAAAGTAATTTTGTATACATTTTATTTTGGGTGAGTTTAAGTTTTTGCTATCACTTTAGCGTGTGAACGTGTTTCTCAGTTTGCAATCAAAGTCTAATTATTTTGTTGCCTTAATTTATTCCACATTTCTAACTACCTTTCAGTCTGGCGAACATTAGTGGCAATCATGTAGCTCACATTACACGTGTCTCTCTTCGATTTAACATTGCTTGCATATTTCTACAAAGCCCATCACTCAACTCGGCTCTTCATACTTGCACTCGTTTACTTAATTGAATTGTTTGTTTTATCATTCAGCGTAGAGTGCTTTATGATGTCGTTTAATGCTTTGGGGAAAATAACTACATGCATATATTTCTACATATGTGTATATACATTTATGTATATTACATGCAAGTCTGTTAATATGTGAGTAAAGCATTGAATGTCTAATTTAGGGAAATATTGCATACATTCTGCTGCACATGACTTCTTATTACTTTAGCTGTTCTCCTATAAATACTTGTGTACCTATATAAATTTATGCATACTATATTTACAGTTATATATATAAAACATCTAGCTATATATTTACATAGAAAACTGGTTAGATTGCAAGTTTTTCTTGAATATCATTTGTTATTATAATTTATGCAAGTTTTCATAACACTTGGAATGTTCATAAGAATAAGTGTAGCTTTTTTATGAATGATAATGCAAAAAAAAATATCCAAAAATACTAAGTCACGTAGATGAGACCAGAATGTTGCTCAAAATGTGAACAATCTGTGCGCAAATTTCTTATATTTGTTGTTATTGTTGTGCTTCAATATTATTCAGTGACTTGGAAAATTGTATTTTTTCATGGTTGAACGTTGACGCTGTCGACCTACACACACACACACATTTATAAAAAAATGTCACACATTCACATACTTTTGCATTGATTCGCTCAACTGGATTATTGTGGCACGTTACGACGTTTGCGCGCGCAACTGTCGACAACAATGGCAGCACCAGCCTCGACGCGTCAATATTTCAAACAACGAGTATCTATGTGTGTGTGTATGTGTGTGTGTGAAGTGAAGTGATTTCGCGTATATAGCGCAATGTGCCATTGCTGTGCTCATAAATAATGAAATTATGGAGATTAGAGTTGCGGTTCAGTTGTTCGGCGGGCGAACGCAGTTTTAACGTCTGACATTATTGGCATTTGCTATTACTTGCTGCACATATGTATACATATAAACATATATGTACTTATATATCACTGTGCGACAAAAATAAAAAAAATTTTTCGCACCGAAAAAAATCCATACGGGCATGAAACTAGAGACCAAACATAGTAATACTGCGTACTCAGTTTTTCATGTCTACATCGTTTATCCTTTTAAAAGGACTTCAAAATTTTGAAGGGATAACAAATAAAAAAATATAAAAAATACTCAACCTGGTTAGAATATGGCAATATATATATCAAATGAAAGAGAAAAGGCTCAGGAATTTAAATAAAATTGATTTTTCATCTATTTGGAAAAAAGGATACGAAAAAGGTCCTTTGAAAATTGTAATCCTTTATATCTTTGAAAATTTATGTAGAAGTTTTTTGAAAAGTAAGTATGTTAAAACCCAAAATCTCCTTGATCAAGTGTCAAAATTTCATTATTATCGCTTCATTGATTTTGTATCTTTTTATTATTTAAAATACTGATACTCAAATAAATTAGAATTTTTAACTTCATTAGAATTGCAGCTTCCGCATATTTTTAATAACTTTCGAAACAATAAAGTTAGAGTAATGAAATTTTGACACGTGATCAGGGAGATTTGGGGTTTTAATATACTTACTTTTCAAGAATATTCTATTTAAATTTTCAAGGATATAAAGCATTAAAATTTTCAAAGGACCTTTTTCATATCCTTTCTTTATACATAGATAAAAAATCAATTTTATTTAAATTCTTGAGCCTTTCCTCTTTCATTTGATGTACATTTCGCCATATTCTAACGAGGTTGAGTATTTTTTATATTTTTTTTTTTTATGCCCTTAAAAATTTTGAAGTCCTTTTAAAAGGATAAAGTATGTAGAAATGGAAAACTGAGTACGCAGTATTACTATATTTGGTCTCTAGTTTCACGCACATATGGATTTTTCTCGGTGTGAAAAATGCTGTCGCACGGTGTATATGAACAGCCCGTTATGTGTGTTTACGTGTAACTAAACTTTCAATTGATTATGAAAGAGATATTTTATATATTCAATGAACCGAATCATAACTTTAAGTAGAGAAGTCAAGTCAAGTCAAGTCAAATCCTGTTTTGTTGCTAAGGGAAGCAACGTTCTGTTAGTTGTTTGAATGTTTGTTGTTTATTAAAGACATTAACTCATACTTTGCCTTCATTGAATTGCCCATCACTCACTAAAAGTTTATATACCTCTGACCTTGGATTTTATTTCATATGCACGCCTTCAATAATTCTAACTGGCAGCCACCCACGCAGATTTACGAACCATGATATATTCCTACAACGTTTGTGTTTGACATAAATAAAACATATCCGACATAAATAAGTAAATATTTTGAAAATTATTTCAGCCCAGCTGCCTCCTTGTAGTCAATAACTCAATTTTTTTTCTATAGCCTTCTCACTTTTTCACTTCAATTTTCTGTGGCTTATTTTCTTAAGCATAGAACCACTGTTCAGGCCATAATCCAACATCTCCATCACTCTGTCTGGTACACATTTTGCGCCCACACACACACACACACACACAAAGTTTGAGTAAAATTGCTTCTCTCGGCATTTATAATGCTGTATCGAACTTTTGCCATTACGTTCGTCTCTCCACAGTTCCCATCAATTATTGTCACATGTGCTCTTACACATGCAACAATGCTTTACTGAGTCGCCGGATTTTGCTATATTCTGACTGTTCTACGCACACAAAGTAAATCAATTTTATTTATTATTTACGCATCTAACACATTTAACTAGCCGCATTTGTTGGTATTGACATCTGTGTGTGTGTGTGTGTTTCTGTGTGTTTGTGTGTGTGTGTGTGGGTGTGGGTGTTTGTCGTCTGCAAATAAAACGGCGCGCAATTACGGACCAGGCAGCAACTGCTCAGGGACTTTTTGTTTGCTGTGTGTGTGCGTGTGGCTAATTTCCTTTTTATTGACTTTGGGGAATTTGGGCTGGTTTTTGGTTGCTTGCCACTTTTGCCTGCTTCATCTTGGTTAAGATTGTACACACTACACACACATGTACACACATGTACCAACATTATGTTTGTGTGCGTGAGCGCATTGGCCAATGTTCACGTTTCTATACACTTAGCGCTCTGTGTGCTTGCTGCTTGAGTATTTCTTTATTTAATCTTTTGGCTAAATGAAAAAATTAAGTTTTCTGATGCTGCTCGCTCAAGTAAACAACACAAAAATATCAACAACTAACATCAAATTAAATTCAACGCTTACCAAAGATTAACATGTTGGGAATACTTTTGTGCGCAACAACCAATTATTAAGTCTGCTCTCAGGCGCAGCGCTGTGCGGTTAATTAAATGCTTGGAGGCATGTGGTCGCATTAATTGGACGCTTTGACTTAAGTAAGAAGCCTAAATTTAAGCATAATATTCATTTAAACCACAATTTTATTTAAGCTATCCAATTTCTTCTTTGAAATTGGACACGTGGCACAGTTTAAATTTTAGCTGAGCTTATTTAAATACTCGTCTTTTTCTACCTAAAAGTATGCAGTAAATGTTTGTGCCATGAAAACAAGAAATAGTTTTTGCTTTGCACATTTTAGTTCGAAGGCAGTTGAGTAGGAAAATCTGCAAAATCTGCTTCAAAATATTTACAAAAGCAAAGAGTTAACATAACTTTTTGCACTTGGCCGTAGGAGGTTATAGCTGCGGGTCATCTCATCAAACTACGGTAAGCTCAAGGGAGCTTCTGCTATTACGCAGTTTCTGGCCAAGCAGAAGATATGTTTTGCAATATGGCAACACTTTTGCCAATAGGAGAAAACAAAAAGTATACAAAAATCGTAAATCTCTTTAGCTCTAAAGGCTTTTTCAAAATTGGTTTTTTATTTTCTATTTTTTTTGGAATTAGTTTTTTTTGCAACAATGTCCTTTTTAGTGCATACCGAAGATAAGTTGAGGTTAGGCATATAAATTTGGTTTGCACAAAAGTTTTTATTTACATATTTTCTTTGTATATAATACAAAAACAAGTTTTTGTAATGAGGGTTAGAGGACATGTTGCTACAAAAACAAAAAAAGAACTGGTTGGCAAACTGGCCAAGAGGGGGTGAAATGTATTTCTGTAAAATCTTACGCAGGATTATATTAAAGCTTTGGCTTTAACTTTTTACTGAGATAAGAAGAAATTAAAAGGAATGGACAATAAAGTAATTTTGGCTTTTATAAATAGAATGCATTAGGTTATTTGAACAATTTGTTTCAACATTATAATATTTTCCTTTTAAGCATTCGATAGCTTGTGTCATCAGCCAGGCGGCAATCAAGACACTGCACTCTCACACAGTGAATTTAAAATGTGTTATGGAATGCTGTAAGTCTCTGAACGCAATCAAATAGCCCAACATCGAACTCTGCCACTTTGGTGTACTTGGCAACAAAAAAGCGAATGAAGTGGTTTGGAATGGGCCGCAATTGAACTCTAACGCTTTCCGGAAATTTGTACGATATATCGTACAATTTTTTTTAAAGATTTTTTTTTTGACAGCGAAAGCATTTTTTATGAAACGGCTTTTTAATTCTTATTAAGTATGTTGTGTTGTACCATTCTGTTTAAAAATATAAATCACAATAGCCGTTGCTACACAGTATGAGTGAGTTTTGTAAGCAGCTCTTTGCAAGAATTTGGCCATGCGATGCTTCTGCGGAGGAATTTTTAAATATGTTATACTTTTTAGTAGCAAAAAGTCAAACAATTTCAAAGTTTGTATACAGTTGATTTATAAAACATATTAAATTTAAAATTTTTTGCGTCTAACTATTTTTCCCAAACCTTTAAAAACATTGTACGATATATCGTACAAATGACCACAAGGGTTGCAAAGCTTTGTACGATATATCGTACAAATGGAAGGTAAAGGTTGCAAGTGATGTTTGCATTTTTTTAAGTTATGGATTTGGTAACAGAATTTTTCCGTTTGCTTGAATGCCACGCCCATCAGTAAATCGTATGACTAATAAAATTCGACTATTCGGCAAATTTCTACTAAGAAATAACAATTACTAGACGATTTTCTCTTTTACTGGGCAGACACAGGTTATGTAAGGTTGCACATGTGCACTTGCCACTCCCACTACGATAATAAGAACGGGCTATATTCAGTGCCTTTTTGTAAAACTGTATAAATTTTAATTGATTATGTGTTTTATTGAGAGGAAAAGGGCTTTGCAATAACAACAACGGTTATATAAGGCCGAATAAATGTGTATCAATTGTTTGTATATATAATTTATATAACTTTCGATCAAAATGAAATCGCGTTTTGATTTTTTGTTGTTATAATTTATGTTTTCTATCAAAAAAATCAATTAATTGTTCACAAAACTTGAAAAACCGAAACCAAAAATTCATGAATTTTTACTCCTTTGCGGACCATTGTACGATATATCGTACAAAAAATTTATAAAGCTGTAATTCTCAACCAAAATTATTTTTTTGAAATTTTTTTGTATCTTATTGCTAAAATGTTTAATAAGAGTCAATATTTTGAAGGAAAAATTTGTATCTCAAGAAATGTGGAAATTGACCGGAAAGGGTTAAAATTCAACCAACACCTAAAAGTATGTCAAACAAAATCAACTTAAGCGCTTCAACCAGTGCACAGTGATTCGACTCCGCGGGCAAAATTAGAAGGAGTGGTCTGTTCTTCAGAAGATTTGGTAGACTAGTCAATCGTGATGTGCTGAATTGAAATCTCAATTTTGTTTTTCTTAAACTTTTGTAGTTTGGCAATGCCTGAGACTTAAATTTGCAATTTTCGCCAATAAAATAAATATTTTGTCGAAAAATAGGAAAAATTTTCTGAGATCGGAAGATATCGGAGGATGTAATTACACTATTCGACAAAGATAGAATACTTCTTAAAATAACAAAAACCCAGGAACATACTTTCACATACTTTAAAGATATTTTCCTCGAAGTTTTGCCAATTTTCAGATTTTTAATTTTAAAAAATATTTTAAAATTAAAGTGAAGTAGAGGCCTAAGCTTTAGAAATTTTAAGAAAACATTAAAAGCGAAAATGGCCACATCATTTTTTAATCTATAGTTTTAGCAACTCCTTGCTAACCATGAATTTTTAAGATTTTTTTTAATCAATAGATTAAAAAACAGAAAACATGTGTTTAAATTTTTTTGTGAAAAAAGTTCCGATTTTGAGCAGCTCTTACACACACACTAATTAATTTTCGCACAGATTTTTTGCGGTTTTCTTAGTAGGAGTTTTACCTTTCAAATGACATCAAAATCGTTTAATTCTGAGACTATAAATTTTTTAATTTTGTCTATGGAATGAATTACTGTGAAGTGTGGGAAAAGCTATAAAAATTAAAAAATAATGCATACTTCATCGAAACAAACTTTAAATCAAATTTGACTATTCCCAGAAATGTCAACAACCGTTCAATTTCACCTAAAACTATACCAAATCTTAGTGGTTTTCATTGGTATTGAGTTAACTATGATATTAAATTTCTAAAAGTCTCCACATGAAATAAGTAAAAACTAAATTTAAAAATAAATAAAATCCTTCACATAAAATAGTAAACATCCACTGTGACAATGTCTGTCGGATTACATATTCACGCATATCAAATAACTAATATTTACTCTAATACCGCAAACCACAAGCAATGCGCAACAACAAACCAATTTCCAATACCTGGTAATTTCTCTTGTGCAAATATTGTAGAATGGAAAAACGCATCGAATGACATAGTCAGTGCTAAATGTGCGATATGCCGTCGCCTTTTGTTTAGTTGCTGCATTTTCTGTTTTCAGCAAACAGTGAAACTGTTTACTTTTTCCACTTTTGCCATGATTGGCGTTGAAATTGAAAAAGCATACAAACAACACATTTCACTGGGAATACAGTTTGAATCTGATTCAGAGACGAGTTTGCTTTCTTTTTGCAACGGAAATAGGTTTTTGTTTTGTTTGTAAAAATCTCTCTGAGGAAAAAGATATCAGCATGAAAAATTAGAATCTCAATTAAGTATTTAATGAACATTTTCTTTCACAGAAAGTAAAGTTCGTCATAGAAATCGATTAAACAGTGTCCAACAGTATGTTGGATTTTTAACCGCTTAAATCATCTCATAATTCCTTTCGATAAATTGGCTAAAAAAGATCACTTAGTGGATTGCTTTTCGTTTATTAATTTGTATTCAGCTAAGTGAAGGTCAGCGGTAATTAACGTTACATCTACCAATAGTCCATAAGTCATTCGCTTCTATGGACTACACGTTTTTGCGACCAGTGGTCTATAGGCCATTCTTTTCTATACATCACGCTTTATATCGAGTTAGTTCTTGCGTCCAATGGTCCACGGAAAATTCTCTTGGATGGATCACGCGTTGTATCGAATTGATTCCTGTAATAATGGTTTATAGATCATTCTCTTCTATGGATCGCATGCCATATGTAACGAGTTGATTCTTGGGACCAATGGTCCACGGACAATTCTCTTGAATGGATCACGCGTTGCATCGCTTTATTCGCTTCTATGGATCACGTATTATGTCTAATAGATTCTTGCCATCAATTGTCCATAGAACATTCGCTTCTTTGCGCATTATATCGAGTCGATTCTAGCGACCAAATGTCCAAGAACAATGGATCACACGATATATTAAATTATCCATCTTTTTCTATAAACCTCTGTCTCAGTATGAAAAAACTTCTACTCGTCAAAGCGAAACACAGATAAACTCTGCGCGTTACTGTCTTTTCATACTCTAAACATAATCTTCAGCTACTCCTTTCTCGGTTAGATTAAGCTGCTTTGGATCTTCTGAAGTTTGCACGATTCTGAAGTTACGATTCTGAAGTTTATTTCAGATTTCTTCAGTTTAAACTAAAAACCTTCTTGGCTCAACTTTCTAATGACATTTTTAAATTGCATTGAAATTGTCTAAATTTGGGAGTCACAATGTGCCCTTCATAGAGTCTCGAGGTTATGCAATTGTGTTAATTTTTTTCATTCATTAACCGTTGACCTACGTTAAAAAAAACTACTAATCTTACGTTGGGGTCGTTTTCGATATTAGTACAAAAATGAACGTTTATTTAAAAAACAAAAAAACTTTTTGGTACGGTTTATTCAAAGACTTAAAATAAAATACAACGGAAATATTTATTTATAGTTTTTAAACACTTTCAAGGCATTATGCACACACATTGCGGTTGTGATTATTTCTGCAGATTTTTTTAGGCATCCGCAGTAGACAAGTTCTTGTTTTTTTTTCTTTTGTTTTAGAATTTTTTTCCAGGCAAAACCTTTTTTATTTGAAATCAAATAAATAATAATTTAAATTTTTACTTACGTTTGCTATGAAATCACAAAGAAATTCAAATACAAAAAGTTTCGGCATATAACGGGTCGAAAACAACCCGGATTGACAAAAATTACACAAATTACAAAAATGCAAAGCCAACTTATGATTTCGATAGATAATAGTCCAAGTAAAAAAGTAATGAAAAAACAGCTAAAAATAATAACAAATTTAAAAAATATTAAAAATACAAAAACAAATTTGGTCGAAAACGACCCTAACGTAGGTCTACGGTTAAAGGCAGAACCCTTTAAATTGATGTAAGATATAGAAATTGTTAGCACTTAGCTAGAACTGAACATGTTACGTATACGTCACGTTGGTCCTTAATGTCAGAACAGCTTGACAGCGCACGGCTCAGACTGAGTATACGTCATTTCTACTGTAACTTGAGGTACTCTGTTAATTTTTTTTTTTAATCTACACGACTTACGGAGATATCTGAGTAGATCCTGTGGTGTTAAGGAGTCAAGCTAATGGCTCCTAAACACAACAGTGCCAAATATTTGAAGCCTGACTCAGATGTATGCAGGGCAGTCACAAATTGCTTAGTTTTTCCACTATTTTTTCATATGAAAACATGGCAATTTATGGCTGCCTATGTCCTATTTGGATACTGTAATCATTTTTTTCTTGTTTTATGGTCTTTAAATAGTTTTTATTTAATTTCGAAATAAAAATATTAAAGTTCAAAAAGACTACAGTCGTGTCTGGGTATAATGAACCCCCTATATAGTGAACACCCAAATTCTGACATCGAGCCTCTAAATATAGAAACAAATTTTCAAGCAAAAAACAAAAAGTGTATTTTGAGCAAATAAACGAGTTTTTGACCAAAAATGTTAACCTTGATATAGTGAACAACCTCAATACAGTGAAAAGGCCTTGCAATAATTAGTTCACTATATCCAGACACCACTGTATTTCTATTTACTATTTTCCAAAGAAAAAAGAATATGAAAACACAAGATTAATTTTTACATTTCATTTTAAACTTCAATTTAAATACACTTTTTTAATAATTGTGGCTCAAGCTAATGGATTGATTTGCTTTTACGGTAGAAAATCACAGTCAACTATTTATTTAGTTTACAGTATACTTCGTGAGAAACTCAACCTGATTCAATGAGTAAGCCATTTGCGACTGTTTGTGATACCACAATGAGCCTTCATGGCCTAAGAGGACTCCGAGAGCACTCCTACCTTCCTACGGTGGAACAATTTTTCTTTACGATTTGCCTATACTGACTGCTTTTCTTTAAGTGCTTCCTTCAGTTTTATGAATTGTTGACAGTAAACATCAGAACTGATCATTGGAAGTGAACTTCTCTTAGGGTCCAAGACCTTTTAATTGATTTTCAATTATTGTGTGTGATACATTGAGCCTCTCTTTAATTTCTCGCTTAGTTACAGGATGATTCAACTCAATTATGGCTCAATTTGGTCATCATCAACTTTAGTAAATCGACAAGAATGTTAGTCATCTTGGAATGAAAAATCTCAAGAATGAAATTTTGTGAACTGATTCTGAAACGTGCGTTCGATTAAGAAATTAACACCATAAACTTCATATATCTCTTTGTCAGCTTCGGTGGCTTTCTAAAAGAGTGAAATATATGGAACATTTAAAATGACACTGACTGACAGGGGATGCTTTACATATTCCTTCCTCCTTATTCCCTTCCTCCTTATTCCCTTCCTCCTTATCGTCGCTGCTCCTGGCTCCTGTGAGCATGCAAAGTATCGCTTTGCTATGACAGACACAAACTTTTTTTAGCCCTTTCCGGTCAATTTCCACATTTCTTGAGATAAACATTTTTCCTTCAAAATATTGACTCTCATTGAACATTTTAGCAATAAAATACAAAAAATATCAAAAACATAATTTCAGTTAAGAATTATAGCTCATTCAATTTTGTACGATATATCGTACAATGGTCCGCAAAGGAGTAAAAATTCATGAATTTTTGGTTTCGGTTTTTCAAGTTTTATGAACAATTCATTGATTTTTTTGATAGAAAACATAAATTATAACAACAAAAAATCAAAACGTGATTTCATTTTGATCGAAAGTTATATAAATTGTATATATAAACAATTGATTCACAATTATTCGGCCTTATATAACCGTTGTTGTTGTTGCAAAGTCCTTTTCCTCTCAATAAAACACAGAAACAATTAAAATTCGTACAGTTTTACAGAAAGGTACTAAATATAGCCGATTCCTTTTATCGTAGTGGGAGTGGCAAGTACTCATGTCTAACCTTACATAATCTGTGTCTGCCCAGTAAAACACAAAATCGTTTAGTAATTGTTATTTCTTAGTAGAAATTTGCCGAATAGTCGAATTTTATTAGTCATACGATTTACTGATGGGCGTGGCACTCAAGCAAACGGAAAAATTCTGTTACCAAATCCATAAATTAAAAAAAATGCAAACATAACTTGCAACCTTTGCCTTCCATTTGTACGATATGACAAATGACCAGAAGGGTTGCAAAGCTTTGTACGATATATCGTAAAATTTTTTTAAAGACTCGGGAAAAATATTTAGACGCAAAAAATTTTAAATTTAGTACGTTTTATAAATCAACTGAGATTTAAACTTTGAAATTGTTTCGCTTTTTGGTACCAAAAAGTAATACATACATATTTGAAAATTCCTACGCAGAAGTACCGTCATTTGCTAGTTTTTCAAATTCTTGCAAAAAGCTGCTTACAAAACGCACTCATACTGTGTAGCCACCGCTATAATGATTAATGTTTTTAAACAAAATGATACAACACAGCCTACTTAATAAAAATTAAAAAGCTGTTGCATAAAAAGTGCGTTCGCTGTCAAATCAAAAATCGTCGAAAAAATTTTACGATATAACGTACAAATTTCCGGAGAGGGTTAAGAACATTGTTTCACCATTTATGACGAATGTACTGAATGTACTGAACATTAGGAACTAAATATTATTCTTTGGAAAAAATAAACAGTATGAGACTCAATTCTTGTACAGATTTTCTTTCCACTTTCTGCACTTTTGGTAACATGGAATAACTTGATTTATTACAAAAAACATTGCATACTTTTCGCAGCAACCACAAGTCATTCTTCTAAGATCGCTAAATGAAAGACTTGACCATTTTCTTTCACCACCCTCACCGCCAGCCGTACTCACCCTCACTCACCTTTTATGAAATCGACGGCCATCTCCAGGCCGTACGAATCCTTGTCGCAGTCGTCCAGTATGTGTGCGCCGAGTGTGATGTTCGGCAGCAGGCGCGCCTCGTTGATGCGATCGATGGTGTAGAGCATCGCTTCGAGTGCCTGAATGCCGCCCTGCGGCATTATTGGTCCGCACATGACGGTGTCCTCGCGCGAATGGACCATCATCAGGCCGCCCAGTATCAGATCGCCCTCGACAATGGCCTCGCGCTTGACCGGCCAGTGGCGCTGCGGCTGGACGGCCAACATGCGCTGCAAGTGCTGCTCGTAATGATGATAGTCGCCCGAATCGGGCAGCGAGCGAAACACTTTGCCGGCAGCAGCAACGGCTGCCGTAAGCGGGAATGTGTGCGGCAGCGGTGCGTTGTGCGTGACGGTGACATGGCGACCGCGATGACGACCGGAGCGCGGCGCAACCGCTGCATATGTGGTGGGAGCAGTAGTGCTGCCGGCAAAGTCAGACAGCTGTTGCCAGTCCGCAAGCAGCAAATCGTGCTCGGCATAGCCCGTGGGCTGTGTGGACAGCAGGTGCATCTCATCGCCGAACTCAAATGCGGCGAGGCTCATTTGCCGATGCAGCAAATCCTCATTGGCCGCAATGGCATCGGCTGTGATTTCGTAGTGTTGCGATGGTGGCGCTGCGCGATGGCCATGTTGCTGCCTATGGTGTTGTTGTGTAGCCAATGGCTTTGACATTTGCCATTGTTCATTTGGTTGTTGTTGTTGTTGTTGTTGCTGTGTGTAGTCATCAAAATCGCGCTCATTAAACACGGCCATATCGGCATTGTGGCTTTCGGCTGCACTCTCACCGGCCACATCCAACACTTCGGGACGCACATAAATGTTGCCATCATTTTGATAGTCAGCAGCGTCCATGTGCTGCATCCAAAGTGCATCGACCACACCGGCAGCAGCAGCTGAAGCTGCAGTTGCGCTGTTCGTCTCATCAACAACATTTTTGGTTGCAGCCAACTGCAATGATTGTTGTAGCCTTTGATGCTTGCGATGTTTGTGGTGCGAACGATGTTGTTGTTGTTGTTGTTGTTGTAACAACGACTGCTGTTTCTGTTGCTGGCCGCGCTCATGTTGCTGCTGATTGAAATGTTGTCCATGTTGGTGACGCTGATGTTTGTGCTGCTTATGTCGTTGTTCCTCGTCGACCACTTTTGCCCTCTGCAGCCGCTGTCGCTGTCGTTGTCGTTGTCGTTGCCGCACTTGTCGCCGTTTCCATTCTGCTGGTCGACTGTACGAACAATGTGTGTGCGCATGTTGGTGCTGTTGTCGCTGTGACTGATAATGTTGCCTTTGATGTTTCTGCTTTTGTAGTTTCTGCTGTTGATCTGCGTTCAAAGTGGCAGATTTTTGCCGTTGCTGTTTGTGGTGTTGTCTATGGTTGTCTTGTGCCAGCAACATGATGTGTTGTTGCTCATCTTGTTCTACAATCGCATCTGTTGCTGCCTCTTGTTGTGTCCTGTCTTTTTCCGCACTTTCATCTATCGCTTTGAGCTTTTCGCTCGCTGCAGCCAATTTCATTTCGTTGTTGCTGTCTGCTGCATTTTTCCAGCGCATTTCCTCCTCCGTCACCGCCCAGGCCTCATCAATATCACCAATGACTGCCGTCTCGTCCGTCTCCCTGCCACCAACAACTTCCACTGTCTCAACGTCACCATTGCTCACTTGTGACGCACTTGTTCCCGTTGTCGCCTGTTGTTGTTGTTGTTGCTTGTACAGTTTTTGCGTTGCTGTCAACTGTGCGTTGCTGCTGTCGACAATGTGGGCGTGTCTACTTAACAGTGTGATTACGACCACGATTTGCAATAACTTCCGGCCGCATATTGAACTCATTTTCAATTTCCGCTTGCTGTGCTTTCACTTGGTTGTGCTTTTCGTTTTTTTTCAGTTTTCTTTTGTGATTCTGCTGCTGCTGCTGTCGAAATCAGCCACGCAGATCCAATGTGTGCGCCTGTGTGATGTCTGTGTAACTGTGTTGTTGTTGCTTTGCGCTTTAAGACTTGCCGTCGTTCTGGTATTCGCAGCCATTCAACTCCATTTCATTTGCTGGCTGGCAACACGTATTTGTGGGTGTTGTTGTTTTTGTCTTTGTTGTTCATATTTTTGTATGTTCCATGATTTTTGCAATATTTGCATTTTATAAATTTGTTTTTGTTGCTTGTTAAGTATTTTTCTCATGTTGACCATTTCTTTTGTTGATTCTTTTTTTGTTGTTACTTTTGCCATTTCTGCTTTGTTTGTTGCTCTTTCAGATGTTTTGATTGTTTTGTATTGTGCACATTTATTGGAAGCTTTTTGCTGGAATTTCTTTTTTTAGATTTTAGTTTGTCATTTAAATAGAATTTTTGTTTACTTCACTTTCAACATGACTGCATTTTATTCCATCGGTTCGAAATATTGTAACCAATTCACGTTTTATGGATTGACTGTTTTTTTCTTTTTAGTCATGTTTTATTTTTGGTAGTTTTCTGAAGTTTTGTTTAAATACAGAATTGTTTAATTTTTCAAAATACACATCAATAAAATTTAAAGAAAATATTTAAAAATTAATATTAAAAAAAATAATGAAGTTGTACCAAGTGCCATATTTTTCAAATTTCAACACCATTGTGTTAGGAACGCTCAATAGTTTGTAATCAATCCATTTTAGTCCCTAAAAACAAATTTAGGAATAACTCCGAATTTTCGGAGTGGTTAATTTTGATCCGATTTCAACAAAAACCAACCCAAAATTTATATCTATTAATTTTCAAATTAAAATACTCCGAAATTTCATAGTCACACCACCCAAAATCAAATAAACTGAGAACTAAACTGAGTAATTAAAATTTTTCTAACTTCTTATAAATTTTTCTGAATTCTGAGAGCGTAATTCGTTCACCTGAAGATTAACAGCCCTATTCTGGCGAAAAACTGACAATTGATTTTCTATTCAATATATATATATATTTATGTATATATTTCTATTGTTAGATTTTTGATCAGAAACTTTTTGTAGCCTATTCTTACGCAAATCTGACAAGCAGAAAGCTGTAAAATGTCACCACAGCAAGGTGAAAAGTTGTGTTTGTTTTGGTTTCACTGTGAATGGCAAGTAAATGGAAAAGAAGAAGAAGTTGAGAAATTTGAACATTTGAAAATAACAGCGGCATTTTTGTTCAACATTTTCGTTCTTGCCGGGAATAAATTTTGGACAATGCGCGGTGCATTGGGGCTGTTTTCCCCAGCTTACGGCTCCGGATTGTCCCACAAAAATTCCAGAAAAAATTGCAGCTGATCCTTCGCTCAAACCTTGAGACATAAACAATATTTAATAATCAAATCAGTCGAATTTGTAAAAAATCTTTACTTCCTAGTGGACATTTTATTTGAATTTGGATAAGGCTACTCTTTGCTTCAAACAAGTATTCAAAGGAAACTCGTAGGGCAAATACACGACTCAAGAGAAGATGATTAGATGCATTTCTTTAAGCTTAAGCACGTGCAACTTTGGATAGGTCTGGCTTAAAAGACAGAAATCTGGAGAGCAATAGTTGCGGAAGCAATGATTCAGCAAGGACTATCATTCTAAGGAAGCAAAAAAGAAGAACTCATTTACGTTCCGACAAAATGGTCTATCCGACAAATAGAAACATGTCGCCGATGGAGATGTAGCCCAGATGTATTGAAGCCGACGTCAGATTGCAGACAATGACAGACAGAATTTTCAAATTCACTATAAAACATCTTCGTCAACATTTTCGGTGTCTAGTCTCAAAATTCAATAGTTTATAAAATACCAAAATTTTGTAGAAGAAGAATTAAAATTATGTATAAGTTTATGATTACCTGTAATTTTGTAGAAAAAGCTCCAAAATTATGAATTTACTTCAGTGTTTTAGAGCTAAAACAAAACTTGTTGTGCCAAAAATCTAATTTTTGATAATAATACTAGGTGCAATACTTTTGTAATGAAAAAAAAGTACGCTGAATATTTTAATTCAACTCCGAATTTTCGGAATAACCAAACTTCAACTCCGAAATTTTGGAATGGTAAAACTTCAACTTAGAAACAATAAAACGACACCTTGCAATATTCGAGAACATAAAAGTTAAAGCAGTAAACTTCAAGTTTACTTTTACATGCGAATCTGCTGGTGTAAGTTTGTAACCAACAATGTGGTTAAATCGCTGAAGTTACGGGTCGAGTTTGTTACTCGTGGGATGACATTAAATGACAATATCTAAGCTGCCTTTAGTATAAGTTTCATTTAGAATACGAATGCTTTTGCTAGTTAGTCGTATTTGGGACATTAATAAAAACAGACCTTTGCAGTGTGGAAAAAATATATTTCGGTGCTTCTTTGTTTAACCCTTTCGCTATTTTGTTGCCATATGGCAATATGCTACTTTGTGGACGTCTGCATCCTCTATGGTTGCAAGAATACATTTTTTTGTTGGTCTTTTGAATAGTTTGAAGTTTTAGGAAAAATACGAAATTAATAAACTGAATATTTAAGTTTAAAGAAGAGAAGTATACACTTTTTTTAATGGTATATCTTGACATAGTAAAGGAAGAAGAAGCAGCCAAATTAGAGAACTTTTTAATTTGGTGTTTTCTTTCAATTCAGATACTTCCTTTTTTTTAATTTTTGCTGAAGTAAATTAAGAAATATTCAAATTTTCGTTATGAGTAAAAAGTTTTTTGTTTAAGTAATTATTACAACCACAACGATGTGGTTGCTCTCATAGAAAAACACTCTAAAATACAGGGTCCGAGTATACAAATTAAAAAATTTCTTATGGAATGTTGCTAATATAACCACATAGAAGCCTAAAACTTAAAATTAAAATTGTAACTTTCCCCAGTAAAAACCTGTAGCGGAAGGGTTAATAGAAGCTGGATTTATATGTTAAGAATCGTTAGTAATCTTGAAAAGCAGTTTTAAATGAAAATATTAGCTATAAAACTATAAACAAGAAATATGAAAATAAACTGACATAGCTCCGAATTTTGGTAATAATAAAATGTCAACTCCGAATTTTCGGAATCACAAAATTTTAACTCCGAAATTTCGGAATGGTTAAATTGCCGCATTTTCAATTGATGTTTCTACCACATTGAAAACTTTTATTCTAAATAGCATTTATAAATATTTTTTATACTCAGATCAATTCTGTTTGTGCGAAAAATTTTACATCAAATGTGATGAATTTAATTTTAAAACCTCAAGTCCAGTTTATAGAAAAATGTTTAACAACTTGTCCAATTTGCCGACCGATATTTTTGGCTTAAATAAAAATGAATGGTAAGCAGTGAACAACAACAGTCTGAGGCATTTGGGCAATAATCGATACTAATCTTTGATAATCATGAAAGCAGATTGTCAGCAATTTTCGTGATTAACCGTAGTTGTGTGCACTCTAAGCCAGACAAATTCGTCCGCAAATAGCCGCAGTGCAGGCCAAACACAATGAAGACGTCTAAACTGTGCTTAAAATGAGGCCAATGTCGTTTGCCTTGTCACTTTGGGCGCACAGATTCGCATTATATCGGCAATAATTTATATAGTAGTTAAAGAACATTTTTCAACAAATCTGAGCTAATTTGTCAAAAACGCTTTACATCCGTTAAGCCGCAGCTAGTTAAGCGGCCACACACAAAATTGAGCGGCGCGCAAAATTTCAACAATTCATAGAGCATCTAGATAGGAGGAGGAAATAGGAGAAGCAAAAATGTGGAAAGCAGGGGGGAGAGAAGAGTGAGTAATTTTGGTTGGCAAAAACTGTGCGCGAAATTGTAATCAAAATAAAATTACACCCAGGCATTGTTGGAATTTGTGAGCATAATGCCAGACGCTTCAAGTGGCGCACAAGTTGCACTAGTAGTGGTGGAGAGTGAAAGAGAGAGGAATTGATAGTAGGGGGGGGGGGGGGGGGAGGGGGTGAAAGCATTTATTTAATGCGTTATCATTAGGTGGCGCTAAGACAATAAGCGTAGCTGTTAATAGAGGAACTGCTGCTGTAGTGGCGCCAGCTGTGTGAGTGTGTGCGTGAGTCGCTCACATACACACACAGACCCACAAACCCACTGTATGCCTTGCCTCGCATTAATGTTGCGCTAACTGGCGGTTGATTAGTTGAGCCAGATGGCAGGCTTAGAGTGCGTAGTGTGTAGACTTGTGCTGCGAATCTTCAAAGCCAAAAGAATGTAAAGCATACAAAAAGTTGTCGATTTTTTTCGCACTCAAACCAATGTTGAAATACTGATAAAATTCTTAGGCCATAAATCTAATGCCACATTGAGGGTTGTGAAAAAATTAAACCTCGCGCAGTTTGGCATTGTGGTGAATGCGGTCCCGGCGTAACTCAACTATAATATTTACTCCGAAGGCAGTGAGTCGAGCTGCGTGGTTGCGGTTGTGGTGCCGTTTGCTCTGAAAATGCTTTGTATCGAATAAGTGTTCTATTGTTGTTGTGTTATACAATAAATTGATTAATTACAGCTTGGGGTATTACTTGATATGTGGCTGAAAGTTTCAGCGCTATTTTGTGCTTAAGCTAAATTTTTAGACTACTTCCCCATTTCTGCGTTTTCCTCTTGCCAGCTTGATTTCGCAGACTTGTAAATATAACAAAAAGTTACCATGTTGGAAAGTAGCTAAGAAGTGAAAAGTCACACCTAACAAAAATTAGTAGAAATAAAGATTTTTCGTTAACGTAAAATTTATGCAAATTTAATTTACTAAAAGACTGTCAGTTGACAGTTTGCAGTTGTCATTCCATTCCCTTGTTTTGCTCTGTGTTGTTTTTATACTGTAAGTTCAAATTTGTAAGTTAAACTTTTCTCATCCGAATTAATTATTAAAGCAAAAAGCCTGCGTTTACTAACCTTGACAGAAAGGTTAGCCGACCTTTGGCATTCGAAAAGTCATTGCATTGCTGTCGTTTCTTTAATGAATAAAATACTTGCTGCCTAATTTAAGGCGCATTAGAAGACAGTTATTAAATTGACTTTAAATTCAAATAAAGAGCACTTAGGAATTTTTGCTTTCGATTTAAGTAAGGAAAAATACTAAAAAAATCATTTAAGCTTTGCTGAAAAGGTTACTTGTCAAATAAATGATAAATAAATGAATAAATGAATAAATAAATAAATAAATGAATAAATAAATAAATAAATAAATAAATAAATAAATAAATAAATAAATGAATAAATAAATAAATAAATAAATGAATAAATAAATAAATAAATAAATAATACTAAAAAATAATTTAAGCCTTGCTGAAAAGATTAGTTGTCAAATAAATGATAAATAAATAAATATATAAATAAATCAATAAATATATAAATAAATCAATAAATAAATAAATAAATAAATGAATAAATAAATAAATCAATAAATAAATGAATAAATAAATAAATAAATAAATAAATAAATAAAAAAATAAATAAATAAATAATTAAATAAATAAATAAATAAATGAATAAATAAATGAATAAATAAATAAATTAATTAATTAATTAATAAATAAATGAATAAATAAATAAATAAATAAATAAACAAATAAATAAATAAATAAATAAATAAGTAAATAAATAAATAAATAAATAAATAAATAAATGAATAATTATAAATAAATAAATAACAACTTCTGGTTTTTAGAGCTAATTTTCTGCGGAAAATAAAGTCTTTGGTTTTTTTTTTTAAATAAATGTTGTTTAATTAACATACGACACAATTAGCTAAAGTTTATGCAATTAATTAAATATTTTATTAACTATTAATCCGCATTAAGCTGTAGGTCCGCTTCTCCCTTTCCCAATCCGTTTGAAATGTGTGTGGTACAAATGTTGAAAAAAAAAACAGTGTTGCATAAACATTTCAAAAGCGGGTGAAAATGTATTTTCACAACGGGCCCATATAGAGGCCTAAGAGGCTCTTACAGAGGCAGCCACTACAATCTACCTACCTACCTAAGGTTAAAGTTTTAATAGGACATTTTCAATACCCTTTCGTGCTTGCGTATCAGAAAATAATTTTTTTTTTATTTCTATGGAAGTTTTTCTTTCATTTGATACCAAATTTTGATATTCCATATTGCGCCAAATGTATATTTAATACATAACAACATACAATTTGTTGAAATATTAATTTCCTTTAAATTTAAATCCTGACATTTAAAAATTCATTAAAAAAATATCTAAAAACGCGATTTTACTACATTTTTCTCTTAGTTTTGCATGTATACCGATTTGTTGATGTGTTTTCAAATTTTTGGATTTTTGTCGCATGGTGATATCCATCAAATGTTGATCAATCATAGCTCATCAATGGCAATAAAATGAACAAATTTCAAGCTTATACAATTTTGTATATACAACTTGTTGTGTGCTGTCAGTTATCATAGCGATGCTTAGATACATTAAGCGTTCATATATATAGAGATATTTTTTTTAGTGCGACATTATATTCACCAACACACACCGGCCAGCTGCATTCAACTATGTAACCACTTTCAGCAGAATTGCGAAAGCCTATCAAATTTTTTCAATGCGCTTTTTACTCAATTCTCAATTCAATTAACTATTTGTAGTGTTGAATGCATATTTTCGTGCAAACTTTTTAAATTATTTATAAATGGTTTTATGAGTTTTCCGTGGCTTTTTTTCATGGCCGTTTTTATATGGTTTTTTAAAAATAATTTTCAATGATTTTAATAGACAGCAATACAGTTAAATGTAGAAGTGCAGTTGAATGTAGCATAGGTTTTGTTGAATAATTTGTATACATAATTTGTTTGCAATTTTTTTTTTTTGTGATTCCATCAATCACATTTTTGATTTAAAGCTTAACTGTTTTTTTCGTATAAATTTATGAATTTTTAACATTCACTGGAACTTTGATTGAGCATTAATTTGCACAATTGTTTTTTTTTTAGCTTTCACAATCGAGTCTATAAATACAATGCCATGGTGTGATAATTTTGAGTGAAAAGTAAAATTGTAATTTCCATCAAAAATATGATAATAAATTTTGCTTTTGTTTAATGAAGTAAAATATAAACAAATAAAGCTGTAAATTGTTATTTGGGAGATGAAAATGATTAAAAAAGATGTTAAGAATTTATTATTATTTTATTATTTTTATTAAAAATAAAAAGATGATTTTCATAAAAATTGACAATTTGTTAGAAAAACATTTTATTTTATCGACTGAAGTAAAATTCATTCAAAATAAAGGTGATAATGCAGATATGTTCAGTAGACATGATTTTGTGCAGGATTTTTCGATTTCGGTAATGAAGAACCTCTCATTTTATGCAGTTTAGCGAAAAAGTACATGAGCCCAAAAAATTGTAGGTCTAGAGTGGGGTTAAAGGCGTCGCATCGAGATCAAAGTTCACATAAAAGCTGGAAAATTCGACAAATTGCAACACAGCTTCTCAGAAGTTGCTCTTAGAGGGTTAAAATCTATGACTGACCCTCACTAGTTTTCTTTACTGAACATTTCTTTCAAACATATTTTTACCCCATCTCCAACGCTTAATGGGGTTCCCATACAAAATGGTCGTTTTTACAAAATAGGCTCCCACTGCTCCCAGGTTGCTACCAGATGTGTCAAATGTAAGACTGACTCACATTTATTTTCCCTACCGAATGTTTCTTCCAAACATACCTACCCGCTATCTCAAAGTTTTAAGGGGGCTGCCATACAAAACTGGCGATTTTCTATGCCATTGGCTCCACACTTGTAAATGTAGTAGTAAAGTAGTCATCGTATCACGGAAAGTACTAGCCCGATTTAAATGATTTATTCAGCGATCGCCAACATTCTTGAGTACAAAAAATGCAAAATTAATTAAGGTTCAGAAATTCACCACCAGAGGGCATCTCCCATACGATCAGAGTTGTGAAGTTGTCAACTTTTGGGTTTCTACAAAGCAAAAATCAAAATGTATTGTCGAAACCCCATTAACCTCCCCTCTCTCGAGTATAATTGTAATCGTAATTGAGTGTTAGGAATCAATTGTTTGATTTTTGTGAAAAAATGTGAATTTTTTATTCAGCCGGTATAGGTACTCCTTCGTAGGCAGCTTGGAACAAAAATTGTTTTCTATGTCACAAGTCAACATTATAGTCTCTGATGAGTTTCATGCCCCTTCCGATAGCATCGTTGGCCACATGTAATTTATGCACAATTTTTTTTGGCAACCTGGCATCCTGGCAACTTAATTATGCAACTTTTTTGACTTCTGTGTCAAAATCTCCACTCAATACCCGACTAGGGAAGACTTGAAAGAGAGTCTGACAAATGAGAGTAGTGGCTTTGGCTGTCTACAGCATGGCATGTTGTAATTTTCATAAACTGTGCAGGATGGTTTCAGACCTAATGAGGGCCTAGCAATCCAATGGCATCACAATCGACCTGATTTGTTCCAATTGCGCTCTCTGTAGAACTCCCACATCTACCTTTCTACCTAATATCCATCCCAATATTTTTCTTCTTTGTCTTTCGTTTAATAGCCTTCCAGTTTTTTTTTATAAATATTTCTTTTTGATGTATACAGATTGTCGTATTGTAATGCTCCTTGGTCATCAACACTTGACTGACAGTTTTCAACAATAGAAGCAGAAAATGAAAGAGGCAAGAAATTGAAGGAAACCTCAAGGAAAGCACACATCATACGTGAGGCAAATAAATGTTTACATTTATCTGGCAACAACACAAACCTTTATCCAGTTTCAGGCAACCTTCATACAACAATCTGTATATCTGTTCGTGTGCATATTTGCAACCAAAAGTAGAGCATGTGTCGACACACAGCGCAAACTAATTTGTCAAAATTCACATTTTTATACAACGCAATTTTCGACAGCAGCCCAAATTGTACGACACATGTCGTACACTAACAGGACACCAACCAGAAAAGCATTCATAGTTGACTGTCACACACTAAACACACACACAACGCATTCACGTCATGGATTGCGCATACGCCATGTTGTACAGCTTAGTGCCCATGTTGTATCAGTGGAGTAGAAACATTTTTTTACCTGATACTATAGCAAATACTATTGGTGTTCTTGTTGTTGTTGTTGTTGTAAGGTGTAAAAATTGTGACAGAAAAATTAATGACAGCACATGCTTCAACCTTAACGGCAATGCGCGCTTTCTTTCTTCTTGCGTCGTATTGCTGTGTCTCTCGCTGGCTTTCGCTGGGCTGGTGTCTATTAGTTATTGCATGTATGTTCATATGAGTTATGTGCGAGTATTAGTGTGACATGTTGGCATTGCAAATGTTATGAAAATATTTTATTTTTTTATTTTTTGCAATTTCATTTTTCTTACCACTTAAATTTAAGTAGACGGTGCAAGCTGACATTAAGGGTTGCTGGCTGGTTCGGCTTGAATAAGCTAATTTGAATTTTTTATGAAATACACACACACACACACACATATACCTTGACTTGCGTACGAAAATGTCAAATATTCGCCTTTATGACAAAGTGGCAACAACAACAACAGCAACAACATGTGCAAATGAACAGACGGCAAGGCGCGAAAAATTGGAAGCTGGCATCAGAAATGCGCGTGACATGTCGTTTACGTGTGCAAGAATGTGGCACGCTACAAAGACAGCTAATGTAATTCTCTCTATGTGTGTGTGTGTGTGTGTGTGTGTGTGCGTGTGTGTGTGCTTGCAAGGTAACGCAAGAGAAATCACAGCGCATTTGTCTGCTTTGTCTGGAGCTGCCATTTGTGTTGGCTTCGCTTTGCGTCGCGTAATGAAATTCAATTTAATTTCACTGTCAAGATGGCAGGCGTTAAGATGGCAAAGACAGACAAGTGTAGAGAGAGAAAAAGATAGAGAAAGAGAGAATTATGGAATAAGCGAGACAGGAACCAAACGAGAAAGACACACAAAGAGACAATCAGACAGATCCAGCTAACAGTCACAACGATAACAAATCGTAAAGCAACACCAACAACGAGACATATAGAAACACATCTGTACAAATTGTGCATAAAAATGTTTGGCTCCATGTGTCAAATTGCGCGCATTATGCATACTTTTAGGCGTATACGCGCTTTGTTGTGTATTGCTGTGCTTTTATCATATATTTCTTATTTTCATTTTTTTATGTTTCTCTTTGTAATTTCAATTTCTGACAGCATGGAAAATTATGCAAAATTAAAGGATTTGCAACTAAGATGCACACACACACACTTCCAGAGACGCAAAAAGGACTAAAGCAATGAGTATGTAAAACAATTTGGGTGTTTGTAATTTTTTAAAGCTGCGGCCGTAAGCGTCTTAAGGGTTTTGCTTGGTTTGGTTTGACAGAGAAAAACTTCAAAGTCATCAGTAGCTTTCTCACGGCTTATTGAACCACAAAAGGAATAGTTTAACCCTTTCCGATATATCGTACAATTTCTTCGAAGATTTTTTATTTGACAGAGAATGCATTTTTTATGGAACGGCTTTTTAATTCTTATTAAGTAGGTTGTGTTGTATCATTCTGTTTAAAAATATAAATCATAATAGCCGTGGCCACACAGTATGAGTGCGTTTTGTAAGCAGCTTTTTGCAAGAATTTGAAAAACCAGCAAATGACGGTACTTCTGGGTAGGAATTTTTAAATATGTAATACTTTTTGGTACCAAAAAGCGAACAATTTCAAAGTTTGAATCTCTGTTGATTTATGGAACTTACTAAATTTAACACTTTTTGCGTCTAAATATTTTTTCAGAGTCTTCAAAAAAATGGTACGATATATCGTACAAATGACCAAAAGGGTTGCAAAGCTTTATCGTACAAATGGAAAGCAAAGGTTGCAATTTATGTTTGCATTTTTTTAAAGTTATATTGGTAACAGATTTTTTGCGTTTGTATGCCTGCCACGCCCATCTGTAAACCACGTGGCTAATAAAATTCGAATATTCGGCAATTTTCGATTAAAAATAAGAATTACTAGACGATTTTGTGTTTTACTGGGCAGACACGGGTTATGTAAGGTTAGACATGCGTACTTGCCACTCCCACTGCGATAAAAGGAATCGGCTATATTCAGTATCTTTCTGTAAAACTGTACGAATTTTTATTGATTCTGTGTTTTATTGATGGGAAAAGGGCTTTGCAACAACAACAACGGTTATATAAGGCCGAATAAATGTGAATCATTTGTTTATATATACAATTTATATAACTTTCGATCAAAATGAAATCACGTTTTGATTTTTTGTTGTTATAATTTATGGTTTCTATCAAAAAAATCAATGAATTGTTCATAAAACTTAAAAAACCAAACCAAGAAACCAAAAATTCATGAATTTTTACTCCTTTGCGGACCATTGTACGATATATCGTACAAAATTTATGAAGCTGTAATTCTCAACCATAATGATTTTGTTGAAATTTTTTTGTATTTTATTGCTAAAATGTTCAATAAGAGTCAATATTTTGAAGGAAAAACTTTTATCTCAAGAAATGTGGAAATTTACCGGAAAGGGTTAACTTAGCAATTTCGATCTAAAGATTTGAGTTGAATGTGAATTTGAGCCAAAAGACTAACCTATGAATGGAGCGTTAACCTTGGACTAAAATCTAATTTTTGAAATAAAGTTCCTCAAACATTTTCCGTTGCAATGGTGAGCCCAGAGACTTTCCTATGAATAAAGGCTAAAAGTAAACCGAGAGACTTTAAAAGAAAACTCCTCAACTGCTCAGGTTCAACAGCCCATGGGACATAAAAAGAGTTAAGCTGCTTTGCTTAAAACTTTTCTTGTTCTCAGAGAATTTGAAAATGCCAAAAAAAAAAAATTTTTATTTTTGCTTTTTAGCTCTTTCTAAGATCTCCATTTTGATTTACAAATTTCCATTACTCCCACTATAAAAACCAAAAGTGCCATTTATATAAAGTCACTCTTAGCCTTAAGCGCATTTTGCACTCACAAATGTTATTATTATAGCTTTCAGACGTTCCAAAAAAAAACACAGTTCAGCTTAAATTTATTGCCTGAGCAAAAAATAGCAAATACGGCAGCGCCCAGTAATATTTGACATCGATACTGTTTACGATTAAAATAAGAAAAATATTTCTGCACTTGGCAGCATAAATAATATAAGCACTAAGCGTTTATCACTCGAGCCCAAACGAGGTGTAACTGTGTGTGAGTGTAGCAATCCCACACAGATATCAGCACAGCACATACCAGCTGCCGTCACCTTGACCAAACCAAAAATTCTTAAAGCCATAAATGTGAGCCATCAGGTATGTATGAATGTTAGATACCCTGTTGGAAAAAAATGAGTTGTGAAAAAATTGAATTTATCAAAGCAAAGGTGCTCAAGTAGATAAGATTAGGTTAGGGTGACAGGAAAAGACCCTAAAGCTACACACCGCCTCTGATAGAAAAGAAAAGCTTACTTAAACGTACTTAAGAGTAAATTTACGTCGAACATGATTTCGATACCATTTTTTATTAAGAAATTGCAATAACGAGCGCATTTTTTAGTGTCTCCTCAATACTCGACATGAACAATTGAGTTCTAAATTTCTTAGAAAATTTTCTCTGGACTTTTGTTTTCTTTGTGGTACCTTAGTTACATATGGCACACTTAATATAAAAAAGTCATAGTTCAAAAATTTCAAATCTCGCAGTTCATTCTGTTGAAGCAACGAAATTAACCATTAAATCAAAGCTTTATCGTTTTTTTGGGCAAACAATTTCAGTGTTATTTGCTGCTGTGAAACCGAATGTAATTTTTTGAATTTTTGTGCTTCAGAGAGAGCAGTTGCGGATTCAGGGGGTAGTTTTGGGGGTTGAAACCCCTCCGAAATATTAGGGTCGACTTTAAAATTACATACAAATTAAAACGCATATACATAAACATTTATGAATATTAAAGAATTACTTTGTGAAACCCCCCCGAAATATATTTCTGAATCCGTCCCTGAGACAGAGTAAGATTTATTTGTAAACAGTTAGTCCGCCAGTGCCTCAGAAGCAAAAGAGTTATGCACTGCAATGTTACAACTGGAGTCTTCAAGGCTACGATTCAAAATGTTTACTATTTTTTTAATAGACTGAATTTAATTTATCTTTGAATACATTTCTAAATTCATATTTTGAGTTTGGTTCACAACTTGATAAAACTTCTTTTGGTTTCAGATAGGAACTTATGTAGATTAATGCTTAAGGTTTTGGAGGTTCAAAACCCCTCTCAAATATTGGCATCAGTTTCAACTGGTATGGAGTTGAAAAGTTGTGATAATGAGCCCCAAAATGAAATATTGTGGGCGCCATTGATTGAAACAGTATTGTTTTACTGCATTTTTTATGAAGGTATCTTTGGTTTCGGGTATCTTCGTATAGAACACGGGGATAGTGTTAAAAAATCGGTTCTAAAAGTTTTTCTGAAAAGTTTTTTTATATATAAAAAATAAAAAAAAATAGCACCCATGCGAAAATCACACGAAGTAAATCGATATAATCTATGGACCCAAAATAACAGTTATGATTTTTTTAAATTTCGAAAACGTTGCCCATTTTTAAGAGATATTTATAAATGTACGACAATAACTATTATGAGGAAAAAAAATATTTTTTTCGTCATTTCGTAACTATTATTTGTGACAAATATTTTTTCTGTTGTCTAATAACTATCATCAGCAAAAAATATTTTTTTCATTGCTCGGTAACGTTTATTTTTTGAAAAATATAAAAATATTTTTTCCGTCATCGCATAATTGTTATGAGAGAAAAATATTTTTTTACGTTGGTCGGTAATGTTTATTTTTGGAAAAATATTTTTTCCGTTGCGGCAGAAGTTTTTGTTAAATGACTTTGAAATTTCAAGGACATGAACATTTGACATAATATTCAAACTGTGGGTATTAAATGAAAGAGGAAATTCTCTAGAATTAAAAAATAATAACTTTTTGGTGCGCAAGGGCGAATAGTTATTCAAATTATCCTTTAAAAACTTTATTGTTGAATATCCTTGAAATGAATGAAATTGAAATGAAATTCTGTGTGCGCCACTGCACTAACACATCGATTGATTTTCATGAATAAGCTTAAATATCAACAAAATATTCTTTAGCTGAAGAAAGTTTTTTTTTTTTTCAAAATGCAAGTGTTTCATTTGCAGGATTTCATTTCATTGAATTTCACAGGATTCTGTCACATAACGACAAAGCGACCTTTGTTGTGTTCGAGAGAAAGTTTCTTTGCAAAATCTTTGGCTCTGTTTGTATTTGCAATGACCACAAGTTGTATGAGCTGTTTGAGGACACAGCGCATTAACATGGCCATTTTTTTTCGTTTGAAAGATTAAACTTTGGCGAGAAAGGTGTTGTAAAAGGTCAAATGTGTGAAATGTGTGTTAAAGGCGTATGGCCAGTTAAGAAAATAAGAACTTCCAAAACCCGCTGTGTACCTCAATGAAAGGTACCCAGGTACATTCGTATAGCTAGAAGGATTTAACTAAAAATAATAAAATTTCAAGGAATTCATTTATTTTGTATTTGTATGTTGTGTAATAAAGAGTCAGGAAATGCTTGGTAATTGTTTTCATTAAGTGAAAAATTCCTCAAATAAATCCTTGAGAAACATAAATTCTAGATTTTCATTAAGCAAAAAATTTTTGTAAATTTTGTTTCATTCAATGGAAAATTAAATCCTTTCTGCTGACTTTCTAATGAACAAATTTCATAGAGTTGAATAATTAAATTTTAGATTTTGTAAAATTTTCCAAAACCAAATTTTCACTGAAAAGTTAATAAAGAAAACCAGAGACCTAAAATAATTATTATCCATATTTTTGGAAATACAAAAATTGCCCTAATTTAAGAAACTTCTATAATTATTGCTTTATAATAATTATTCCCAATAAGAAATTTTTTACGTTGCCTATACCTATTATCATTTGATAAATATTTTTGAGTTGCATAATAACTCTTATAAGTAACAAATATATTTTTCGTTGTCGATAATTATTATTTTGGGATTTTTGTTTTTTACATTGCTTCATAACTTTTATTTATGACTTTTTTAATTTACTTTACCGATAACTATTATTTTGAAAACTTTTTTTTACGTTGCTTCATAACTTTTATTTATGATTTTTTTTTCATTTACGTTGGCGATAACTAAGTATTATTTTGAAAAAAAAAATGTTTACGTTGAATTACCACATTTTGGATATGAATTGATTTTTAATTGTTTTCAATTGACAAACGCAAATTAACTGCAGAAACCTAATTTCCACCAACAACTAAACAATTAAAAATCAATTCATACTAAAAATGTGGTAAGGAAACGTAAAAAAAAATTCTTTCATATACGTTATGAAGCAACGTAAAAAAAATTTTCTAAAAATAAAAGTTATCGGTAACGTAAATAAAAAAGTCATAAATAAAAGTTTCGAAGCAACGTAAACAAAAAAGCCCCAAAATAATAATTATCGAGAACGAAAAAGAAATTTGTTTCTCTTAACAGTTATTACGCAACGTAAAAATTAATTGTCGCAAATAATAATTATAATCAACAAATAAAATTTATGTTGCATTGTATTAGTTACATTGCAATTATTTTCTTAAAAAACTTATAATAGTTAAGTCCCTGAAGAAAACTGTATATTTTTCAATAATGGAACTTTTATCTAAACATTTTCTTGTTCGGTCGATTTTTCAAAACGTTTCTTTTTTAACAAAAATTCAAATTGAAGCTTCAGTAAAAAATTTTTGGACCTGAATATTTACAATATTTTTCTGGTGGATGCACTTCCCCTTCTCTCACACACACACGAATACATTCTCAAAATTCCTGCATTCTTACAATTTGTGCAAACGTGACAACAACAATTTTGGGGCAGCAGAAAAGAAAACCAGCAGAACATGAAACAAAAGCGTTTTCAAAGTGCTTTGCCGTGAGCAACAATCCCGAAACTCGATTGGTTTCGGACAATTGTGGATAAGCGACAAAAAGTACGACAAATGTTTGCAGAACAAATGCGACTACATATAATTTTTTTTTATTGAAACTGAAAACAACAACGTTTTACTTTGTGTGTTGTTTTTTTTTTCATATTTTCCACTTTGTTTGCTTGTTTTGTTTGTTTTGCCATTCACTTGCACCAAGTCGAAAAAGAGCTGAGAACAAAAGTGAGGGCCAGCGCAAACGTTTAGTGCAGAAATACCTGAAGTGTTTTCATGCACGAGCCAACACGAAGCCCGGACCAAAAGCAAACACTTGTGCTCAGTGTGTCCCATAAAAAAACGCCCAAAGGTTCAATTGTTTGATTCGGCTGTGGTGGTATGTGTGTGTGTGTGTGTGTTTTCGACAAAGCCCAAAAATAGCCAGCAAGACAAGCAGTCAGCAACACCACCACAATGCAGCATTGAGCATTCTTTGCTTTCTGCGTTTCTGTGGTTTTCTGAATTCGACAATGCTTCCACTCGCTGCCTCATGTTCTGCATCTTGCGAGGCATTTAATCCTACGAACATGAACACAAAAACTCAATTGACCCAATTTTCTTAATGCTTTAGCATTTTTCCCCTCTCAATTCAATTTCGTTTCTGCTTTACATGTCGACTAATCGCCAACAGGGCCGTTTATGTGTTCCCTTGTGCGTGTTGAGGGGCTCGAATGCGTCAAGGAAGCGAAACAATAGTGACCAAAAGACAACGCAAAGTATTTTTGTTTGATGTTATTAGTGCAGGTCACGCTACAAATCAATAATGAGAGTCAACTGTGCAGTGAGGCACATTGTAAGTGGATTTGGTTTTGCAGAAACTGCTCCAATTGACAGCATTAAGTTACTTTAGGCAGCGCATGTTACAGCGTTGAGTGAATATAAAACAATGAAGCAACAATAATAAAACAACAAACGACAATAACAACAAATAAAGACAAAATAAAACAATAAAGACAATAAAAAATGTAAAATTAAAGTGCAGCAATATTAATAAAACTACTCGTAGCTATGAGTAAAGTTTAGGTGACCAACTGAAGTGAAACTTAGTATGATTTTAGGCGCAAATTTGTGTAATATGACAAGAGAAATATTTGGTGTTCGCACGGGTCACTGTTTGATTGGCATCCATGCATCCACGAATTTTGTCTTTTGGCTATATTGACGAGGAAGAAAATGCTTTGTGTAGAAGAAGAAGGAATCACCTTGGCAACTTCTTCTTCTTCCAGGGAATCTAATCGATAATTCTATTCATAGTCTACTGGGCTTCATGAGAAGCTCAAACTGGTTCAATGAGTGGGCGGACGTATCATTGTCTAAGTGGGTTCCACTCCTACAGCCGTTATAAATTAAGAAGAGTACAAAGAAGAGTACGAAAACGAATCGGAAGAAGAATCGGAAGAAGAATCGTAAGAAGAGTGGGAAGAAGAGTAGCAACAAGAGTCGGAAGAATAGTGCAAAACAAACCGGAAGAAGAAAAGGAAAAAAAAAAAAGGGAAAAAGATCAAAACGATGAAAAAGCAGAAAAAGACGAAGACAAACAATACGAAGAGCAAAGAAAATAAAATTAAAAAAACTAAGAAGAAGAGTGGGAAGAAGAGTAAAAAAAGAGTAGAACGAAGGACAACAAAAACAAGAAGAAGATCAAGAAGAAGCAAACAAGGGAAAAACACAAAAAAGGTGATTATGGAGAGTAAGAAGAAGAAAAGGAACACAGCGTTTAATAACTCTCACAGTGAATAACAAGAAAAAAAAAAGAATGGGAAAGAAAAAAAATAAAAAAAAAATAAAATAAAAGAAAAGACAAAAGACAAAGGAATGAAAACAAGAAAAGAAAAAGAAAAATACAAAATAATTGAAAGAAAAAATAAAAAATACATAATAAATAAAACGGAAAAGAGAAAACAAGAAAAAAGAAAACAAAAAACAAAAAACCAAAAAACAAGAAAAACAGAAAACAAATTTAAAAGGAAAACGAAAAAATTAAAAAAGAACAAGAAAAATTAAACCAAAAAAAAGGAAAAGAAAATAATACAAAAAAAGAAGAAAAAAACAAAAGAAAAGAAAACAAAATAAAGCAGAAGAAAAGAAAACAAAACAAATTAAAACAGAAGAAAAGAAAACAAAATAAAACAGAAGAAAAGTAAACAAAATAAAACAGAAGAAAATAAAAGAAAAGAAAAGAAAAGAAAAGAAAAGGAAAGAAAAGAAAAGAAAAGAAAAGAAAAGAAAAGAAAAGAAGAGAAAAGAAAAGAAAAGAAGAGAAAAGAAAAGAAAAGAAAAGAGAAGAAAAGGAAAGAAAAGAAAAGAAAAAGAAAATAAAAGAAAAGAAAAGAAAAGAAAAGAAAAGAAAAGAAAAGAAAAGAAAAGAAACGAAATTAAAAGACAAAAGTAAAATGACCAATGATAAAAGACAAAAGGGAAGGAAGGACAAAGGAAAAGAAAAATACAAAATAATTGAAAGAAAAAATATAAAAATACAAAACAAATAAAACCGAAAAGAGGAAACAAGAAAAAAGAAATGAAAAAACAAGAAAAAAAGAACAAATCCAAAAGAAAAACCAAAAAATAAAAAAAATGAAAAAAGGACAAGAAAAAAAGAAAGAGAAAAGAAGAAGAAGCAGAAGAAGTACAGGAGTGGTTTTACATTTTTGTGTCAATGTCCCTCCCTGGATAGGAAAAAATTCAAAGTTCTAACCTTTGACGCCGGACTCTTAGGACCAGATTCTTTAACAACATCGCAGATATAGCTCAGTACAGATTTTTACTTACAAAATTTCCTCATCAAGACTAAATGGTTCATGAAAGATAGGGAATCTGTTTCCACCTCTTTTGAAAGTTAGTCACTAAAACTTCTCTTTTGATACACACTATGGTTTGATAAAGGTTTGAATCAGTCAATGTCAATCAGTCAATGTCAGTGTCAGAGGACAGCCATTAAATATTTCTTTAGAAAGCAATAAGACTACTCAAATTAAGGACGATTTGGATGCTGAGAACAGGGACTCTGCACCATCATTTATCACTGAAAAATGTTGGGCAGCTGAATTTAAAAGTGGCCGGTACCAGCTTGGAAGACAATTGACGTTGAACTATGGAGAATAACATTGCTCAAGGTCACCAAATAGTAGTAGATAACCGTCGAATTTAAGTAAGAGTCATAGCAGAGGCTATAAATATGTCCAAAGAACGTGTTTGACACATATTTATCAAAAAGAGATGTCGGCGCTTTGGATGCCGCATAAAACCAAAAACGTGTTCAAGTGAACATTTTCAACTTTCGTTTAGCGCAACCTATACTAATTATACCTATGTATATGATTTATAAATCAATTTTTATAAATCAGAGAGGAGTGTGTATCCTTACGAGGAGTTTATGTAGTTAAAATTAAAAATAAATTAAAAAATAAATTAAAAAATAAATGTTCTTAATCTTTGTATGATCGAAAACTTTTCAGACCACCCTTCTATTATTCAATCAAAATCAATACAAAAATAATTGAACGACCATGCAACAACACATAAATGTACATAACTATACATAAATGTGTTAATATTTAATTTATATGTTCAGACTTAACTCCAAAACTAAACCACCACTTGACTGGTACACCGCTAACTGCGCCACAAACGCAGTCAAGCTCGAGGATATCTACCGTCTAGCACCGCAAGCGATGATAAGTCAACCTAAGCTGCCCACATAAGGGTCACTTATTGCTGATAAATCTTTATTTGCCAACCACACCCAAACGGACCACAACATAAGCGACTCGCCATATTAGGGAAAAATGTATATATGCAACATCAGTGACGCACGCAGAGGGGAGGTTGGGGGGCTCAAACCCTAAGACAAAAAAATGCTGGTACAAAATATGTTTTCGTAGGCTCAAAAGTTGTAAGCAAAACCCCCCTAAAATAAAATAAAATCATACGTATGCCACTGTGCAACATAATCCGTACAACAACACATGATGCCAATGGTTTTGGTCTCATAGCGCAGCTATATGTATATGTATAGATATGTTATGTGTAGTATGTACATAATTGCTTTATATTACGTGAAGCGCCTAAAAGCAGACACTATTAAAAATGTATGCGCTTACTTGGCGGTCAGCTACTGGCACGCCATGTGCAATGTTTCCATTGTTTTTGCTATTTTATGTACACGCAGCCATACTTGAATTTTTATGTTTCAATCAATATTGCAACAATAACAACAACAATGTCTGCAACGATAATAAACATGCTGAAAATATGTAATAATAATAATTCGGCGTCTTAGTGCCCATAAGCACAGCCATCTGATGCTGCCGCCGCCGCTGCTGATAGTAATGACGATTAGGTTCATTATCATGATTACGTTTATCGTCACACACACACACGCACACACACATATTACGCACAATGCTTGCGTTTGTATAGCTTGGCTGCATGTTCCTAATCCTTTTGGCCTGTCATGTCTTGTATTTGACATGTTGATGTGACTTCCTTCTGCTTTGGCAGCTGCCCTTTATGGCTTTTATTTGCCTGATGCTTGTCCTTTCTCACACACAAACACACACACATACATACATATACAATAATGTAATGCCGAGTATTTGGAGTGTGTGCAGTATTTGAATGTAGTATTCAAAAATATTGGGGTCTGGGATAATTGATATCGTTGTGCCAGAATAACACTAAACGGCCATCGTTTATTTTTGTGTGTATTTGTTTATATTATTTCTATAAATATGAAAATGTGTGAGCTTCTTGGTAGCTTGCCTAAGAAGCTATGACAGTCAAGACCTAATTTTGATGTGGTAGACACAACTTCAAGCAGGTTGTCAGATTGCAGATGGTTGCCTGATTGCCAGAAAATATATGAATAATTGCAATAAAAATGCAACAGAAATGTAGAATAGTCAATGTATTCTTGATACTACGGAAGCTCTCATTTTATAAGGTTTGACTTAAAATGTATGTGGCATAAAATGGAGGGGCTAGAGTGGATCTTAATGGCATTGTAGCGAGTTTAGAATTTACTAAAGTATTGCAAAATTGGAAAAATTGCTGCATATCTAATCAGAAGTTGCTTTTAGAGAGTTAAAATCTATGAACGACCCCCACTAATTTTCTCTTCTAAACATTTCTTTCGAACATACTTAGCCCCTTTCTTCAACCCTTAATAGAGCTTCCATACAAAATGATCACTTTTATAAAATTATCTACTACTGCTCCCAGGTTGCTTCCAGACGTACTAAATGTAAGGTTGACCCCCACTTATTTGCCCTTTTAAATGTTTCTTCCATACAGACCTACCTTCTATCTTCAACTCTTCAGGAAGCTGCCATACAAATCAGGATATTTTCTATGAATCTATCGCCTCACTTGTAAGTGTAGTATTAAAGTATGTGATTCCTCATATCACAACTCGGGAACTACTTAACCGATTTGAATGATTTATACAACATTCGACAACATTGTTGAATACGAAAAATACAAAATTAACTAAAGTTCGAGAATTGGAGAATTACAGCCCAGAATCGTGTACGATGGAAGAGTCTTGTTGAGGCCCTATGCTCCCGTGAGGAGTGAACAAGGAATAAAAAAAAAAAAACTAAAGTTCGGAATTCACTACCACCGCTCCTCTCCAAACAATCGAAGTTGTGAGGTTATCAACTTTTGGGATTCTTCGAAGCAAAAAAACAAAATGTTTGGCCCAAATTCCATTCACTTCCCCGCTTTAAATATATTTTTAATCGTAATTAAGGGTTGAGAAGAAATAATATTTATTAGTTTTGTGGAAATATTAAAATTTTTTAATTAGCTCTATGACGGATATTTCTGGAGCCTCGACTTGTTTTCCTACCTAAAATGTTTATGTTTTGGTTGAAACTTTTTTTTAATTTTGTATACTTATAACCAAAAATTTTCATACATTTATTGCATTTAAAATGTTGTTGACGTTATGAATGAGAATTCTTAAAAATGTTTAGATGTTTAATACAAACAATTTTCAATTATTTATTTTATTTGAAATGTTCACGATTTAATTGAGTATTCTTTAAATTATTTACATATTTACTACAACAAATTTCAAATATTTATTGCATTTGAAATGTTCATGTTTTGATTGAGTATTCTTTAAATTATTTACATATTTATTACAAACAATTTGAAATATTTATAACTAGTATGAATTACGGTCTTCCCTTTCCACGTAGCTTAATTAGATAATTATGGCCGTTTATGGGTGTCCAAAGAACAACACGCAAGAGTACTCAGCTGCCGCAGGTGACTTCCATTACCCCCTCTAGTCCTTTAATTGCAACTTTACTGTTGTCATTAATCAGACAATTGACCGAAGTAGTTCTACAAGTGCTGCCATTGACTTGACACAAAATGTTGTCAATGAAACGTTATTAAATCGTATTAAATTGCCAATTACGTGTCTGTCCTGGTAGAAAATTGTTGTTGTCCTTCAAGCTGCCAGGTAAGTGGCTCAACTGCAAAGTTTCAAAGACATAAATAAAGCTGCACAAGTTCGCGTGGCGCGAACGGCTGAAGACAAAAGGATTATTAAGTCATTATGCATTCGATTCTAATGAATTTCATAAATATTACAAAATTACCTAACACTTTGGAGCAGTTTGTGACAAGTTTAAGGATGACATTTTGCGTAGCTTATAAAGTTCAACTTGAGCAAACTTTGAAACTTTTGAAATGATGCTGTAAATTCTTATTATTGAATTAGTTTGAATTAATTTTAATTTAATTGAAGATACATTTTACGTTAACTTTATTTTAATTTAAATTCAATTTTAACTTAATTTTAGTTTTAATTAATAATTCTTAATTAAAAAAGTTAATTTTATTGTAGTTTAATCTAATTTTAGTTTTAATGTAATTTTAATTGAACTTTAATTTTAATTTAATTTTAATTTAATTTTGATTTAATTTTAATTGAATTTTAATTGAATTTTAATTTAATTTTAATTTAATTTTAATTTAATTTTAATTTAATTTTAATTTAATTTTAATTTAATTTTAATTTAATTTTAATTTAATTTTAATTTAATTTTAATTTAATTTTAATTTAATTTTAATTTAATTTTAATTTAATTTTAATTTAATTTTAATTTAATTTTAATTTAATTTTAATTTAATTTTAATTTAATTTTAATTTAATTTTAATTTAATTTTAATTTAATTTTAATTTAATTTTAATTTAATTTTAATTTAATTTTAATTTAATTTTAATTTAATTTTAATTTAATTTTAATTTAATTTTAATTTAATTTTAATTTTAATTTAATTTTAATTTAATTTTAATTTAATTTTAATTTAATTTCAATTTAATTTAATTTTAATTTAATTTTAATTTAATTTTAATTTAATTTTAATTTAATTTTAATTTAATTTAATTTTAATTTAATTTCAATTTAATTTTAATTTAATTTTAATTTAATTTTAATTTAATTTTAATTTAATTTAATTTTAATTTTAATTTAATTTAATTTAATTTTAATTTTAATTTTAATTTTAATTTTAATTTTAATTTTAATTTTAATTTTAATTTAATTTTAATTTTAATTTAATTTTAATTTAACTTTAATTTAATTTTAATTTAATTTTAATTTAATTTTAATTTAATTTTAATTTAATTTTAATTTAATTTTAATTTAGTTTTAATTTATTTTTAATACAATTTTAATTTAATGTTAGTTTAATTTTTATTTAGTTTTAATTTAATTTTAATTACATTTTTATTTTATTTTAATTACAATTTATAGAAATTATAATTTAAATTAAAATAATTGTTATTGAAATTTAATTAAATTTCAATTTAATTTAATATAATTTTAATTTGATTTAATTTTAATTGAATTTCAATTTAATTCTAATTTAATTTAACCCAATTCCTTCCTCTGTTGCGTATACGCAACGTTACTATTTAAAAAATTCGTATGTGCAGTGTGTGTGAGGTATTGCGATAAATTTTTTTTTTTCGGAAGGTATATCCTTAGGCTTTCTTCCCCTCCATATCTCAACCACCTACAAAACACACACTGACACACACACTTGTATATGTAGACACATGTTTTTCAGACAAATTTCGAATCGCACACTAAAAATTGTCAAACGTTAATTCTTTTTTTGGTCGACATGAAAATACGTTCACATAAAGGCAAGGAAAAATTATAATTGGTTTGTGAATTATCTGGGTGTCATTATGCGTGTTCTAGATAAGTCTCGAATCTGTGTTGCGTGTACGCAACGTTGGCGCGTTGTTCGACAAATGATTTCGATTTTCCGTCGAATTATATAAAATAATTTTTTTAAGAATAACTGATAGCATATATATCGATTTTACTTGAATAATAATTTTTTTCGCAAAAACGGCGTAAATGGGTTAAATTTTATTTTATTTTAATTGTAATTTAATTTAAATTTAATTTTAATTTAACTTTAATTTATGTAAATTAAAATTTAATTAATTTTTAATTTAATTGTAATTTGATTTTAAATTAATTAGAATTTAATTTTAATTCAACTTTAATTTCATTTTAATTTACTTTTAATTTTAATTTAATTTTTGTTTAATTTCAATTTAATTTTTATTTAATTTTAATTTAATTTTGATTCAAATTTAAATCTAATTAATTTTTAATTTAATTTTTACTTAAGTTAAATTCAGCTTTAATTAAATTTTAATTTAACTTAAATTCAAATTAAATTTTAGTTAATATTAAATTTGAATTTAAATTTCAATTAAACATGAATTTTGTTTTATTTTTAGTTTAGTTATAATTAAATTTTTTTTGTTTGATTGTTTGTTTGATTTTAATTTCAGTTTATGTTTTTTTAAATTTATTTTTAGTTTAATTTTAAATACAAAATTTCTTTTTAGATTTATTTTTAGTTCAATTTTGGTTATTAAAATTAAAATTTAATATAATATTACTTTTTTATAATTTGGTTTTAGTTTTAATTTATTTTGGTTTCAGTGTACCACTATTTGACTTGATTTTAATTTTTATTTAATTTTATTTAAATTTTGATTTAATTTTCATTAAATTTGAATTTGTTCTTAATTGAAATTTAATTAAATTTAAAATATATTTGATATGAATATTTATATATTTAATAGTAATTCAATTTAATTTAATGTTTGAATTCATTTTCTTTAATATTTACTAATCTAAAATATATATTTTTTTAATTATAATTTTCTTTATTTGAAATTAATTTTTAATTTAGACTTTAAATTTCAATCTAAACAATTTTTTAATATTCAAATAAAAAAATGTAATTCTAAAAAATTGTAAAGTGCTTATTTTCGGTGTTGTCATGTACTTGAAAACATATAAAATTTATATTATTTTTTTCTCTTGTACATAATTTAAAATTTTAATTTTTTAGTTTTTGAGTTTCTCTACTTATTTCCTTGACTCATCGAGTTTGGGTACGATAATTGAATTTTCCTTTTGAACGAATCCTTGTCATACACGCACAAAAGCAAATGTCATTAACCCTTTCGCTACAGGTTTTTACTGGGGAAAGTTAAAATTTTAAATTTTACGTCTTAGGCTTCTATGTGGTTGTGTTAGCAACATTCCATACGAAATGTTTTAATTTTTAATACAGGGTCCATATTTTAGAGTGTTTTTTTATGAGAGCAACCACATCGTTGTGGCTGTAATAATTACTTAAACATACAACTTTTTACGCATAACGAAAATTTGAATATTTCTTCATTTACTTCAGCCAAAATTAAAAAAAAGTATCTAAATTGAAAGAAAACGTCAAATTAAAAAGTTCTCTAATTTTTTCTGCTTTTTCTTCCTTTACTATGCCAAGATATAAAAAAAAACGTGTATACTTCTCTCCTTTAAACTTAAATATTCAGTTTATTAATTTCGTATTTTTCCAAAAACTTCAAACTATTCTAACGGCCAACAAAAAAAAATGTATTCTTGCAACCATAGAGGAGGCAGACGTCCACAAAGTATCATAGCATGTATGACAGCATGTTGCCATATGGCAACAAAATAGCGAAAGGGTTAAGAGTTGTGAACTTTAAGCAGTAGAGGCAACGACACTTTGAGTTGCGGCAACACGTTGAGCACTTTTGACGCAGCGTCCTTGTCGTTATTAGCTACTAATATGCGCTCTGTATGTGGTATGTAGTCACTGTATGTTTATACAGCAACATTACTGTCTATGTGCATGCGTATGTGTGTGTGTGTGTGTCAAGCGTAGGTGCAGGTGAATTTTTATAATTTCCTGCAAAATACGAAAAATATGAAAAATCAGTTGTCGCCTCAGCACACATCACCTCACCACAAACACACGCACGAAGCGTTTGTATGTATTCCACCTACACACTGGCACGCCAAGTTGCCCCCAATTTGTATGTGCATATGTGTGCGACGGTTTAATGAAATTTTATGTCGCACAAACTCAAACACACCGCATACACAAACAGACAGAAACAGACACACGAATTCACACACATGGCAGGAGGTTGCATTTAAAAATCGCGCCAGTTCATTACTCACTTGAAATTTGGTGTCGGTTTTTGCGCAGCGTGTCGCATGAAAATTTGATTGTATGGCTTAGTCTGTGTGTGAGCTTAGATAAATAAAAGATTGCCAGCTTTCGTTTGTTTGAATGTAAGTGTGCAAGTAAGTGTGCATGTGTCTATTTACCAATTCACTTGTCAGCTTGTCAGAATTTACATACATGGGGCAGCTGTTTATATGTTTTGTTTTATATACGAAAACACATATGCACACAAGTGTGCGCATATGAATGAGAATAGCAGTGAGCGTTTGTGTGGGTGGGGAAGACAAAAATGTCAAAACTGTAAATCACAGCACACATACACGACCGTGAGTGACACACGCATTTGCCAAGGCGTGAAAACGTTCGAGCGTTGGCGTCAAAGTCTATTGTGGCAACAACAATAACCGTAGCAGCAGCAAGACTTTCATTGTCGCAGTTATGATTTGCGCGAACGTTGTCAACAGAAAAAATTAAAACAAAACAGCAAATAAATTTTGTCATTGTCACTGACAAAAATAAATAAAAAAAATTTTAAATTTAAAGAATTGAGTATATACATATATACATATACATGCACACTTGTATATAATCACTTTTTCAAGTTTACAAAAAAATGTCGTTCTCACAATTTGTCCTGACCTGCGCTCATGGCGTTTTTACTTTGCTTTTGTTTTTGTATGCCATACACCCACTTCCGTTTTCATTTCTCTCTATGTGTGTGTGTTGGATTGTTTGCTGTCTTCCGTAACTAATGTGCAATAATTAATTATCAAGGATTTTTTAATAAATATTTTGTTGAAATTCACACAGATTCGCTTTATTTCTTCGGAGTGGGAGATTTTTCATGCTTCACATTAAGCACACAACTGGCACAGCTGCAAACAAGAAAATGGCTTTCACACTTATTTGAAAAGTCGCTCTAGGGATGAGTCTTTCGCTTTATTTGTTCTCTTATTCGATACAAAATGTCTTGTCGCAATGAACTCTGACGGTTGATTCATAAAAATTCGCAATAAGTAAGAAGCTTTTCCAGCAGCTTTTTCCAATTTGAATTCCACAAACGAACTTCTTTCGAAAGGACTGCTTTGTAGAAAGAGATTTCAAGTAAAAACGTTGAGTTTAAATAAAGACAGGTTTGCTTTGTCAAGCTTTTGTTTTCGTTATTATTAATGTTGTTGAAAGAAGTTGTTTTGTGAACCAAAAAATAGTGAAAAATAGAAAGAATTAACATAATTTGTCGCTTACTATATCTATGCAACTTAGATAAACGTCGTAGAAATACCACGATTGGACCAAAAAAACCATATTTAAATTTTATATTTAAAATAAAAATGAGTATTAGGAAATTGTCATATCCCGAGAGAAGTTGTTTTGTCAAAATTTGACATCAAAATTTTACATCAATTTGACAAATTTAATATCCACAGAAGTGGCGTACACAGGATTTTATTTCGAGGGGTTTTTTTTACATCTTTTGAGCCTAATTCCATTCGAAACCATATTTTGCACCAGCAGTTTTTGTAATTGGGGAGTTTTGAAACCCCCAAACTACCCTGTGTGCGCCACTGGTCTACAGATATCATATAAATAAAAACATTGTGACGATATTGCTCTGCGCAGCTGCGGGCCCCCTAGCATATGCAACACGACAGCTCTGAACGGCCATTTGTCGGCGCCAGAAGCATTGCATACTTTTAAGGGGCATGGACATTTTTAAGGAATTATCGAAGACGGTTTAAGTCGGTGCTGGAATGTTCAAGAACGAGTTGCATTCCGGGCAGACAAGCATTAAATGCAGCCGGGAATGGTGCTGCGAGTCAGTTTTGGTTTTGATAAGCAACGGCGTAACGCGAATAAGAAATGTGAAGCCAATGTGACTCAGTGAATCAGTGAAGAGAAATCAGCGACAAGTTCAAAAACAGTGAAGTGTAAATATGTAAACAAAGTAACTGCGGTGAATTTCGCAAAAGAATTTTAGTTGGCTTTATTTTGGCACAAATCGGTGATACGAACTACGCCGGCTTTAACCAGAAAAATTGAATTTTCGTAACAATATGACACAATCACACAATCACAATCGTTTCTGGTTTTGGTACCAAATAAATGCGACACATAAATACGAACTTTGTAATATCGATTGGGCATTTTATTTAATACTTCGAAACTGAAATCCAGCTAGAAACCTGATTTTGATATTGACTTGATTGATATTTGATTCGTCTTTATTTTTCAAAATTTGGTCCACAGCACAAGTCTAATGCATTTTTCTTCTAAAAGAGCAACAACAACATGTATATTTTTAAAGCAACGGAAGTTGTGTTCAATCGCTAAAATTTTTAAATCTGGTTACCCTAAAACAAATACCAACAGAACAAATACCATGAAGTGCTCTGAGCTCTTATCCCAGAGCGCATGGGTTCGATTCCCACTTGTCTTCGTTAAGCACTTTTCTAAGTTTCTTTTTTTCTTTCTCTCTAATTGCTTTCCATTACTTCAACATTAGCCAATCAAATTCATTACCTTTAAACAGTCTCCTATCCTTCCTACTCTTATAAGTAGTGATGAGCAGCTCGCAATAGATTTTTATATTCAGTAACCGTACGAATGCAACAACAAGTTTATAAGCAGTGCCAGTTCGAACTCACGGAAATATGTTGCAGCGCATACATCATCCAAAATAAGCTCAGCAAAGACATTAACCTTTGAGTTTTCCCAGAACACCTCCCACCTAGCAGCAACAAATGCACAGAGTTCGCTCTATAAACCCAGTAATGAACTTTCACATACGAAGACGTCTCCCCTGGGAGATGAGATATGGCAGCGCCATTAAATAAGTCTGCAATCGATAGACTAATCACCAACCCTGGCAGAAATTTAATCGATTTACGTAATCAACACAAGGCACAAGCCTGGTCGAGGTCCTGTGCAAGCAAAGTAAATAAGGAGAAAGTCAATCAAGAATGTGGTGGAACTTGGGAAGAACTTGTTTGTGAGAAAAACAAAGAAATTTGTCTCGAATGAATTGAATTCCGGGCCTCTCTTTGCTTAACATCTCTTTAAGATATTTGTGATATTTCTAGGTCGCTTTCATAAAAACAAATGTTATATTTAAATAAAAAAACTATATATATTTATAAATCATGTTATATACAAATATATGTTACACCAAAAATACGTACAAAATTATAACTGGTTATATTTTTTTATTTCTTGTATCATATTTTCTATATTATATATTATTTATAATATTTTTGTTTTTTAATTTCCTACACTTTTTCTAAAACTTCATAATGTTTGTGTATCCTTTTTTGTGTATCCTTTAAATATCTTTACAAATTTTTCTTAGAGTTCTTTACAAAAATGTCACCAAGCTTAACAGTTCTTGGAGTTGAATGCGCATTTCAATTATTGAAAAGGCTTACACACGACCACGTGTGTTGAACGTTGAACTTAATTTATTGTGGTCGTGTGTAAGCTTTTTCAAAAATTGAAATTGAAATTAATTTTGCAATAAACTTACTGATAACGTTTTGTTAAAAAAATTAAATTGTGTACCTTCTGTTGCTGTTGTTTTAATGTGTTTTATACTATGAGTTGACAAGACAACTAATTAATAAAAATTAAAAAATGCAATAAATCGTCTTTATGTAAAATTTGCTTTTAGAAGGAATAATTTTTTGAAATTTTAATTAGTAAAGAATTTACCTTGAATTCTTCAAAACTGTACAACTATTTAAAAGAAAATCAAACATTTATATTTTTAACTTTCAAGTCTTCGAAGACACTTTGAATACGAAAAACTCTAACAAAGCTAAACACACTGAATGCTTTTATTGTTGGTAAAATTTTGGGCTGGATTTGAAAGCCTTCGCTCTGGTAATGATTTGGTACTGAATAGTTTTAGGAAACAAGTTTTTATTGCAGTTTTAACTAGTGAAGAATTTAACTCGAAGTTGATAAAATTGTTTAGTCAATCAGAAGAAAACCAAATATTTATGGTTTCAACTTTTACTGAAAACCTAAACACAGTTAAATGCACTGAAAGCCTTTCTTGTTAGTATACTTTTAGGCAGTATTTGAAGGTTTTCACTTGATAACTGATGGTTTATATTTTATGCTGAGAACTGTAGTTAGTCGTTTTCAGAACAAAGCTTATTGAATTCATTGAAAGTCTTTATTGTTAGTATAATTTTAGGCTGCATTTGAGAGCCTTCGCTGTGGTAATGAGTGTTGGTATTTGATGCTCAATATTGTAGTCAATTATTGGGCTGGAAGTTTTCCAGTTGTAATTAATAAAGAATTGAACTTGAATTGAATTCGTTAGAATTGTTCAACTAGTCAGAAGAAAACCAAACAGCCACTTGAATACTGTAAACTCTAACAAAGCTAAACATACTGAAAGGCTTTTGTCTTAGTATATTTTTAGGCTGCATTTGAAAGTCTTTGCTCTGGTAATAAGAGTTGGTTTTATACTGAATACAGTTTTAATTAGCAAAAAATTTAACTCGAACTCGATACAAGTGTTCAATTCTTAAAAAGATAATGCAATATTTATAGTCGTAACTTTCAAGTTTTCAAAGCAACTTTCAATATTGAGAACTAAACACACAACCTCAACAAAGCTTAACACACTAAAAGGCCTTATTGTTAGTATACTTTTGGGCGGCATTTGAGAGTTTTGGCTTTGTTTATAATGCTTGGTGTTTTATACTAAAATCTACAGGCAGTCACATTTACAACACAAAACTCATTGAACTCATTGAAAGTCTTTATTGTTAGCATACTTTTAGGCTGTATTAGGCTGTATATTATACTGAATACAGTTTTAATTAGCAAAAAATTTAACTCGAACTCGATACAAGTGTTCAATTATTAAAAAGATAATGCAATATTTATAGTCGTAACTTTCAAGTTTTCAAAGCAACTTTCAATATTGAGAACTAAACACACAACCTCAACAAAGCTTAACACACTAAAAGGCCTTATTGTTAGTATACTTTTGGGCGGCATTTGAGAGTTTTGGCTTTGTTTATAATGCTTGGTGTTTTATACTAAAATCTACAGGCAGTCACATTTACAACACAAAACTCATTGAACTCATTGAAAGTCTTTATTGTTAGCATACTTTTAGGCTGTATTTGTATTTTGCTCTGGTAATGAGTATAGTTGTTTGATACTGAATAGTGTAGCATATTTTTAGGCTGGTATTAAATTTGTAAAGCGTTTGCTTGAAGACAAAACTTGACTTTTGAGTTTCCTAACAATGAAATATAAGAAAAAAAAATTATTCAAATTTATTATAAAATGTTCTTTAACTCCTCTTGCAGATATTTACCTTGCCTTGGTTGCCTTTTTCTTGATGCTCCAATAAATTTCGTAGTATAAATATTGTTATAAAACTTTGGCCCATACATTGGCAATATTTCAATTTGTAAATTCGCCATTTGTTCTTTTAAGAAAAATATATATCTGTTGATATTTCAACAGCTGGTACAATCGCTGCTTTACACAATGCATGCGCGCATAATTTGTTGCAAGCTGATTGCGCATCAGCAGCAGCAACAACAACAACAGCTACAGCGATGCCAATGGCAATGGCCACAATAGCAAACAACACAAAGTCAAACAAAGACCGAGCAAAGAAGAGAGAAGAGAGTGGAAGAAAGTGGTGAACAATGTAAAGGCACACATTATATTTTCATAAATTTAAGCCAAACAATGGCAGCAGCTGTGCTTGCGCGTTCGATAGATGCGCAAGTCAAATTCAGTAAAAGAAAAAAACAAACAAGAAAAGGAAAAAAACAAACAAATCATAAAAAATGATCAGCATTGAAGCGCTGCGATGATTGAAACGCAAGAAGTTGGCGCTTTTTGACAACAACCAAACCATAGCAACAACAAAATGTCTTTCCACTTTGGTGCACTTTGAGCGGTAACGCATAGCGACTCAAACAAATGCTCGAGCGAACGAAGCGGCCATGGAGATTGCCAGTACAGCGCAAGTGGCGTAAAAAAGTGTGAATTGTTGCGATAAAGCTGAGCGCTTTTGTTGCTTATACGCTCTGCAGTGCCTTTGCTGTTCAGCGGCGTATGAAACAGACACAAGTGCGCTGCACTGGCAGCAAAAACAGGAACGAAAGAATGTGACGCCCAAGAAAAAGTAAGAAGAAATTTTCGAATTTTTATTTGCATGCAAAAAATATGAAAGCAGTGAACACAATTGCAATGTGATGCATGTAGTGCGATATATTTGTATGAGTGTAGAAATGTAGATATTAGAAGCCATAAGAAGGCAGAAATTGTTGTTATTTTAAAACTGCAATGTTTTTAAAATTCAATGGGAAAACTAATTTTACAAAATTTTTTTAATTCAACAACTTTTAATATCCATGAAATCAGTAAATGTTTAATAAGAACAATGCTGGTTGCAAATATTTTAGTTATTTTATTTGAAAAGCAAAGGCAGATATAATCAAAACAATGCAATGAATTTTTGTACAAAACAAACAAATTCGAAATCACATGGAAAATGCGCAACGCTCAAAATCACCTTTGGCATTTTTATTGCATCAACGAATGTGCATTGTGTTGTTTTTGGGTTGGCGTTGTTTTCGCTATTCATGCGTCAGTCGATCAAGTGGCCGATTGCCGTTTCAAGTGCTGTTCTGACATGTCAATTGAAAGCGATATTTGCCAAATCGTTGCATACTTTTCTATTTTACTACTCGTATATTGTATTTGTTTTTTGCTCTAGACTTGTGTTCAATTGTATAAAATTGTATTTGTAATTGAATAAAATTGAATTTGAAGCACTTTGAGTTCGAGTGAGCTGGCACTGGTAGTGATTGTTCAGTGTGCTGGTGAAATATATTTGACATAGGAAATTTTTTTCACTCACTTTTGATGCGCTACTTTTGTTCTATTTTTATACATTTATAAATATTGTAACTCAGAATCCACTTTCTGAAGAAGTGAAGTGAATTTTTATAACTGTTTGATGTGAAAATAGATAATTTTTGGCATACTTTTTGGCGTTCGAAGCATTTATGATTCAATGGAAACAAGAATGTAAAACAAAGAACATTTGAACAATGATTTGCTAACAACAAATGTTAGTGGGCCAATTTAGCTAATTTTTTTAGCTTCAGTTGAATGATATAAACCCAGAAGATGGAGCAAAGCGGTTTGGTTGCTAAGGCAGCAGTCCATGTAAAACGATGAAAATAATTTAAAATTTTTGACATTTTTCTAATATCATAAAAATTCACTCAAGACTCCACACAAACCATTTACAGCATAAATATTTATTTATAAACGCACCCAACAACAGCGCACGCACGCTGCGCTTCCTTTGCCTGGCATTATGTACATTGCTATAACGCGCCTAAAATTATGCATTAAATAATTTGCCTATCAACAGCAAACTAAATGAACCAAGCGGGTGACATTTTTAGCAAACAAATAATTCAATTTCTGTTGGGAAAAATCTACCAACAGCGAACGTAAATGACGCAAAAGCAACGGAAAGAACTTGCACACACACAAATGGCACAAAAAAAATAAAAGCCAACTTAAAGCGGCGCGAGTGCTGTCTATGTGCTCGCTGTAGCCAACCCTGCAGCGTTGTTGTTGTTGTAATGCGTAGTATGCGCACACGTCAGCGCGAGTCCGAGGTGTGGTCAACCACACAAATCCGCCGACAAGTGTGAGTTTTATTATTGTTGGTGTTGCTCGAGGTTCATTGTCTGTGTTGGTGTCGCGCATTGCGGTTTCAGCGCCCATTCCGGGTTTTCGCTTTTGCGATTATTATTATTTCACTTTTCAGGCGCATAAACTACTATTTGTAACATGCCACAGGCGACAATAAAAACATAACAAATTATTTTCTCGCATGAACAGAAAGAAAACAAACGCTATCTGCGTGTGTGTGTGTGTGTGTGTGTGGGTGTATGGCCTCTGCATTATGTTTAATTGACAGTTTGTCTGGTTGTACTGTTGTTGTTGTCTGTCTGCGCATATAGTTTTTGTCATAAGGTTTTGCTGGGTAACAGCGCTAGAAAGTAGACTATGAAAATTAATTATGTGTATGTTTTTTTTGTGGCGCGCCTGTCGTCTGTTTGTTTGCTTTCTCCGTTCTATTTACTTGCTTCAAAAATGAACGATATGCTTCGATGGTTCTGTTTTAAATTACTAGGTTTTATTAGCGCCCGAAAGTAGGCATGCAAAATATGCATGTTTATTTTTTTTTGCATAGCAAAAGAATCGTTTAGTAGTTATTTAAGTTATTAGTAAACGTTACTTTCTTAAGTAATTATGTTCAATTAATTTTTATGAATATTTGGGGTTTCTATATCAAAGATGGTGTTTTTTTGATAACTGGAGAAGTGGTTAGTATGCTTTTAGGCGTATTGTAATTTTATTCTAATAAGAGTGGCTAAGAGCTGAAGACTTCTCGATTTATAAGTCATCTAGTTAGATATTCACTTCGTACATATATACTTAAAATATATAGTCGTCAATTTATTCGTCTGACTTTTCAGTGTTTACAAAATAAATGCTTAACCCTTTCGCTACAGATTTTTACTGGGGAAAGTTAAAATTTTAAATTTTACGTTTCAGGCTTCTATGTGGATTTATTAGAAACATTCCATAAGAAATTTTTTAATTTTCATACTCGGACCCTGCATTTTAGAGTGTTTTTCTATGAGAGCAACCACATCGTTGTGGCTGTAATAATTACTTAAACATAAAACTTTTTACGCATGACGAAAAGTTGAATATTTCTTCATTTACTTCAGCCAAAATTAAAAAAAAAAATTATCTAAATTGAAAGAAAATGTCAAATTAAAAAGTTCTCTAATTTTTTCTGCTTCTTCTTCCTTTACTATGTCAAGATATACCATTAAAAAACGTGTATACTTCTCTTCTTTAAACTTAAGTATTCAGTTTATTAATTTCGTATTTTTCCTACAACTTCAAACTATTCTAAAGACCAACAAAAAAATGTATTCTTGTAACCATAGAGGATACAGACGTCCACAAAGTAGCATGTTGCCATATGGCAACAAAATAGCGAAAGAGTTAAGCATTACACTTCAGATACCAAGCAGTCAATACTGTTACATCTGCATGCTTGTTCTTCTTTGTTGATTTAGATATATACCGACTACTCGATTTATCAGCTACTACCTACACTTTCAGTTGTAAATTTATAACTGAGACTGAAAAACCATCAAGCGATCCGACTGGCTTACGACATCTACACTCCAAATTTTTACACCTCAGACACCCAAGCAGTCAATAGCTTTTTCGACTGCATGCTTGTTCTTCTTTAATAACAGTCGCATATGTGCCACAACACAGAAAGTGTTAATGTTCACAGTTATTTTTGGTTCGCTCTTTTAAGACAGTAAAGCAATTTGCAGTGAAATTGCTGCTAGTGATGCGACATGATTGCTTGCTTAACGGTTCCACATGTACACAAACGCACACACACACACACACACACACACACACACGCACTCATTCACTCATACATACAATGCGCACATAAAAACATTTACAAGCATGTGTGTGTGTGCGTAGGTGTAAGTATTGTTTTTATATGCTTTTGTTTAAATTTGCTGTAAATGCATGGTTGTGTGTGTGCGTGCGAACGAAGCCATTCGACAGAAAATTTCATCAATGTCTTTGTTAAATGTTTGGCTTGTACTTGACGCATGTTCTGAATATTTTTATTGTTATTGTTGTTAACTTTACAGACGCTTAAATGCAGCGAGCGTGCACAAAAAATACGCCAACTGGCAACAGACACATCGGCCCATCAATAAACATAAAAAAAAATATTTAAGCTTTATTCACAAAAGCGCCAAGCGCCAGCTGCGAATATTTTTTACGCCGCCAAATTCAGGTTTCAGGTGAAAAAAATATTATAAAAATATAAAATAAACATAAATTGCATCACATTGGTGTATACAAATTTTATATTTCCTAAACATCGTTAAACATTTATGAATTTGTTGCAGTAAAATTACTCAAGCAATACGATTTTTTAGAAACCATAAAAAGACAGAAATTGTTGTTATTTTAAACCTGAAATGTTTTTAACATTCACTGGGAAAATTAATTTTACAAAATTTTTTTACTTCAACAACTCTTCATTTCCATGAAATCAGTAAACATTTAATAATAACAAGGCTGGTTGCAAATATTTTACAATAAGCAATACGATTTTTTTACTTGAATGCGCCTGAAAGTATGTTGAAATTCAATGCGTGAGAATTTATTTAAAATTGCACAAAAATATGCTATTTAAGTTTGAGTTTCTATGCTGCAAACATTCTATTATCTGCGTAAAACTTAAGCCCAGAAGTATGCTAAACATTTGTGTTTGAAATTAACTGGTGAAAAAATTTATCAAAGTGTAAGCAAAACAGAGAGAATACCATTTGAACTGTTTATTGCAACTTTGGCACAAATTGTACAAACTTCTGCATGCTTTTAGGCTGACTCTGATGTACATTAGGTCGCTCTAACTTTTCTCTAACCAGCTGCTTGCATTTTAATCTTTCAAATGGCATTTAAAAGACGATACAAAATCGAGATATGTCTTTGATTATTTAATATATTGTTACGAAAATTATTTCTCTAAGTTCGTTTGGGATTGTGCTTGAAAATAAAACTACTTCAGTTACTCAGCGCAAACGCAGTCAAAAACCAACAATCGCTTTATTTACAAATTTACACTTGTTACTACTTTACACTACTACTATTGCATGTTTCCCCTTTACTTGCTCAACACAGACTCGACTCTTTGCGCTGCACACTGCTGCTTTTTATACTTGTTTCCTTATCGCGTCGATGTTTCTTGCACATTCTAGTTGTACTCTCTATCTCGATTGTTCTAGCACAGCTCATCACCTTAGCGAACCATCCTCGCCATATCGGAATTATAGCAAGTTTTCCGTCCTCCAAAGTGCATGCCTAAAAGTATGCTTGGAAAAGCATTCATGCACAGCACAGAGTGCCTCATCGTTACAATATTTTATTTTTGTTTCTCTTAGAAACATTTATGCTGCATATTTTCAGGCACTCGATAATAAAGGAGCACTTCTAGCATGTTGAACATTGTATCAGAAACCACAAATAATTATATTGCCACAAGTTTTCTCTAAACTCTAAATCAAATTTAGTAATATTTAACTAAAAACATATTTATTTTGATGTCGAAAACTGCACTCTGGCTCCAATAAGTATGCTTCACTCTCCATGCAGCTGACTTGCGCTGAAATAAACAGCTATGCATACACTTCACGAAAAATCAGTTAATTGTGTATAATTGAAATTTGTGCACATCAACGAGACTTCAAGCTCAGCGTAAATCTACGCTCTGCACTACCACACAAACCAGTCCGCCAAGTTTGCGCTCGAACTGATTCGCCAACGGAAATAATGTAAAATCAGCAATTTCCATGTAAGCGCAGCTTTTTCAACGCAACACCATGTGCTGCCTGAAATAAATCGCACACTTTTGCTTCATCATTACGAACCGCCACCTGGTTGCCGGCCACAATTTAATAAACGTGGCAACGCCGGCAACAGCTGCGCACTTGACTTGCTGCTGCCTCGACTTGAAAATACACAATTTCCGCTGCATAGTTTTCTGGTGCGGATATCATGCCGTGACTTGCCGGCATAGCTTTCCAGTTTGTTGTTCGGTTGCTGCTAAAGTTCTGCGGACGGATTTTGTTGTTATTTTGACGTTGAAGTGTTCAGTGCTGTGTTGCTTGTTGTCTTCCGCACGGAAATTGCATCAAAATGAAGTGTTGCTGACAAGTGAAGCGAAAAATTCACTCTTCAAAAGGGTAAAGCAACAGTGGTAAGAAAAGTAAGTAGGCACTGCTTGAGTGATTGCGTTAAACCTGGCGAAAAGGTACCAAACTGCCAAGAAAAGGGAAGGCTTTAAGGGAAAAATGTGAAGTACAATGGCGGTGGAATTTGTAGACAGTTCTTCAATCTTTATTCATGTATCTATTTCTTCAAACTGTAGTCAAGAAAACAATGAAAGAACAAAGAAAGATGAAAGTAGAATAGTTGGAACTTTGAAACAGAGAGAACAGATGGAAGTGATACAAAATATCTCAAAACTTAAACTTTTCGAGATTGTGTTTATTTATGAAATCCAAAATACTTTTACCAAAAATATTCCCATGCTATGAAAGTTGGGGCTAAAAAATCATGTTGGATGCTCCCAAATTCCGAAATCATCCTTTTATTCCGGGGCATAGAATTCGAAGAAATATTTTGCGTGGGTCATAAGATCTGAATAATTGTTTTGAGGGACATTAAAAAGTTGCTGGAACATATTATCCCAGTAGTCCCGAAGGGGTTAAACATAATACTTAGTAATTAATTAATACTTAGTAATTACAATTTATTGATCGAAACTGTAAAACTTTGACTCATTGCTTTCCTCATTCCAGATCCCTTTTATAAAAACACAAAGTTGGGCACATAAGAGGCTGTGTGGGGCTTTGGGATGCAAAGCCCCCAATTACTAAAATGTCTGGTACAAAATATGGTTTCAAATGGTATTCAGATCAAAATTTGTACGCAAACTTCCCCTCAAAAATTAATCCTGTTTGCGCCCCTGAACATGTATGTGAAAGTGTTCGATCTGTTGTGCTTCTAAACCTCGTTTCATATCATTTCATCTTAGAGTACCTACCTAGGACACGCTAAGGATTCAATTATTTGATGCTCCCCCTTTTAGATAGGCAAGTTTTCATTTGCCTTTTTCATCTACGTGTCACTGCATTGCTTTGTGGAAAAATATGCTCCTTGGAGAAGTGAATTGTGCTTAAAATTTTCAGAACATAAACCGCAGATTTTTCCCTATGATTTATAAAAATATAACACCGCTTTACCCACCCCCCCCACCCTTCCCACCATCCATCCCTCCTAAGACAATGCTTTTGCCTGCACTTTTTCCCTCCTCTTTTATTTCCTCTTCCGCACAACAACTTCTATTTGGCAATCTTAGAATTTTTTTTCTTCTAGAATTTTGTTTCTGGTCAAAAAAATTTTAATTAACACACAAGAACAACTTTCGGGTTCACATAACCCAAATTGTTTCCAAGTACTCAACTTTCTTTTCACCAAAATTTTAAAAACGATGTCAAAGCCACGCACTGAACATTATAGACTGATTTACATTTACTGAACTGTGAACTAAATGTTCTACCTTTTGGCATCTCATGCAGATTGAACCTAAAGAAAAAAAATATGTCTGTGCATCCGCTAACCCAAAGCACTGCACTCATGCACGAAGACACTTGAAAGCTTTGCTGGTAAAGTGAGAAGCTTGGAGCCAAAATTTATTAATTACGTAATTTATATTTAATAATAATAATTTATAAAAAATTGATTAAATAGATCGAGGCAATATTGTTAGAAACTATGCCAGAAAGTCATGGAATAATTTTGGCAACCAGACGACTTAACCTAAAAAAAAAAATTTATTTTGTATTAAAAAAAAAATTGAATTTTTTTAAAATTTGTATTAAATTTTGTATTAAAAAAAATTTATTTTTTTTTTAATACAAAATAAAAAAAAATTTTTGTTTTTTAAAAAAAAAATGATTTTGTATTTCTTATTAATTAATATAAAAACGAATTTTTGTTTTTTTATTTTTATTTTTTTGAAGTATCACGCAGGTGAAAAAAAAATTTGGAAAAAATATATACTTTAAAAGCCTATACGAGGATTAACTGTATAAAAAAGTTGGTGTTTGTATCCAAATTCTAAGTTAATAAAAAGTTGTTTTTGAAAAAAATGTGTATTATAATTATTAATTTTTTGTAATTATATCAATTCAATTATCAAGTTATTATAATTATGTTAAAATTTATATATATAAATTTAAAAATTTTTAAAATTATATATAAGTCTAATTAATTAAAAATTAATTAAAATTAATTAATTAGTTATAATTATGTTATATAATTATAATAATAATAATTATAATATAATTATAATTAATATAATTATAATATAATTATAATTAATATAATTATGATTATTTTTTATTATAATTAGAATTGTAATTATTATAATTATTAATTATTTGTAATTATATCAATTCAATTATCAATTTATTATAATTATGTTAAAATTTGTATATATAAAATTAAAATTTAAATTTTTTAAAATTATATATATAATTCTAATTAATTAAAAATTAATTAAAATTAATTAATTAGTTATAATTATGTTATATAATTATAATAATAATAATTATAATATAATTATAATTAATATAATTATGATTATTTTGTATTATAATTATAATTATAATTGTAATTATTATAATTATTAATTATTATAATTATTAATTATTTGTAATTATATCAATTCAATTATCAATTAATTATAATTATGTTAAAATTTATATATATAAATTTAAAATTAAAATTTTTTAAAATTATATATATAATTCTAATTAATTAAAAATTAATTAAAATTAATTAATTAGTTATAATTATGTTATGTAATTATAACAATAATAATTATAATATAATTATAATTAATATAATTATGATTATTCTTTATTATAATTATAATTGTAATTATTAATTAATCATTCACTTTTAAGTTTCACCGATGTTTTTGGAAATGCGTCTATAACCTGTCTGAATCCCATCAAAATCGGATGACTAGAGAGTTATTATTTTTTTAATTATTATATTAATTCTGAAAGATAGAGGATTAACTATCATAAACTAAAATTCTGAGAATTTGTTACTTACATTATAACTAATATTCGAAAAATAAAGGAATCAGAAGTGGCCGGTTATGGCCATTGTTGGTTCCTCTCTTTAAAAACAACTTCTTCACACTTTACCTTTTCTCTGCTTATCCGTTTACATAAATAGTAAGCAACAGTTTGCCTAATTCGCTCGTAATTTGATTATCTTCCGTTTTTTATTCTATTCTTATCTCCATTTAATTTGTTATTATTTCAATTGCAAAATTTTTGCTCACTATATTCTAATCAACATTGGTAAAAGTCAATGCACTATTTTTCTCTACGCTTTGTCTGTGCTACATTTGCAAAGGATCACAAACACACACACACACACACACACACACACACACACACACACACACATACATACACTGTCTATTTTGGGGAGTGGCAAAATTAAATAGCCAAATTTATATATAAGCAGACACACTAACTGACTCGTTTTGCGTTAGCATGTTGCCAGCACATCAACATTAATTTTCTATTGCCCCATTCAACTTTTTTCTGTGTTTTTGTTTGTGCCGCTGCTATTTTGTTGTGCTTCCTGGCCGCAGACAATCCAGAACGCCGGCCAATACTGAAACTTGACCAGTATCTGTTGCTGTTGCGGTTCTTGTTGTTGTGGGCTCTCTTTTGGCTGCCTGTTTATTTTTATCAGTTTAAGGTAGTCGGCAAAAAACAAAAATCCAAAAACAATTTGTGTTTAAGCAGCACAAACGTAATGGCCATAAATATTTATAAGGGCAGGTAAAAGCAGTTTAATTGTGGCCAGCAGCCAATGCCGCCTGTGTGCCCATGTGTTGCGTATGCTTGTGTGTTGGTGTGTGTGTGCATGTCTGACAGTCAAATGTAGCACTGGCGGAAATTGCGGAAACACCGAAATTGGGTGCAAATTTGTGGTAATAAAATCACTCGCATTTTCAGTTAAATTTAATCGGAGCGGCAGTCAGCCCATGGCTGAAGTAATCACTTTGTATGGCGTATAAAAATAAAATTGAATTTATGGTGTGTGCAAAAAATTGGAATTGAGTGCAGTTGCCAAGTGATGGTAGCAATAAAAGAGGGCTTCACAGTTGTGCTCACATACAAAGTGTTCAAGTGGCAATTTGGGTCGATTATGGGCGGAAATTCGGTTGGGGTCATACAGATTTTTATAAATTTTTAAATATGTTTTCTACATAGCGTTGCTCGGGGTAATAAAAAATTGCGTAGTAAAATTTTACGTTTTGACAATCAATATTTGGCACATTGGTTGTCGTAGCTTTCAATTAAAGACTTTAACTGTTTAATATTGAGAATTGAGAAAGAAATTAAGAATATTCTGTGTGGCTAAAAGTTTGGCTCAAGTCATAAAAATTGCTATTGTGGTTATAAAAATATTGCTTTATATTTGCTTTGCTCAAGGGAGTCATAATAAAATGCTAACAATTTTAATTTATTCTTTAAAGTTTGTTTGCTGTACAGTCACCAAAATTTTTCCTTTTCTGATTTAGTTTTTAAAAATATTATTTTTCTCTGAGTTTTTATTCACCTGCGTGGAAAAAATTACCTACAAAAAATTATATGTAACATTTAATTTTTTAAAGTTATGCTTCTGATAAAGTGAATAAAAAAAAAATTTTAAAAAATATATACATTCCAAAAACCATATCGCAAAATCACAAAACAATTTTGACCACTGTATGGTGCAAACCTAAAAAAAATTAAATTTTTGTCTTATTTTTTCTAGGTGTCATGGCGCTAAATAATTCCTCAATGTCTCTCTTGGATCCTCCTTCCCACAACTGCGACAATGATTGTTGACGCGTATTTGCAACCGGGTCGCGTATTTCCCACCGGCCAATGACCCGCAAGAACCGCAGTAAATCTTGGGATTTTCCCCCTGGGTGTTTCCAAGCAATTGCTTCGTTCTGCTCGTGCGTATACGTAACATTAATTTGCTTCTCAATATTGACATCTGGCAAATTGGCTGTGATTGTTTTGACTATGATAGATAGAAGTTCTCATAATTATTTCTTCTTCTTTCTCATTATTTAAGAATATTATTTTGTTTCACTTAACAGATTAATTTTCAAAACGTTGAATGACAGTTTTGTGTAAATTATCCAAACTCTCGTTAAAGGTGAATGACCAGCCTTTGTGCCACTTAGTTTAATTAAGTATTTTTATTACTTTTATTTTAGGACAAATTTTTCAGTAGATTCAAATAAATGACGAATGAACAAAACAATTTTCAATAAATCAATAGAAATTTTTCATGAAGCGCATTAGGGGCATATGGGTAATATTAATTATTATTATTTTTTTTGTTGTAAAAGATGGAAGTAATAAGAATATTGGCCTTAACTTTTTTGTGTAAATAGTCGAATAAAACGTTGAAAGAAAAGCAAATAAATTGCCAATAAATTAATCGAATTTTTTATGAACCGCATAGCGGGGCGTATGAGTAACATTAATTTGATTATCTTTTTGTGTAAAAGATCGAAGTGGCAAATACATTGACCTTAATTTTTCATGAAGCGCATTCCGGGGCGTATGAGTAATATTATTATTATTTTTTTAGTTAAACATCGAAGTGGTAAGAAGATTTGCCTTAACGTCTTCGAGTAAATAGTTCGACTAGAAAGTTGAAAAATGAAAAAAATAAATGTTCAATAAATTAATCGATATTTTCATAAAGCGCATTTCGGGGCGTATGAATAGCATAATGTGATTTTTTTTTTAGTAAAAGATCGAAGTGGTAAGAAAATTTGCCTTATCTTCTTTGAGAAAAAAGTCGAATAGAAAGTTGAAAGAAGAACAAATAAATTTTCAACAAATCAATACAAATTTTTCATGAAGCGCATTTCGAGGCGAATGAGTAACATCCATTTGTTTTTTTGTAAAAGATCGAAGTGGTAAGAACATTGGCCTTAACTTCTTCGAGTAAATAGTCGAGTAGAAACTTGAGAGAAGAACAAACAAATTTTAAATTAAAAAAAAATTATTAAAATTTTTTCATGACGCGCTACTTTGACTTCTTTTTTATTTTTGTAACTTCTATTAGCAGTTCGCATAACTTAAAAACTAAACAGTTTCAATAAGCTTCCCAGAGTTCTGGCCTTTATAGATGAGGTGATCAGTGCAGTGTGGGCAGTGCACAAATCTATTTCAGATAAAGGTATTTCATACGAAAATGACTGCTAAAATTTAAGAGCAATAATTGATACACTTTCCAACTGCTGACTGCTTACATTTGCTTTAAAAAAGTCGACATTAACTCTATGCGCCACACTCTTCTCTACATTGCCCAATACTTTCTCACCCACAACAAAAATGTTTGCTTCAAATGAAGTTTAAAGCAATATTACTGCACTTTCAGAGCATTCATCAACCTCATTCTCAACATTAATTTTCAACAAAAGCCATTCCGACAGCTTTGCAAATGCAAAACCCTCAATCAAGTTGGCCGCAAAAAAAAATAAAACAAAAAACACAATAAAAATTGCTGCAACTGCCATTTTATCAAGAGTAATGTTGAAATTGTTGGCGATTTTTGCTGCATACTGCGACCGCAATCGTTTCGCTGGGTTGTTGTACTGGCATGTTGGCCATTGGTTTCAGCAGCAAGCTGCGCGCATGCGCCGTTGACTGCCATAAATTTTAAGCTGATTTTCGTATATGTATGTATGTGTGTGGTGTGTCTGTATGTGTGTACGTGAATGAAAGAAGCGTTGTGTTTGAACCAGCCAGCCTCACTTTATGACCGATAATAAAGTGTTTGCTTGCCGGTTGGCGTTGTGTTGGCTGAAATTTTTTGTGCCCGCTGCTTTTATGTTTTTAATGATATAACGCTTGTTGTTGTTGTTGTTGTTGCTGCTGTGTCAGTAGTCGTTGTCTGTGCATACACGTGCTGTATTGTTATGCGTCGGTAATAAATAATTAGTGCCTATTGTCAGCTATTTGCAGTAAAAGTCTTTAATGTTCTATTAGCTCAATGCCAACAACAACAACGACAAAAGCAAGAAATATGTGCACACATATTTCATTGGCAGAATTAAGTACGATGTGTATTTTGCTTTACTGACTCGCATCATTTCGGCACACACTGCCCAAAAGGGATGCCATAAATTTTCCATTTTTGTATATTTATAATTTATTTTACTTAGCGTCCATTATGATTATGACCAATTTTCATGGAGTGTTTTATGTGTGTGACAGTAATTTTTGTTCGTGGGTGATAAAAAAATTACTGCTAATTGTGTGTCAGTCTAAATGTGCAGTCGTTAAGTGGGACGCGGCATGTGTTAGGGTTTTCAATAATGCGCACACCATGGCGTATGATTGATGTGGATTTCATGTGCGTCAATATTTACATTGCATTTTAACAGTTGAGTGCTGTGGGCTTTATGGCAGAGCTTTGAGGGACTAAAGTGGGAAAAATTGTTAGTATTTTGGGCTCAACATGTGGTATGAATATTGTTGGAAGTGATGGCGCAAATTTTATTGAATGGAAAGTGCACATTTTCGTAGCTACGTTTTGGATTTTATATTGAATTTTAAGCAGTCCGAATTAGTTATTAGTGATTTAATTAGTTATTAGAATTTAATTTTAATAGTTGTTCTTTATTTAAAAATTATTAAAGCTATTTGTTAGTTGAGTACCGTAGAAAATGTTTTTTTTCGAGTAAAAAATTCTATTGGAATCGTGTGGGGTAGTGTTAAGAAGGCAGCGGCTGCCATGTTTCTAGACTGGTTTGGTTTGGTTTAATTTTGTTTCCCTTGTCCACTGCACTGGCAAGCATTCAGCCTCAACAAGGCTTTTCCATCTGACTCGAGTTGAAGTGATTCTTAAAGCTATTGTCTGTTAGTTCTCTTAGAATTGACCTCCTCCTGGAGTTTGTGCGATGTATGTGACTCTGCACTCTTGGAAGTTGCAGCTAAGCGCATTTTGTGATGCTAGATGGTGTTATTCTTAGATTGTTATCAATCCATAGCTGTTTTTTCGCTTTGTTTTTGTCTAAAGCTTATCGGCTCTGATTATGCTCGGTCAGAATATTCTCAAAATGATTCACAAACACTTATGGGCGAAGACTTGATGGTGTTCGAGACCATCCAAGTTTCACTGCTTTCACTGATTAAGTTTAAAACTATTTGTTATAAATTTAAAAATCAATGAAAGTGGTTGTAGGGTGTTGGTTGACTGGTTGGTTGGTCGGTAGATACCATAAGGTATGCTGGTGCGTTATCTTCTGGACTCTAAATATCCTCTACTTCCAGTCCAAATGGTTATTGAAGGAGAGTAGCGAGTTTACGGTGCACTTCTGTATCTCTGAAATGTTGGCTTTTCACACTTTCCATATCATTCTTGACTGTAGGGTGTAGAAGCAATGTTTATTCAAGGGAATACTTAAATAGTTTTCGTGCTAGAGTGAATCAAGCAAGCAAAGTTTTGAGGCTCATGTGTGAGTTTAAGATACTCGTATCTCTCTCCATTTCTCCTATCCGAAATCGGTTACGGGTCTTCAGATACTCTGAGAAGATAGTGGACCCAGGAAAAGTTTTTAAGAGATAAAAAGCTCTCATAGGAATTGCCAAATGGGATGAAAAGGTGGCAAGCCAGACTTTAAGGTTCTTGCTGAGAATAAGGAAAGCTAAAAAATTTTTTCACTCCAGTAGCGAGTCTCTAATCTGACTCCAAGAATAAAGTAAGTAAGTAAAGTAAGTAAAGTTTCCGCACTTCAAGGCATAAGCAATGCCTGAGATTTTGTCTGCTGGCATTTAGATATTTAAGTATACAACTAAAGATTCGCTTTTAAGTGAAAAAAATCGTTGTGTTATGATCCTAGAAGCCACACTCGACAACTTTCTCAATATTTTTTACCTTCGTTCGTAATATTGGTTGGAATAGATGGATGGAAGATGGCGCAACTATCATTGAATAAAATTCATTGTACCAATTTCTCTAAAAAAGGCTTCAAAAATGCAAATAATTCCTCATTTTTTTTTAATTTCTATTCTTTTGTCTCTCAATTCAAAAACTCTCTTATAATGTACGCAATTAAAAAGAGTTAATAATATTCATACTGACGAATGCATTAAAATGTCGTAAGCTAAACAAACTAAAATTTTTTATGGTTTTGTTAATCGCACCCACCAACAATCAGAAATGTCGACAATGTGACAGCAATTTTCGGCGTCAGTATTTGAGCAGCTTTCAAATTATGTCTAAGCTGATTACTGATCAAAAACACATGTAAGGCTGCAGCACATGCACACGCATACACACACACATTTTCCAGTTGAAAAACGCTTTGACTGACAGTCACATAAGTAGATGAGCGCAGATGCCCCAAAAGCTCAGTTGAAAATTTATGAAATCATTTATGGAAATTTATGTCAAAGCATGCCTGCTTTGGCAGTTGACAATTGTCATTTTGTATATTTTGTGGTGTGTGGTAAGCGTTTATATGTTTCTATACAAGCAACAAAATTTCTCAGTAACCACAATATAGATCGTATGGCGATAAGCAGTGTGCGTATGAGTGGTGTTATTAGCTTAACTAGGCAGAATATATGTGGTGTGATAACACTAATGCAAGCATTTGAATACATATTTTCTTACCACATGACGTATGAGTGACATTATATGAGCCACAGCATGATTAGGTAGGCAAATATATTAGTAAGGAAATCCAATTCAGCCAAAATATCGCAAGTCACAAGTCCCACATGACGTATGAGTAAATTTAATCTTATTGAAATACACTTTAATCTCGACTGGTCCGACATGTCGTATAAGTAACTTTAACTATGTTGAAGTACATTTCAATCTCGACTGGTCCGACATGTCGTATAAGTAACTTTAACCTTATTGAAGTTCATTTTAATCTTCACTGAGATTATTCAATGTCTATTATTCAATTATTCATAATATTCAATGCGTATGCATAACATTGGCTTTAGTTTAGTTCAGTTCCTAAGTTGCCTAATTAAGTATTGTTGACTTAATATTTGTTGTTGCTTGAGTGCTGCCTTACCATATCCCCAGCCTATGGATGATGTTGGCAATGGTTTTGCATTTTAATGTCTGCGGTTTGGGAAGGGGATTTCGCTGGATTTGTGGCTGCCTACAATTAGCACCGCAAATACGAAGTTAACGAACCGAAAATGCACGTTTTGAAGTTTTATGTTAGCTGAGTTGCTAAAATGTTGTGGTGTGAGAGGCAAAAAATGAAAAATGTGCGCCATTATGCAACGAAAAGCCAACGAATTAAAAGCAAATGGAAAGGCAGCTGAAAAAAGCAAAAATTTAGCTGATGGATTTCAGTAGTGGACAAAAAGAGGAACAAAACAACATTTGTGTGCATTTGGGAATATTAAACAAAATAATTTTTACTTCATTTTTTTTAATATGTATTGTACATAAAGTAAAGAATTATGCAGATTTTTAAGAAATGTTTAAAGTTGAGATTTAATAAAATGTTTACATCAGTTAAAGCGCCTTTAAACATAAACAAATTATACAAATATGAAATGAATATTGGAAAGTTAAGTTTTAATAAATTTTTCATACAAGTTAAAGTACCAAAAACTTAAAAACTTAAAATTGAATAAATGAGAAATATTAAATAAATTAAGAAGTTATATAATTATTTGATAAATATTGATAATTTAGTATTTTATTAAATTTAAAAAAAATTTTTATAATTAAAAATAGAAATAATACAAAGTTAAGAAAACCTTAAAACATTAAAATCTAATCTAAAAAGGTTGCCATAAATCGTTCACTTGCAACGAACTCAACAAAATTTCTGTCTATGAAAAGTAAAAAAAAAATGTTGCATTTATTTTATTGTAATACATTTTTTTATAATTAAAAAAACATTAGGAAATAATACAAAATTGAGAAGATAAATATTAACACTTTCATAATCACATAATTCTATGACAATAATAATTCTATGAAAAAACTTAATAAATTTACATCAAACTTGTTATATTTAAAAATATAAAACTAAAACGTTACTATATACAAAGTTAAGAAAACCTTAAAATATTAAAATGTTTAGGTCTATAAACTTTGCCAAAAATCCTTCAATTGTAATAAATTTAATGAAATTTGTTCAAACTATTTGATCTCAAATTATAATTTAATTTCACATAATTTAAAAAACATAAACACATAAAACAAAACTAAGAAAATATCAAAACATTTAAATTTTGATACGTTTTCATACATTTCTACGACTTAAAATTTTGCCCACAATCCTTCAATTTGAACGAATGTAACAAAAAATGTTTTTTAAAACTACTTTATATAAATATTTTTTAAATTTTTGCATAATTGAAATAACATAAAAAATAATACAAAACTAAAAAAAATATTTAAATATTTTAATTTTAATAATTATAAAATTCTTAAACTTAAAAATTTGCTAAAAATTCTTCAATTGCAACGAATTCTATTTTAATATGAATTTGTTTTTTTTTTAACTTTTGTAGACTTTTGCATTATTTAAAAAAAAATCAACATTTTCATAATCATATAATTCTACGACTTTAAATTTTGCCCAAATCCTTAAATTGCAACGAATGTAAAAAAATTTTTTTGAAAACTACATATTTTATATAAATTTAATTTAATTTAATAATTGAAATAACATAAAAAAATATACCTAAAACTAAAAAAATATTAAAATATTAAAATTTTCATAATTTTAAAATTCTTAAACTTAAAAATTTGCCAAAAATTATTCAATTGCAACGGATTCAAAATTTTTTTTTATTTCATATGAATTTTTTTTTTAATTTTTGCATAATTTAAAAAAAATTAACATTTTCATAATCATATAATTCTACGACTTTAAATTTTGCCAAAAATCCTTCAATTGTAATGAAAAATTAAAAAAATTGTTTCAAATAATTTTATGAGAGTTTTTCCTAATTTTTGCATGATTTAAAAAAACATTTTCATAATTATAATTTAATTTAGTTTTTTAATTATTTTCACAGCTTATGACTTAAACTTTTGCCAAAAATCCTTCAATTGCAACTAATTTCAAAAATTGTTTTCAAACAATTTTATGCATATAAATTTTTTTTAAATTTTTGTATAATTTAAAAATCATATTAAATAATACAAAATTAAGAAAATATCAAAGCAATAAAATTATCGTAATCCTAAAATTCTACAATTCAAAAGTTTGCTAAAAATCCTTCAACGAATTCTACAAAACTTGTTTCTATGAAAAGCCAGCAATGCATTCACTGAAAAAATATGCGCCATCGACATTTGCTTAAATATACAATGAGCACAATAAAATCAAAAATTATTTATGCTACTCGAATATTTTTTATAACGTTCATGCGCCCGAGTGACTGTGGGCACATGTCTTGCTATGCCTGATACACATTTGCACATTTGTTTGATTGGTAATTGAAAATTCTGTACCATGTCGTTTTTGAAAATTTCACACTCAACTCGAAACAGAGCAAAACCAAAAACAAATTTCAAAAGTATTCTTTCACTTTTTACTCTTTTGTAGCTCTACATGTGCTACATTCTTGCATCGTAATGTACATTCGGGCGTTTTGTTTTTTTTTCGTCACTTTATTTTTCAAGTTTTCTCTTCAATTTTTCTTGTCATAAGCATCGAGCGCAATTTTGCAGACTTCTATTTGTTGTTTTCTATTTGATTTTGTTGTTGTTTGTGTTTTACTCTTCTTGTGCTACTTTCTCGAGTGCAACTACAACGCTTGACAGAATGTGTTGCTGTTGCAGCTACAATTGCCGGTAACAACAGCAGCAGCTGCTGCTGAGTGCGCAGCGCTCGTAAAGCAAAGCACAAACAAACAAAAGCTGTAAGGAAAAGTGGCACAATTTAAAGTGAGTTGGTGGAAATGACTAAATGGTAAGTCAACAGTTTTGCGAATAGCTAGAAAAGGTAGCGGTCTGTTGGGATAAAGTTGGTTGAAATCGTTTGGTATATTCGAGAAAAAACGTCGTAAGAATTTTTTTTGTACAAAAAGCAAAGAAACCAAGATTTAGGTTATTTAAGGACTCAAAGGGCCATTTGTGCAAGTTTTTCTTTGGCAACAGAGCGATTAACAAATATTGAAAAAATGTTTAAACATTAAAAAATATGATTTAAAAAATTTAACATGAATTTATGTGCCATTTCAGTATTCTGAAAAAAATTGCAATGTCAATTCAAAATCCATTCAGCGCTTGAAATGAAGTGCAAATAAATGAAAGTGAAAGCGAAAATGCTTCAAAGTGCTGCAACAACAAAGTACTCACAGTCCAGTCATAGCTAATAGCAGCGAAATAATTGAAAGCACATGGCACGTGGACACACCGCGCAATTCAACGTTGACCACCAAAGCATATCAAATGCTACTCTTAATTTGTGCTGCTGTAAAAGCTGCGTGATTTGGGTACAGAAACCATTCTGGGATTTTGTTGAAATAAACATTAAACCAACCAACCAACAAGTAAAAAAAAAACACACACAACACAGCATGAAAGAATTAGTTTTAAAAAAACCATACAAAACAGAACAAATTGTGACTGTAAAAAAAATTTAAAAGCTTATGCTGGCTAAAGATTTAAAGACGTGCAAAAAATTTGCTGTGCTGGCAAACTGTGTGAGCACACAAGAATTTATTGCAACTGGCCGTTGACTTCATGTGCACGCTTGGAAAAAAAGGCAAAATAAATAGAAAACCTAAAAAAAGATTAGCTAGCAAAAAGGTCGGAGGAATCTACCTGACCGTGCACAGCCACAAATACATACACACACACGCACACACACACACACGTAAAGATCAATACGCGGTCAACACGCGCAGCTGGCACGAAAAATAGCAAACGAATTGAAAAATGTTTGGCCCGTAAATGTGCAGCGCTGGTGGTTAAGCGATCGAATATTAGCCACAAAGCGAAGGTATTGGCGCTTGTGAATGTGTATGTGTGTGTGCTTGGCATGTTTGCACAAACTCGGCGTGACCGAATGCGTTCGAATGTAATAAATACGTTGGAATTTATTAATACCTATCGAGAAATTGGCCCCTTTCGCTATAATTTCACGGCTTCTAACAAAAATGGTGAACAAGAGATGCGAACTAGGACCACAATTTTATTCGGTATTAAATGTTTGTATAGACAATGTGTAGAAATAGTCGAATGTTCAAATTTGTAATTCCAATCATAGCAAAATACTATAGAAATTTACCCTTTTTTTCTGCATTAAAAGCCTTAAGGTTTCTTGTGATGTCCTGCCAACTATGTAACTATGTGTATATATGTGCGAGTGTGTTGCTGTTCATTTATATAAACAACCTTGAAATTTATAGCACCTAATGTAGATAATGCACCACAACTTTGCTATCGCACTTTTTGTCAAGTCATCAGAGCAAAGATAGAAGCTGAAAGCGGTTTAAGGTTGTGCAGCATTTTCTTTTTATGTTAAAGTTATTGGTAATGCAACACCAACAATGACAAAAGTATTTGGTTACATATGACTTGGCAGTTTTTTCATTTCAGTTAATAGCCAAACATTTATGTAGAACAATTAATGTTATGTGACTATACGGAAAAGGGCAAATGAGAATATTTGAAATTGTTTGTACATGCAGAAAAATTGCAAAAAAATCCAAATGTAATCGAAAAATGAAAGTATAAGCAGCTATAGAACGGATTTGAGTTGAGAAATATGAGTAATGTCAATGAATATAGATTTTAACTTTGTACCGTGTGCCGTATACGTAACATTTGTTGAAAAACTTGAAACGAAATAGAAAAAAATAAACACAGAATATTTTTTGGAAACAAGAAATGTCTGCAGATAACTCCAGACAGCTCCAAATGATGTACTGTAGCGTATATTTGAATTTGTCACTTTTTTCCTGTGAAACAGTTGTAAGAAACATTTATTTAAATTCTATTATTTATTTGAGTTTTTGCGCTAGAACTGGATGAGTTTTTGCGCTAGAAATGGAAATGTTTTAACCAGAAAAGAATTTTAAACACATTTTTTTACTTTGCCCAGCATGACGTATACGCAACTTTTGTAAAAAAAACATTGAAAAGAGCTAAGGAAGTCGATTTTTCAAACAAGAACTGAACCTTTTTTTACCTCAAGACAATTTCTACTATGACAAGTGTGACATTGATCAATAAGTGTGAACAATTTTTGAAACAAATTAGTAAAAAAAAAAATTAGTCAAATTTTTATTTTAAGAAGATTATTTGTCGAACAACAAATGACCAGACCGTAGAACAATTCTGAACAACGGTTTTTCGAACAAGAAATGACCAGACCGGAGAACAATTCTGAACAATGGTTTGTAATTTTGGCCAACATGACGTATACGCAACAAGTGAAGAAATAGTTGACGAAAATTGCAAGAAGACCGTTTTGAGCAGAAAATGAGATACTTTAGAGCACTAAGCAACTAAGGCACAGTTGTGAAATAAATACAACATGGCGTATACGCAACAGTTATGAAAATATTAAAAAATATTAAGGAAGATGATGTTTTGTGCAAGAACTGCAGACATTTTTTGACCTGAAGACACTTTTTTTCCTTTTTTTACTGTGGCATATACGCAAGTTTTGTAAAGAACATTTAAAAGAGTTAAGGAAGTTGATTTTTCAAGCAAGAACTGAACATTTTTTTCTCATAAAACAATTTGTACTATGACAAGAGTGGCATTTATTCATCAAGTGTGAAATATTTTTAAAACAAATTTGTCAAAATTTGTTGCTAAAAACATGATATTTTCAACAGCTAAAATATGAAAAACGCAGATTTGAACTCTGTACATCATGGCGTATACGCAACAATTATAAGAAACATTTAACATAATTTAGGATGATTATTTGTTGAAAAAGAACTGAATGCGTTTTGTCTAGAAGACAATTGCGAACACGGTTTTCTACTTTAGCCAGCATGGCGTATACGTAACAAATGTCGGAAACATTTAGAGAAATATTTGCAAGACTATTCCTCGCCAATAATCAACTAATTTTTGATTTGCTGAGCATCTCAAAGTCGTAATTTCAACTCTGCACATCATGACGTATACGCAAAAACGATTTCAGGATAATAAAATATTCAAATATTTCATAATAATGAAATATTTTCTGAATAGAAGCCAATTTGTAATGCAGTTTCTTGCTGTAAAAGCATGGCGTATACGCAATATATATGGAAAATATTTCAAAAAAGTTTAACAAAGCGATTTTTCAAAAGGAACCGAATATTTCTATTACTAAGAAAGCTTTCAGTACGTATCTGAACAGTTAACAAAGTAGCGTATATGCAACAATTGTGGGAAATATGATATAAAAGTTTAGGAAGATAAATTCCAGGAAAGAATGGACAAGAAAAACATGACAAGAACAATATTAGGCCAATGTTTAGTTTTTCGTATGTAAAAATTGTAGGCAAAGTTTGAAGAAAACTCATAAATACGATTTTTGCGACAAGTGAAATATTTTCTGATACTAAGAAAACCTTAAAAATACAAATGTGAACTTCATACAACAGTACATATACGCAAACAATATTGTATAAAATATTTTACTATTATTTTATTGTGCCAACGTTGTAAACGTAACTTAGTGCAACGTGGCGTATACGTAACATTTGAAGATAATTTAGTTGAAATAAAAAAAATCATAAATACTTGTGATGGCATTTCGAAGAAACTAAAAACTAAACTAAAACTAAAAAGTAGGTCAACATTAGTGACATCTTTCTGAGCAGCCGACACACAAAGGTAGAGGCAGAAGGCTTCAACACGAGTGAATGTAAGATGCAAGTAAATGTAAGATTTCCACACATATTTACTGTGCACACTACTAGCTAAACATATACACCGATACACACTAAAGTGGCACACAGTAGACCGGATAAATGTTGTCAAGCCGAACGACACGTGCACTGGCGTTGCGCTTCAGTTGACAGTTGATGAAACTTGCTGAAATTACAACATTCGTGAGTGCACAGCGTAAGTTTTGGAGGCAAAAGGAAATGTAGCATGAAATCTTTAGCGAAAGCAACACAAAGTTTCGACGCAACACTGTCGTAGCGCTTATCGAATGTGCCAGATACTTTTTCATCAAACTGTGTTCGAGTGGCTTAGTTTTGGGTTGAGCTTACAAGAGACTGCAACATTGAAATGCTTGTAGCAGTTGCCGGAGTGACAAGATTGTATTACACCGTGCGACAAAAATCAAAAAAATTTTTCACACCGGGAAAAATCCATATAGGCGTGAAACTAGAGATCAAACATAGTAATACTGCGTACTCAGTTTTTCATTTCTACATCCTTTGTCCTTTTAAGAGGACTTCAAAATTTTGAAGGGGATAAAAAATTAAAAAAAAATATAAAAAATACTTAACCTCTTTAGAATATGCCGATATGTATATCAAATGAAAGAGGAAAGGCTCAAGAATTTAAATAAAATTGATTTTTTATCTATGTATAGAAAAAGGATATGAAAAAGGTACTTTGAAAATTTTAATCCTTTATATCCTTGAAAATTTATATCGAACTTTCTTGAAAAGTAAGTATGTTAAAACCCAAAATCTCCTTGATCACGTGTCAAAATTTCATTATTCTCGCTTCATTCATTTTGAATCTTTTTATTATTTAAAATACTGATACTCAAATAAATTAGAAATTTTTACTTCATTAAAATTGCAGCTTCCGCCTTTTTTTTAATAACTTTCGAACCAATAAAGTTAGAGTAATGAAATTTTGGTACGTGATCAAGGAGATTTTGGGTTTTAACATAGTTTCTTTTCAAGAAAATTCTATATACATTTTCAAGGATATAAAGGATTAAAATTTTCAAAGGACCTTTTTCATATCCTTTTTCTACAAAAAGATAAAAAATCAATTTTATTTAAATTTTTGAGCCTTTCCTCTTTCATTTGATATACATATCGCCATATTCTAACGAGGTTAAGTATTTTTTATATTTTTTTTTATTTTTAATCCCCTTCAAAATTTTGAAGTTCTCTTAAAAGGACAAATGATGTAGAAACGAAAAACTGAGTACGCAGTATTACTATAGTTGGTCTCTAGTTTCACGCACATATGGATTTTTCCCAGTGTGAAAAATGCTGTCGCACGGTGTTACATATGTACACGCTCACACACACACACACATATAAATACCAATGTTATGACATTGAAAATGCGCAACATTTTTATGCCACTGGGCGTAAGGGAAAGTTTTGCTGTCGCATGCTTTTCAAATATTTTATACAAATTTCTGAACCGAAAAAAAATTATTTACAAGAAATAAATTAACATAACTCCATGCAAGGAATTTCACCTAAGCATGCAATGTTTTTGCTGTTGCTTTTATTGTTGTTGGTGTTGCGTAATGAAAAATGGCTCGCAGCAAGCGACACCTTGCTAGTCATTTATTTTGCAAAAGTTTTACTGTCGTCACAATATTTACAGCTCCCATTACCCATCAACAACAACAAATATCCAACGTCATTGTGTCACTTGCGTCATTTATATAACAAAGCGCATAATTAATGTAATTATAAATTAACTAAAGTCATTCTAAATGCTCTCGCTAAAAAAAACAATGACTGACAGTGCTGACAGTGGCCACAATTTGCCCGCTACTTGTGCACTATTTCAAAAATAATCGAATAAAAAATGGACCAAACGAAAACTGTGTAAATTGCCTGATCATTAGCTACACAGTTAAGTAAATGAAATTAAATTAAAATGCCCAATGCAGTGGAAAGTGTTGGCTGTGAGTTAATGCGCAACGCATTAATTTAGTTGTTGTTGTTGTTAGTGTTGCCCTTGAAAGGAAATTTAGCGCCGCATTACAGCTGACCACTGCAGACTGCATTCCGGACATTGCGAGGATCATCAACTTTTCCATACCCCGGTGCTCACTTGCAGCGCAAGTTTTGCCGCTTGTAACATAGTTTGTCGTTGTGCTCATTAAGAATGAGCGAAAAGTTTAAATTAATATTTTATCGTCAAATAAGTGTGGCAGTAAATGTGTGTTGGTGTGTAAGTGTATGGGTGGCTGTATGGGCCAGTAGACAGTAGAATTTCACTGGCTTACTTGACTTCAACTCAAGTCAACTGGCTTTTTTCGTAGCAACTTTTTAACTGTTGTTGTTTTAGCATAATAAAAAAAAACGCAGCAGAGGAAAGCAGTTTGTAGGGAAATTACGGCACTTGGCAGAGGATTTAAGTTCGTTGAAAGCTGCCATTAATGTAATAGCACAAGTCCAACTTTGGTTGGAGCTTACGATTACAAAAAACAACAATTGCAAGATTTTAACTTGTAAAAATAATTATAGGAAAAATAATTATGTGAACTAGACATGATTTTGCTATATAGAAAATCTTACTAATGAAATCTCAAAATCTCTGAAGTCTCTAATTTTTTTAAGTTTGATAAAAATTTCAATAATAAACAAATTAAAAGTGCTAATAGGTAGGTTTAAAGTTTTTCTAATTTATTTTTTATACGAGCCAGTAGTTGCCACTATTAGTACGATGAATTATGCTGCTACTGAAACGATGGCGTGGCATTGAAATTAAATTTACGGAGATGCTAAGAAATTCTATAAATTCCCACACAGCTGCTCAGAAGTTTTTCTTAGAGCGTTTAAATCTATGATCGATCTTTACTACTTTTTCTCTTGAACATTTCTTCCCTTAACCCTTATTCTCATACCCAAACTTACTAACGTCGTTTGGCACCCGGGGTACCCGGGTACCCATTTCATGAAATTTTTAAGTTTTCAATATAGAAAACAAAATTTTTTAAATATATGATTTGTTCGCTTTTCACCTAAATAACGAGGATCCGGAAGGTAAAAAAAAAATTTTCATTATTTGTCAGTTTTTTTCACGAAAATACATCGCAGTGGGCACCCGGGTACCCGGGTATGAGAATAAGGGTTAACCCTTTCGCTACAGGTTTTTACTGGGGAAAGTTACAATTTTTAATTTTACGTCTTAGGCTTCTATGTGGTTATATTAGCAACATTTCATAAGAAATTTTTTAATTTTTATACTCGGACCCTGTCTTTTAGAGTGTTTTTCTATGAGAGCAACCACATCGTTGTGGCTGTAATAATTACTTAACCATAAAACTTTTTACGCATAACGAAAATTTGAATATTTCTTCATTTACTTCAGCCAAAATTAAAAAAAAAAGGTATCTAAATTGAAAGAAAACGTCAAATTAAAAATTTATCTAAAGTTTTTTGCTTCTTCTTCCTTTACTATGTCAAGATATACCATTAAAAAAACGTGTATACTTCTCTTCTTTAGACTTTAATATTCAGTTTATTAATTTCATATTTTTCCTAAAATTTCAAACTATTCTAAGGACCAACAAAAAATGAATTCTTGAAACCACAGAGGGTTCAGGCGTCCACAAAGTAGCAATGTGCCATATGGCAACAAAATAGTGGAAGGGTTAACCTTTACTTAACCCATATCTCACATACTTAGTGTGGCTCCCATAGAAAATTAAAATTTTGACAGTTTTTTTTTACACTTTTGAGCTATTAGGTTGACACGCAATCGAGTCAAACGTAAGACCACCCGCTATTTATTTTTCCTTTCAAATGTTTCTTCCCAATAAATCTAACTCCCTAAGCGAAAGTGCTTGCAATCAGAGAGGTTTGCAAGACACTAATGGCATTGGCACTAATGGACTTCTCCGATAAGACCGAGAATAACTTAATTTCAAAAACTCAAAGAAGTATTAAATTTTTTATATCTTAAACGAATAAAGTTAGAAGGACGAAATTCAAGGATGTGGTAGTGTAGATATTAGTCCTTAGAATATATTTTTTTCAAAAGAAACTATTGGAAATTGCCAAGGATATTCAAGGATAAATTTTTAAAAGGACATTTTAACTACCTCTTTGTCCTTTTGCACCAAAACACTAAATTTTCTAAGATTCTAATGATTTTTCTCTTTCATTTAATACCCATATTGTTATTATACAATGCGCTCAATTTTTAAAATAAATTTTGAAATTTCAAAGTCCTTTTAAAAAAAATCCTGACATCAGACAGAAAAACTAAAAATGCAGTTTTACTACATTTGGCACCTAGTTACGCCAGTATATCGATTTTTTCGTGTGTAAAATTTGTTGTCGCACAGTGTTATCAGTCATGTAGCTTCTCGAAAGACAGACAGATCATCTACTATGGGGTAGAGCCTTCGTTGCTAGGTCGAGCTGCATTGCTCCCATCGTAGTTTTTGGAGTAAACTACATTATCCAGACTTGCTGCTGAACGAAAAGAAGTTCATATCGATCACTAATTGGATGCCATCGATGCACTAACCAATCACCTATCACCAACTGTTAAAGGGTACCATTCAAAACTGACCGTTTTCCATGAAATATTTATTAAATTTTTCTAATTTTTCTAAAGCTTTAAGGATTGTCTTTGATGCCTGTTTGGTTGACCGGGAGCAACCAATGTTGTTTCTTTATCGTCTCCACACTTTGACAGAGAAGATGTAGGTAGAAGTAGGGAGCCAATTTAGGCCATAAAGACTCAGTGTGATACCACAATCAAACGAACTTAAGTTTGATCACTCATTGAATCAGTTTTTCTCAGGGAAGTCTTTCTTCTTCTAAGATATGTTTCATCAAAAATCCTGCTCGCCTATTAAGCTTGGACAGAAGTCATTAAAAAGCAAACTCAAGCTTCTTGCGTTAGTGTTCATTATCCAGAGACCCGTCAGAACACCAATCATGATTCGCATATTGTTCCTTTTAAGTAAAATAAGTTCTCTAGAACGACGGAAGTTTAAGGTTGACCAAATCTGGCGCGCAGAAAATCCAGCAAATAAATTGAGGACCTTTAAGGGAATTTTTTATAAGATAGGAGAGTACTGCTCGAAATTTTAGTTATTAACCCTTTCGCTATTTTGTTGCCATATGGCAACATGATACTTTATGGACGTCTGCATCCTCTATGGTTGCAAGAATACATTTTTTTGTTGGTCTTTAGAATAGTTTGAAATGTTAGGAAAAATACGAAATTAATAAACTGAATATTTAAGTTTAAAGAAGAGAAGTATACACGTTTTTTAATGGTATATCTTGACATAGTAAAGGAAGAAGAAGCAAAAAAAGTAGAGAACTTTTTAATTTGACGTTTTCTTTCAATTTAGATGCTTTTTTTCTTTTAACTTTTGCTGAAGTAAATGAAGAAATATTCAAATTTTCGTTATGCGTAAAAAGTTTTATGTTAAGTAATTATTACAGCCACAACGATGTGGTTGCTCTCATAGAAAAACACTCTAAAATACAGGGTCCGAGTATAAAAATTAGAAAATTTCTTATGAAATGTTGCTAATATGACCACATAGAAGCCTAAGACGTGAAACTTAAAATGTTAACTTCCCCCCGTAAAAACCTGTAGCGAAAGGGTTAACAAACAATACTTTGAACGTTTGGGAAAATTAATCATTGCACCAAATCTTCTCAAAATATTTACTACAATTATTACTTGCAAGCTAAAGACCAAATTTACATTCAAAATTTTCTACTTTACATAAAAAGCTAAACATTTACTTTACTCTACCAAAACTTTATTACGTATACGCCCCCAATGCTTCACCTATTTTTAACAATTTTTATTTTTCAGAAATACCAAATGAGGTAATTTTCTAGGTCTTTATATACCATACAAAAAATACAAAAATCAAATTTTTATGCACACGACACGCAACACTTTCTAAACGTCGATATGTAACATGTAATTGTCAACAAAAATGTGATTTTGGCTTTCATTGCCATTTTGTTGCGCGCTTTATTGCTCAAGTATTCACTGTTTGTTGCTATTTCAAAGCCATTCTACTTGCTTGCCGATTTTGTTAAACCGATTTCTTGCACACTTTCTCTCTCTCTCTCTCTACCCCTCTGTCTCTCTTTGGCACTCTCAATCTTATTTGCACATTGCAGTTAAATCCCCCAAATACCAGCAAAGCCTGCAGTCAAAGTCAAATGCTGCCGGCAAGACATGCGGTTAGTACGAGTGTTTGTGTTTGTGTGCGTGCACTGTGACAACACTGATACCGTTAGCTGGCGTGTTACATAAGTGTCACTGGTGGCTGGCAGCGTTGCGGCAAGTTGTGTGCGAAATTCAAGAGTTGCTGTCAACATTTTTCTGACATTTTCTTGCTTTTTCGCCTTTCATTAGATAAGCTCAAGTGCAGCACTCACACACAAATACGCACACATACATAAAGCGTCTACAACACACACACACACACATACGTGCTAACAGCACAGCGCACTATGCATTCACGACTTTGCCGATATCGACGCCGCACAAGCCAAGGCCATGTCGACTGCCTGTCATAATAATAAAAATGTCAATTTGTTTTATGACCATTTCACACAACAACAACAACAGTAATCAATGACAGCCAAAACAGCAGCCGCGCTTTTTCTTTGCGCGTGTATTTTTTTGTTAATAGAAATACAAAACATATAAAAAACCAAATCAAAACACGGCGCATGCTGCGGTGCCGTTATGCGCTCAAAAGCAATTTCGATTTTTTGTCACTGGCTACAAAATCAGTGCGACACAGCAAATGTGTTCGACTTTCACACCCACACACACACACACACACATCAATTCAGCTTCGGCGCTGCTGATTGTCAGTGCGTGCGCGCATTTTATTGAATGTAACGTATACGCCACATTGGCCATTATACTTCGCTGTTCGATTGTGGCGATTGCTTGCATGTTTTGTGAAATGGCGTTGGTAGTTGTCTTGAATTGCATATTTTATTGATATATTTTCTTTCATATAAACTTTATTACTTTTATTTTTTTAATCTCTTTTTACTCATACTCTCTTCCTCTTATATAAACGTTCTTTTATTCTCCTTTAAAGGGCGTTATTAGCACTTTTTAGCACATTTTTTCTCTTCGCACAAAATTTCAGTTTTAATAGCGTTTTCTGCTCTTTTATTTTGTCTCTCTTTCTATAGGTTGGGTTAGGTTAGATAGGGAACAATTTGTGCTCCACAGACCTTTTCTTTCCTTTTCTGGTTTTCTTCTGGAGCCAACAAACAATCTGAGTCTAGAACAAAGTGATAGAAGAAGACGAGTGTTTACCGAGCCCGAACTAGAAATCGAACCTACAGCCTCTGGTATGAAAAGCGAACGCGCTACTCGCCAGACTATCGAGGCTGGCCTTTCTACTCTCATACAGTGCTTCTGTTTCCTCTTCTTCTTTTTCCATAAAAATTCTCACTTTTCTTTCTTCCTTTTATCCCCACCTTGTACTTAAATATTTCTTGCTAATGCAAGCATCGCATCGTATAATTTTTCTTGTTATTATTGTTCTTTCGATTTTTTAATGAAGCTTGAATTTTGTTTGCATTGTCGCTTGCACCATTTTCAATTGCACTGTGCAATTTGCAGCATTGACATTTCTTTTGTTTCGACTGTGTGGCGCATTGCCTCAGCAACAAAGCCCATTGGCACAAAACTCGTTGCAGTTTGTTTTGACATTTCGACAAGTAATTTTTCTTGCACCCTCTGTGCATTTCATTTCTTTCCCCGTAAATGTTTGTGTGTTTACCAGTTGTCGTGTCAGCGTCGCTTTTACGTCCGGCTACAGAAAGACCTATTGCCTGCAGCCTTCAAAACTAACAGACACACATACACACTCACACACACACGCACAAACAGAGTAATCAAGGCGCAAAACCACCAACGCCAACGCTTTTCCTCACCAACGCGCCTCCATTGCGGTTTGCCTTTGTGTTGCAATTGAAAACAAACAACAATTGCAATTACACCAACAACAAACGAAAGCCGTCAGCTTACGTGTGTGGCTTTGCTTTTTGTCGTTTCAGCGTTTCGTTTTCAATTTGTGTTAGCCTGGTCAACTGTGGTGGCAATTACATGCATGCGATTCCTTTCAATCTGCATCCGAATGCAGGCGTTCACTCGTCGGTTTTGTGTACTTGTGTGTAAGCAAGGATGTGTGTGTGTGTATTGAGGGGGCAGCGGAGAGTTCTAGTGCTGAAAATGTTTGATAATTTTAATGTGAATTGTATTTGTTATGGAAAAATGTAAATTTTGGTGAGCGTATGCTATGAAAAAAAAAAAATTTTACAAGTTCAATGTCAATGCAAAAGACTGTGATTCGTTGTAGCATGACCTTTGCTATAATTAGCCAAAATAGTGATGTGACATTTAGTAACTAACGTTTTATAAAAGCGCGAGACTACTGACTACTTTTCTTCTTCTTCTGCTTAAGTTGACAGGTGAGTGAGTGAGATACTCTACAAGTATTTTCTAGTCTTGTTCGAGTCTAGTCTAGTTCTAGTCTAGTTCTAGTCTAGTTCTAGTCTAGTTCTAGTCTAGTTCTAGTCTAGTTCTAGTCTAGTTCTAGTCTAGTTCTAGTCTAGTTCTAGTCTAGTTCTAGTCTAGTTCTAGTCTAGTTCTAGTCTAGTTCTAGTCTAGTTCTAGTCTAGTTCTAGTCTAGTTCTAGTCTAGTTCTAGTCTAGTTCTAGTCTAGTTCTAGTCTAGTTCTAGTCTAGTTCTAGTCTAGTTCTAGTCTAGTTCTAGTCTAGTTCTAGTCTAGTTCTAGTCTAGTTCTAGTCTAGTTCTAGTCTAGTTCTAGTCTAGTTCTAGTCTAGTTCTAGTCTAGTTCTAGTCTAGTTCTAGTCTAGTTCTAGTCTAGTTCTAGTCTAGTTCTAGTCTAGTCTAGTCTAGTCTAGTCTAGTCTAGTCTAGTCTAGTCTAGTCTAGTCTAGTCTAGTCTAGTCTAGTCTAGTCTAGTCTAGTCTAGTCTAGTCTAGTCTAGTCTAGTCTAGTCTAGTCTAGTCTAGTCTAGTCTAGTTCTAGTCGGAAGCCAACAGCTAGTCAGTCTAGTTCTAGTCTAGTTCTAGTCTAGTTCTAGTCTAGTTCTAGTCTAGTTCTAGTCTAGTTCTAGTCTAGTTCTAGTCTAGTTCTAGTCTAGTCTAGTCTAGTCTAGTCTAGTCTAGTCTAGTCTAGTCTAGTCTAGTCTAGTCTAGTCTAGTCTAGTCTAGTCTAGTCTAGTCTAGTCTAGTCTAGTCTAGTCTAGTCTAGTCTAGTCTAGTCTAGTCTAGTCTAGTCTAGTCTAGTCTAGTCTAGTCTAGTCTAGTCTAGTCTAGTCTAGTCTAGTCTAGTCTAGTCTAGTTCTAGTCGGAAGCCAACAGCTAGTCAGTCTAGTTCTAGTCTAGTTCTAGTCTAGTTCTAGTCTAGTTCTAGTCTAGTTCTAGTCTAGTTCTAGTCTAGTTCTAGTCTAGTTCTAGTCTAGTTCTAGTCTAGTTCTAGTCTAGTTCTAGTCTAGTTCTAGTCTAGTTCTAGTCTAGTTCTAGTCTAGTTCTAGTTCTAGTTCTAGTCTAGTCTAGTCTAGTTCTAGTCTAGGCTAGTCTAGTCTAGTCTAGTCTAGTCTAGTCTAGTCTAGTCTAGTCTAGTCTAGTCTAGTCTAGTCTAGTCTAGTCTAGTCTAGTCTAGTCTAGTCTAGTCTAGTCTAGTCTAGTCTAGTCTAGTCTAGTCTAGTCTAGTCTAGTCTAGTCTAGTCTAGTCTAGTCTAGTCTAGTCTAGTCTAGTCTAGTCTAGTCTAGTCTAGTCTAGTCTAGTCTAGTCTAGTCTAGTCTAGTCTAGTCTAGTCTAGTCTAGTCTAGTCTAGTCTAGTCTAGTCTAGTCTAGTCTAGTCTAGTCTAGTCTAGTCTAGTCTATTCTAGCATCCTTCTAGCGCTTTATGATTGCCCACAAAGTGCCTGCAAAACAAACTACGTCACATTCAGTGCTCATTGTTGCTTGTCGCGCAAAAATTACTAATTATAGCTTCCGTCCTTAGGTTACACGACAAACGGAACGAAATCTGCAAATGTTGTAATTGAATTTTTCGCTGACATGTGCGCCAGCGAAAAATAAATTTTAAATGCATGCCACCGCACACAATTCCCCTCATCCCTCGCAGCTACCACCAAAATAAGAAACGTAACCACCAACAAAGCACGACCGCACCGCAAGTCACCGCTCTACGTACTGGTTTGTTGATTTCATGTAATTAACATTTAAATAGGAACGCGTGCTAATGTTGTAAATTTGTTGTTTTTTTAATCTGTTTTTCATGTTTTGAATTTCTTGTAGCATTGTTGCCCGAAGTATAGCAAATGCACTTGAGTGCAATTTTATGTGTGTAAGTGCACGTGTGGGACAGCAGCTTTGGCGAATGTCTAATGACTTTTCATGGTAGTATTTTTCCATTGCGTTGGTTCTAATTGAAAAAAATTTTAAATAACGAACAATTTGCCACTCGACATTTCAATGAAAGTTATTGCATTCGCAGTGGGTAAGCAAATGGATGTTATTGAAAGATTTGCATGCGTTATTAAACTATTTATAAAGGATTTTTTGTTGCGGCTAGACGAATTAAAAATTCAATAAAAATATTTCATTTGGAATTTTTTCCAAATTTGGAATTTCTTTATTTTTAATTTCGGTTATTTTTAATTTTTTTGGCAACTGTATATTTTAACATTTTTATATTTTCTATTTTTATATATTTATTTGCATTTCTATATTTTTAAATATTTTTAACCTTGTATTTTTATATAATTTATAATTTACAATTTTTTATAATTTTTTTTAATATCTTTTTTTATTTTTATTTTTTGTATTTTTATATTTTTATATTTATACTTATCCTTAAATTTTTATATGTTCAAAAATTTGTATTTTTAATTTTGGTAATTTTTTTTTATATTATTATACTTTTGTATTTTTATATTTCAAAGATTTTTTATCTTTGTATTTATATATTTTTATACTTTTTATTTTTTTATTCTTATAATCTTATATTTTCATAGTTAAACATTTATTGATTTTTATATATTTATAATTTTTTGGGTTTTTATTTTTATATATTTATAATTTTAAATTTTAATTGTTTTTTTACATTTATACTTTTGTGCTTTTATTTCTTATATTATAGTATTCCAATATTTTAACATTTTTCATATTTGTATGTGTTTTGTATGTTGATATTTAATAATTTTTGTATTTTTATGTTTTTATTTATATATTTGCAGATTTTTATTTTTTCATATTTTGGAAACATTTTTTTATCTGCATATATTTATAATTTCATATTTTTTTTAACTTTTTATTTTTATATTTATTTTATATTTATATTTTTATATAGTTAAATTTGTATATTTTCATATTTTTATATTTTAAATTAACAATAATATTTTTAATTTTTATATTTCTGTATATGTATATATTTTTTATGTTTCTATACATATATATTTTTGTATTTTGAATTTCTACCGATTTTATATATTTTTTTATTTTGATGAATTGATATTTTTTATATACCTATATTTTTATTTTTTAGTTTTATATCTTTTTTTTGAATATTTTTTTGTTGGTTTGTTTTCATATATTTATTTTTTTTATTTTTATACTTTTGTTGTTTTATTATATTATCAGATTTTTTGTTTTTAATTTTTTTTTAATTTTGTATTTTTATCTTGGTATATTTTTATTCTTTAATAATTTTATACATACATTTATATTTTTATATATTCAGTTTTTTATATTTGCATATTTTTTTTATAATTTTAAATTTGTATATCTGTGTATTTTTGAGTTTTTTTAATTTTAACATTTCTAAATTGTTTTTCTTATTTTTTTTATATTTCTATATATTTATATATTTATATTTTATATATTTATATATTTTATATTTTTATACTTATATATTTTTACAGTTTTTGGATATTTTTGTCATTTTTGTGTAATGATTAGATAATTTTATATCTTTATATATTTGCACTTTTATATTTTTATCCTTTTAAATTTTCGTATATATATATATATATGTATGTATATATATTTATATTTGTATAATATATAATAATAATAATATAATAATAATATAATAATATAATATATTATATATTTATATTTGTGATTTGTTTAATTTTTTGTTTATATTCTTGTATTTTTATATTTTTATATTTCAATATAAGCAAATATTTTTTTCTATATTTTTACATTTTAATATTTTGATGTTTGTATATCGGTCTTTATTTGTATATTTTATAAAATAAATTATCATTACATATACGTTTAACAAATTATGTTATTTTTTACATCTTTACATGTTTATATTTTTATACTTTCTTTTTGTATTTTTTTAATTTTTAGGTTTTTATATTTATATATATATATTTTGTATTAAATATATACATATATATATGTAGATAAAAATATATATGTATACATATATATTGTATTAAATTGTTGTAGTAAAATTCTTCGTAAATTGCAATTTTGCTCCAAATTCAACTTTGTTTCTCAGTAAATGATTGATTTTAGATATCAATTGAATGACAAATTGAAATCAATTCGTCTCTTGTCACATTTCTGCACTACGCATAAAAATGGCCACATGCATAAATTAAAGTTAATGGTAAGTATTAGACACCATTGCGTTGCTTTTTGCGGAAGCTGAAGAAACCGTCAAAGTAAGCGCTTTGTATTGCTTTCTTTTATTTATTTTCCATTTAGGTTTCATTTCACTTCCGCCGTGTTGCCGCCTATGCTTCGTTCCTTTGTATTTCTTAGTATTCTGGTTTGTTGCTTTTGCTGTTATAACTGTCGCTAACAGTGTTGATTGCAATGGTTGTTGGTGTTTTTTTATTATCGCTATTATTGGTGTTGTTATTGCATTGCTGGTGTTGCTGTTGAGTTTTATTTATTTCTTTTTTCGATTTGTGTGCTTTGCTTTTGCTCGTAGTTTTTTCTTTTCTCGTCTCATTTCCTGGCCATTCGTATGCAAATTTTTAGCATCTCAATGGCATTTTGATGGATTGACGAGTCTTCAACAAGCATTGTTGTGTACTTTGTGGTTTTTCTTATTATCCAATACGAGCAAATTTTTCGTGCCGATTTTCTTGATTTTTCTTTTCATGTAAAATCCTTGATTAGTGCCATCGGCTGTGGTGGCAATGAAACCGCTCAAGGTGCAGGCAACAACAACACCAAATTGTGACATTACAGCGAATTTAAATTGTGACGCAAAAATTTTGTGCTTTATTTGAAAAGCGTTTAAAATTTTTCCACTTAAAATTAACATAAAATTATTGCAATAAAATCACTTTTTCCACTGTCTTCATTTCCCAGCCGCACTTTTGGTTTTGTTTTTCGCCGTAAATAAAAAAAAACGCGATATCTCCTTAAACGGCTGATGTGTGTGTTGCGCTGCGCGAAGCAATGAAAAATAAACCCCAGCACTGAAGTTGCATAAACAAGATTTGAATTATTGATTGTCGGTTATGGCGCTGCCTGCGAACACATAACCTCAATGTTGCTGACAAGCAGAGCAGAACGAAAAACGCGTCCGCCGCAAGCGAATGCAAAGCAATCACCGACCGAGCAAAAACAAAGTGACAGCCAAAGCCATCCTGCGGGTATTGAATGCTTCAATTTGTTTATGCCAACAAGGTGCGGGCTGCCCGAGACCTGGTCTTGTCTCGTCGCTGTTGCGGCAGACATGAAAAAAATCAACTTTGCCACATTTCATAATCGCCACTTGCCGCAATTGGCAGACAGCACTTTTTAGTTGTTGTACTTTTTGTTTTTGAAATTTTAAACAAAATAAGTAAGTATTTGTAAATGATTTTCTCGCTGAACTTTAGATGATTTAGGATTCGTTGTGTTCTTTTATTTTTTCTGGCTTCTTGTAATATTTTTCTTTTATGTAAACAGTAAGTTAGTACATTTTTCTGTTCGTCCTTTTGTTCACACTTCCGTTTATTTGTTTTTTCAACCATAATTTATTTTATGCCTCCATCTATCAGATTTTTTAGCGGTTTTCAGTCGGTCTTTTGCCGTTGGTCCTTCTTCAAACTTTTATCCTTTGCTTTTTTTCATTGGTCTTTTCGTTCGTCTCAAATGGTTTTGTGTACTTTTAAAACGGGTTTGTCTGCTCTTTCATTTGTCTGTCCTTCCCTGACAAATATTAAATTTAAAATTTTAAATAATGTTAAATATTAAATTTTTTGTTCTTGCTTTCATTTGCGCATCCATTCTTTCGTATTTCCATTCGAAATTTTATCTCTTCTTCCATTCATTCTTCAGTTTTTTTTCGAGATCCAATCGTCTCTTCATTCGTCTTTTTATTCATTTTTCAGTCGGTTCTTGCATACGTCTTTCCGTGCGTGCTGCATTTGTGCGTCTATTCACTTTTCGCCTATTCTTTAGTTCTTTCGCCGAGCCTTTCGCACATACCTCCGTTTTTCACTTCATGAGTCCTTTTCTCCGTTTGTCACAGTGTGCGTCTTTCAGTTCTTACGGCGTCCACCTATATTTTCATCGGTCATTACGTGTGTCCTTTCTGGCGCTGCTTTGTTTGTCCTTCTGTCTGTCTTTCGTCTATCTGTCAGTCCACCTTTTTATTCCTCCGCTTATCTTTTCCTTAATCGTTTTTTACATTTTTTTTTCTCTTACGTTCCTATTGGTTCGTCCGTCTATCTGTACGTCTTTCCATATGTCCTTCCATCTGTCTGTCCATTCTTCATTCAGACATTTTGTTCTTCCGTTCGTCCATCTATCCTTCCTCCCATTCGTCCTTCCTTCCATCTGGCACTGGTAATTCCGTTAGTGCGCCTATCCTTTCGTGTAACTTTCCATCCTTCTTGCCGTTTGTCCTTTAGACCGTTCCTCCGTCCATCTTTCTGTGGTCCAACCGACTTTTCTTCAATCCTTTCATCGGTCCTTTCGTCCAGTGGCGCACATCGTCGGGGCAGGGGGAGGGGATTGAGGATTCGAACCCCCTCAGGTACAAAAATTTTTGGTGTAAAAATATGGTTTCAAATGGAATTGGACTTAAAAGCAAAACCACTCTTCTTTCCCACCACTGCTTCCGTTCATCTATCATTCCGTCCATCTATAATTCCAACTATAATTCCGCCCATCTATCCTTCCGTCGGTTTGTCCTTTCATTTTTTTATTCCTTTCGGGATCGGTTCGTTCTGAAATACTTTTGTCATCGGTTCATTCGTCGGTCTTGTCGTTGCATAAACGTCCGCCTTTCTGCCCGTCTCTCTGTCCATCTCTCTGTTTAAAAACTCACCATTTGTTCGAAAATATTATTTGTTTTTCGTCCATTCTTCTCAATGATTATTTTCTTTCCTACATTTATCTGGCTTTCCTTTCCTTTTTCTTTCCTACATTTATCTGGCTGTATGTTCATCTGTTCATTCCTCCATCGACGATTTTTTTTTGTTCAGTTGTTTTACCTATCTTTTGTTTGTCTATGTGTTCGTATATTCTTTTTTTTGTCTATTATTATTTTTTATCCGCCTGTCTCTTAGTACAGCCGTCAGCCCTACCATCTGCAATTCCGGTATCCGTTTGTCCTGCCGCACGTTTTTCTATGGGTTTTTTTTTTGTCATTTTTCCGACCTTTGATCCATTTTGTCGTCTATAATTCTCAAGAGTTTTCCATCACACATTTATTTATTCTCCTTCATCCTTTTTATCCAGTTTTCTATTCGTCTGTCCGTTGGTTCACTCAATCATCTTTTAGCCCTATTTCGTTGTCTGTCGGTCGCTCTATTCGTCCAAAAGTCCATTTAACTGACAGTCTATTCATCTGTTTATCCTTCTGAGTTTTATTGGTTGGTTCTTTCAATCATCTTTCCGGCTTTTTTAGTTGTTTCTCGGTCGCTCTATTCGTCCGAAAGTCCATTTAACTGACTGTCTATATCTGTTTATCCTGCTGTCCTTCATTTTGTTCGAACAGTTTTCTATCCGTCGGTTCTTACAATCATCTCTTTCCCTTTCTCGTTGTTTATCGGTCGCTCTATTCGTCCGAAAGTCCATTTAACTGACGGTCTATTCATCCGTTTATTCTTCTATGCTTCACTGGTTGGTTCCTTCAATCATCTTTTGGGCTTTTTTCGTTGTTTGTCGGTCGCTCTATTCGTTTTTCAGTCCATTCAGCTGGCTGTCTGTTCGTTTCTACCGTTTTCTATTGGTCTACAATTTCTTTTGTTCAGTTCTTCTATCCATCTATCTGTTCGTACGTCCGTCTATCTGTTCATACATTCTTTCATTTTTCTATTATTTAGTTCATCCCCCTGTCTGTTAGTTCATTCGTCAGCCCTATCATCTGCTGTTTCGGTATCCGTTTATCCTTCCAACCTTCCGTCTTTTTATGGGTTCTTTCGTCGGTCCATCCATCTCTCCGTCCTTCTATCTGTCTGTCTGGACCTTTTTTGTTATCTGTCGGTCGCTCTATTCGTCCGTGAGACCATGCAACTGACTGTCTATTCATTTGTTTTTGGCGAAGGCTACAATCATTGGCGAAATTTGAACGAACTGGTTCTGTACAAGATGTACAGAGGCCAATACGTAATCGCCCTGCTCGTTCGGCCGAAAATATTGCTGCTGTTCAAGATGACCCGAATTTATCGCTTCCCCGGCGTTCACAACAATTGAACATCTCCATCACTTCAATTTGGCGTATTTTGCATTTGGATTTGCATCTTCATCCATATAAAGTTCAGTTGGTGCAGAAATTGGAGCCGGGAGATCACAGAATGCGTCGTAACTACGCCGAATGGGTGCTTGAAAAACAGTCCGAAAATCCAAATTTTGCGCACAAAATTTTCTTCAGCGATGAAGCACATTTTCACCTCGGCGGTTACGTTAATAGTCAAAATTGTCGTGTGTGGGGCTCAGAAAATCCACACGTGGTTGTCGAGCGCCCAATGCATCCACCTAGAGTCACTGTTTGGTGTGCATTATGGTCCGGTGGTGTCATAGGGCCATATTTCTTCGAAAATTACGAAGGACAGACCGTTACCGTCAATTCTGAACGTTATGGCCGTATGATAACCGAGTATTTCTGGCCAGCGATCGAAGATATGGATGTGGAGGAGATGTGGTTTCAACAGGACGGCGCTACATGCCACACAACACGACCGAACATGACAGAATTGCGAACCAGGTTCGATGAACGCATAATTTCGCGTTTTGGTGATGCCAATTGGCCGTCAAGATCGTGCGATCTGAACCCTTTGGACTTTTTTCTTTGGGGCTACGCGAAAGACCAAGTCTATGCAGACAATCCGCAGACTCTGGAGCATTTGAGGGACAACATGCGTGCCGTTCTTGGCGCCTTACAGCCTGCTATATGTAAAAAAGTCATCGAAAATTACCTAAAAAGAATCGAGGTGTGCCAGGCTGCTCGTGGCGGTCATTTGAATGATGTCATATTCCATTACGAATGGCACAAACCAAATATTATTTTGATAAGAAAGCTTCATCAAAATTCAAATTTTAATTGATTTTTTTTTCTTTATTTACTTTTTCGGCTCATGATGAAAAACCCTGTATATTTATTAATCTATTGATTTATTCGTCTATTCGACTATCTGTCAATCGGCTAATATCAAAATTGGTTGAAATATTGCAATCAATTTGGGAATGAGTTATGTTGGAACTCCAACTAAAAACCAATAAGTCCGCTCATTGTTTGAAAGGGTTATCATGAAATTTTTACGAGATATATGAGATACACGTAAGAGGAAGTGTGAGACTGTTTAAAAAAATTAAATAAATTTTACACTAACGTAATTTGTACCTTTATGCATGGATTCAGTTGATAAAAACAAAAAAATTAATTACGGCAAAACCAAAATTACTACTAACTAGTGTCCGACCGAATATTCGGTTTCGGTTTCGGCCCAAATAAGTGGTTTCGGTTTCGGTTTCAGTTTCGGCCAAAAAATGGCCGAAAAGCCGAAACCGAAACTTTCTACAAAATTTTTTTACATTTTATTGTGTAGCAGATATATAATGAAAGGAGGAGTAATTTGGATGCCCCCAATGTAAATAAACTTTTTTTTTAGCATATAATATTAAATTATTTAAATAAAGGGTGATTTTTTCATGTTTATGTTTTTAAAATATGAATAAATTGTTTTTATTAATAAGTATTTATTTATTTATATGTTTGTTCTTTATTTACTAAATGTAAAATTCGTTTGTTGAAAAATAATGCTTGATATGGTGATTTTTATTTTAACTAGAAAGTTTCGGTTCGGTTTCGGTTTCGGCCGAATATTAAAAAAAAACCGAAACTCGGTTTCGGTTTCGGTTTCGGCCCAAAAAAGTGGTTTCGGTCGGACACTACTACTAACCAATATTAATCTAATAAGCCTAATATAAGCCCATGCCAACCGATATTATATTCATTTCCTTTTACAAAATATGATAAAGAAAACAATTTAAAAGTTGATTGAAGAACGTGACCATAGTGCAAAATTGATTAATTAATGTAAATGAGTCAGTCAAGTTCGATTGAAATAATCTTAAATTCTGCTTCACTTGATTAAGTGAACCAATTATCTTTCTTCAACTTTTCTCGCTCCTTCTTTCCTGAATGATAGACAGTTCCCTTATTAAGATTTGTTTTAACATGATTCTCTTTGTCATTCACTCAGTTTTGCAGCCTTAAATTTGTTCATTATTTTTTCTTATAATGATCGATGTTTTGCTTTCATCACTACTTATTCAATGCCTTTAATATTGTTGTAGTACTTTCGATTTTAAATTATGCCACACTCCTCATATTGCATATCCTTCTCGAGCCTGCTCAACAGTGTTGTTGCCTATTTGCGCACGAAATTGTTGCGACAGACGCCGCGCTAAATAAGGAGCCAACGGCGGCAATGGCGGAAAGGTTGGGTGTGGAGATTTGGGTATAAGAAACGAGTAGGTGCGGCAGTTTGCTTCCATCAGCGTCATTGATACGTTCAGCGTTGCCAAGCTTTATTCGATATGCGTACACATGCAGCGACTGGCAGCCAGCAGGCAAAGTATGCAAATTTATAGCACCCGAATGGGGAAATGGGCACAGGGGCACACAACGGTTAATGTCGTGAATTTTCTCGATATTATTTTTGCCACCTCGCAACGAAATGAAATTTCCGTTTGAACTTGCACTTTTCTTGCAAATTTCATTTCACTTCTGCTCGCGCACATACAACGACTAAACTTCTTGTGTAAGTATTCGTTTGTGTGTGTGCGTGTGTGTGTGTTTGTGTAAAGGTTACCACAACAGCGTCGTGGTGTTCATTGTTGCCAGCAGCAGGTGCGGCTTTGCGCAGCTGGTACGACGAGTTGCTGCTTTGATTGATTCCTTGTTTGCGCGTAGCAGCAGCAGCAGACGAAAGAGCGGCGAGGTGCGGCCGACATTGACAGTGGCGGTGGCAGCGTTTTGTTTGTCGCTGCGGCACGCCAACAGCGTCAGCGCCAGTGCTGCCGTTGACACGTGCTGTGGGCATAGTCTGGCAGCGCGCTTTGCCCGTCTTCGCACGCACACGCGAATGCACAGACGTGGCGTCAGACAATTTGTTTATTGTAAGTCAATTTCGCCAAAAATGCCAATGAGATGGAAAATCATAATTTTCCCTATCGCTGCGGCATGTGAGTGCAGAACAAAGGCAACAATGCATAAACAACCCAAACGCACAAATAAACCCACATACGCACACACACATACAAACAGATAGCACCAACAACGAGTATCCATAGCTTTTATTGTTAAGAAAGTAATGCAAAATAATTGCGAAATCAGATTTGCTGCTCATATCGTTTTAATGAGATTTCAGTTGGGCGCTTCAGCATTTTTTTGTTTTCGCTCATTTCGTTGCATATTTTTGCAAATTACCGGAAAAATAAAAATCTATACATTTGTGTAGAGGACAAAGTGAAATTCAAAGAAGTTGCAAACAATATGCAAAACAAATGAATTTGTGTGGAATTATTGTGCAAATGCGTGCAAAACAATTTCGTTTTTATAATTGTTGTCGATTTATTTTAATCCATTAGTGGTGACTGGGTATTAAATGACCATAAACAAGTATATAACTGTTTATTTTTCCATATGTGAAACAAGTTTTTGTAGTTAAGAAGTAATGAGTGAGAAACAGGGACTTAACTATTTTAAATTTTATAAGAAAATAATTGCAGTGTAACTATTAAAGTGTAACATAGATTTTTTTTGTTGGTTTTAATTATTATTTGTGACAGTTAATTTTTACTTTGCATAATAACTGTTATGAGAAATTAATATTTTTTTCCTTCTCTAATTATTATTTTGTGAATTATTATTTTTTATAAAGCAATAATAAAATAATAAAATAAAATAATAGATAATAGAACAATAAAATTTCTAGAATTTAATTAGAAATTTCTGAAATTAGGGCAATTTTTTTATTTCAAAAAATATGGATTATAATTATTTTAAGTCTCTGGTGAGTAATGAAATTCAAAATGATTCACTATATCTATCAATCTGCTTTGTTGGTGATAAATACTCCTCGAATCGATCTAGCCACATTCATCAGTCTGTCTGCCCTTTGACTGTGAGGTACTCATGACAATTCGAAGCCAAAGTCAAGTAGATCTAAGCCAGTCAAACAAGTCCTTAAAGACTTCACTCTTGACTAAGCCCAGTGAACGATGAAGTCCTTAGAAACTCTACTCTTGACTGAGCCCAGTGGGCCTTGAACCGTCACCGCCTATCTCTCATCTAGAGCAGAGTTTCTTCAAGCCAGTGCATCGGCTCAATCGCAGAAGCTAATAGTTTGGCTTTAGAGAAAAAATTCTTAGAATCTTCGCTCTTGACTGAGCCCAGTGGGCCGTAAACAGTCAGCGCCTCACTTTCATCTAGAGCGGAGTTTCTTCGAGACAGTGCATTGGCTCGCTCTTCCTTTTTATGGCAAAAGAAGATCGCCTCAAAACAGTAGTTTTTAAGGAAATTTTTATTAGTATTTAAATACCCGCATCGACTTTGAGATATGCAAAATGTGACAAGGTTGAAAATTTCCACAACCACTTTAATAGATTTAAAATTTATGAGACACCTCATAGTTTTCTGATAATTTTTCAAAAATACAAATATTCGTAAAGCGAAATCTAGAAGTAGTCACTGATGGGTTAAGCGAAAAAAATTCTGATTTTTTTAATTGCAACCAAATGTGTGGAAATAACTAAGCTTGAAAATGTTGAGAAATTGTGGCGCTCAAACGATTCTTGAAAAGAAAATTTTGCAAGAAGACATCACAATTTGTTTGGCAGCATTTGAAGCCAAATTTTGTTGTACACATTTTTTACAGATTACATCACAAAGAGAATTTTCTTTTAAGTTTTGTGGTAATTTGTGCTGCAATTTTTATATTTTATTCAAAATTAAGTTTCTCTGTACGAAGAAATTACTAAGTAAATGAGCTCATGGTAGCAAATTTTTATGGTTAGTGAAGACTTTCTGATAACTGAAGATTCTACGAAGATGCTTTGAAGATAAAAAAAGGAAAATATTGCACATTTTGTGTTAGATTTTTTGCTTTTGAATTGTATTTTGTAGAGTGGTATTTCGTATTTGCGGTCATATGGAAATTTTCATGGACTCACGGGGCGTATGAGCAACATTAGTCGATACAGTATTTGTATGATTTCTGATCACTTCTGTTGTACAATTTTAATGAGTCTACCATAGTTGTGAAATTTTTCATGGACTTACGGGGCGTATGAGCAACATTAATGGATACAGTAGTTGTATGATTTCTGATCACTTCGGTTGTATAATTTTCGTGATTCTACCAAAGCAAAATAATATACAATCTAATATTTTTTGAAAGTATTTTCATTTTTGGAAAAATTAGTTTTCCTGGATTTTTCTCCTTTTACACAAGAAATATGTAAGTAAATAGTCACACTTTCCACACAGAAGACGGCAGCATTGCAAAGAAGGCCATCAAGTGGAGCCCACTAGCCGGTAGAGATAAAACTCTCGGTAAATTTTTCAACTTTATGAGATGAGAAAGATGAGCGATTAGTAAGATGAGCAACCATGAGGCTGGCCAACTTGGTTTAAGCTGCAAGGAGTTAAATGGCCAGTAAGTTGTTTGTGCTTCCAGTAAGCAATTGACTTGAACAACAAATATTGTGCTAATTACTACAACTTCAAACTTAATTACCATTAAGATCGAATGAGTGCTCTGCTCTTTGCTCTACAATGACACTTTCGCATAAATAGAACAATTAACCATTGGCAACTGCTCTAACCTACACCACTTCTCGATTTTTTGTCATCAATTGACATGAATTCGAATTCACGCCTGCCACGTTTTTTGCATATAGCATGCATAGTCGTACATATGTCAGCTCTTGGTGCGCAATTAACGTCTGTCAATTACAAAATTGTTTTCAAATTAAACACGGCAAAAAAGCAAAAGTAGAACTACAACAACGACAACAACAATGGGTGCAATCAAAACCCAAACAAAAGCAAAACAACTATACACACCCACTCACACAAAAAAGAAAACACAAAAAAAGTTGCCCAACACTAAATTGAAGCCTTGAAAAAGCGACAATGCCAAGCTCGAGGCCAAGCATCGTTTCGCTCATAATGGGCCGTAAAATGGTCAAATAACAACAAAAGCAACAACAATACAAACAAAAACAACAGCAAAGCTGCACAAATTGTTATGCACAGCTGTTGGCCAGGTGAACCATACCAATGGTTGGCCATGCTTTGAGTGTGAATGTGTTTGAGTGTATGTGTTTGTGTATTAGTGTGTGTGTGTGCGAGTGTGTGAAATTGTGGAAAAACGCCAGTTGGCAGCAGATTGCGGTGACTTTCGAGCGCATTCACACACGCGCGCGCGGCTTTGGTCAGGATTGCCATGAATTTGCATGTGCAGGGTCGGCGCCATTGAGCGAAATATCAACGTCGGCCGGAATTAACAGGAAATGAGGCAACATAGTGCAATGTCAAATAACGAAAGGAAATAGCAAATTTTTTACAGTCACATACCTTTTTTATTGCGAAAAAATAAAGTTTTTAATGGAATGGAAGAATCAGTAAAAAATATACAAAAAACGTGCATTGAACTTAATTGGCACTAAAAGCAATTAAAATAGTTCAATGTCAATGGCAGTTGTCAAGTGTGAGGCTAGTTGGAGCGTTTGCACTCAAAGTGTTCGGTGCTCGTTGTGTGTGTGTGTGTGTTTATAGTCAGAGAGAAAAAATGCTGCACGTGAATGTTGTTTGAAATTGCGCCTAAAAATATTAAAGTATTTAAACACAAAATTGAAGAATTTATTAAAACAAAAAATTGAAGATTTTTTTTAATGAAAATTGAAGATTTTTTAAAATATAAAAAATTTAAAATTTTTTAAATATAAAAAATTGCAAATTTTTTGTAATAAAAAATTGAAGATTTTTTTTAAAATAAAAAACAAGATTTTTTTAAATAAAAATTAAAAATGCTTAAATAAAAAATATAAATTTATGTTGTAAAATATAAATATAAAAAAATATATAAAATAAATAAAATATAAATATAAAATATAAATATAAAAATATAAATATAAATATAAAAATATAAATATAAATAAAAAAATAAATATAAAAATATACAAAATTTTGTTAAAATTATAAAACTATTGGGTTGTGAAAAAATTTGTATTTAAAATTTTAAAGAATTATTTTATAATAATTTAAAAATAAAAAAATTGTGTTAAAATTAGAAAATTATTAGTTCGGCCCTTCTTGTTCGCTTGAATTTAGAAAATTTTAAATTTAAAACGTTCATCTACATCTGGCAACTGTTTGCTTTTAAATATGTAATGATTTGTTTTAATTGTAAATAAATCAGCTGATTATTTGAGAAAATTTTACTAAGAATAATGAGTTGATTTCAAAGTCAATGCAAAAATATAAATTAAAAAAAAATATAAAAAATTTTGTTAAAATCATAAAACTGTTGGGTTGGGAAAAAATTTTTATTTAAAATTTTAAAGAATTATTTTAAAATAATTTAAAAATAAGAAATGTGTTAAAATTAGAAAATTATTAGTTCGGCCCTTCTTGATCGCTTGAATTTAGAAAATTTTACATTTAAAACGTTTATCTACATCTGGCAACTCTTTGTTTTTAAGTATGTAATGATTTTTTATTAATTGTAAATAAATCAGCTAATTATTTGAGAAAATTTTACTAAGAATAATGCGTTGATTTCAAAGTAAATGCAAAGATGAGTTTAGAAAAAATAAAAATAAAAATAAAATTAAAAAAATTAATACAAAATTATTTTAAAATTTGTGCTTTCTATGGCAAAGGTACTCTATTCCAACCAACTGCTAGGATGTGGTTCGCTTGAGTTTGTTCTGAAAACATTGAAGTAAAAGATGCTCCTCGCTCTGGCCCACCTACCACCAAAACAATTCATGAAAGTAATTGATAAGAGTCACGAAGCCCGTTATGTGAGCATTTACAACACCTCTAAGGAACTGAGTATCAACCACAGAACAGTTCTAAGCCATTTGCATCAAGTTGGTTTTAAATAGAAGCTCAATGTTTGGTTGCCTCATGAATTAAGTGCAAAAAATGTAATGGACGCAGTCTCCATAAAACCCATAAAACGGGTTAAATAGAGCCATTTGGAAAACAGGTAATAAACAGTGCATCACGTACGGCAATTTCGTTTGAAAACGGTTGAGGTTGACAAAACATAAATTTCCAATAAACGATGCCAAAACAGGAATTGACTTCCTTGTCATCAACAAAAGGATTCATTTGACAGGCTTAATTTGAATACCGAAAAAGCCTTCGACCTCATTGTGAATCACTGTTTTGCAGGGATTAATTTTCTTGTCGTCTTGTTTTCTTTGACAGCGCTGTGTGCTGTGTGTGGGACTAGAAGAGCATCATCCATTAGTATCATTAACGTTTGGCCAAACCATTGATTCGAATCTCTACTGCCAGCAGTTAATGCGATTGAAACAGGAAATTGAATTAAGATGCCGGAAGTGATCAACAGGAAAGGTGTTGTGTTTCATCATGACAACATTTTAAAGAGACATTCGTTGGGAAGTTGTGGGTGTTACAGCCGGGATTAATAATAAGATAGGTGAGGCTGTGTGTTTGAGAGACTACATGGGCATCATTCATCATTGCAGTAGTCTGGCTAAATCATTAATTCGAATCTCTACAGTCAGAAACTAATGCGGTTGAAGCAAGAAATTTGAAAAAAGAGGTCGGAATTGATCAACGTAAAAAGTTTTGTGGTTCTTCATAACAAAACAAGTCCACACACATCTTTGCTGAACTAAGAAAAATAAGAGACTTTGGCTGGGAAGATTTGATAAACGTCAGATTAAAATGGCTCCAAAAGTAAAAAATTAGCCTCAAAAGAAGACTGCGAAAAGCAACAGCAGATAGATAAAAGATAAAATCCTAAAAAAAATTCTACAAAGGGGCAATAATGGAACAGAGTTGATAAGAATAAACAGTATTTGAATAAATAAAATTTTTTTTTAAATTTTTTTATTTATCAAAAAACTAAAAAGTTATAATAATTAAGAAAAAAAATTATATAAAAAAGAAAAAAAATTAAAAAGTTATAATAATTAAAATAAAAAATACCGAACACTTTCCCTCCATTCAATGTTATTTATCAAAAAATTAAAAAGTTATAATAGATATTTACACTTAATAAAAAACATTTTAAAACAAGATATCAATGTCTAATTTATTACTGAAACATTTTTATTATAATACAAATTATTATTTAAAATAGAGCTACAATTATTACGTAAATAATTATGTAAAAAAATTTAATTTTTTAATGAAAAATCACAAGAACAACAAAAGGATTTTAACGAATTTAAAAACAAAATATTGTTTTAATACTCTCATAAATGTTGTTGTGTTTTTATGTTTTTTTAAATCTTTTTTCTGGTTTTTTAAAGTAAATATTGTTTTTTTAAATTAAAAGTTATAACAAAAAATTTTACAACAAAAAAAAAATTTTAAAAACATTTTAAAACAAGACATCAATGTTAAATTTATTACTGAAACATTTTTATTATAATACAAATTATTATTTAAAATAGAATTACAATAATTACGTGAAAAATTATGTAAAAAAATTTCATTTTTTTAACGAAAAATCACAAGAACAACAAAAGGATTTTAACAAATTTAAAAACAAAATAATGTTTTAATACTCTCATAAATGTTATTTTTTTATGCTTTTGTAAATTGTTTTTCTGGTTTATTAAAGTAAATATTGTTTTTTTAAATTAAAAGTTATAACAAAAAATTTTAAAACAAAAAAAAGATTTGAAAAACATTTTAAAACAAGACATTAATGTTAAATTTATTACTGAAACATTTTTATTATAATACAAATTAATATTTAAATTGGATTGAATTGGAATAATTATGTAAGAAAATGTCATTTTTTTTACGAAAATATTGTTTTAATACCCTCATATATGTAATTGGTTTTATTTTTTTAAATCTTTTTTTCTGGTTTTTTAAAGTAAATATAATTTTTTTAAATTAAAAGTTATAACAAAAATTATATAAATTATTATAAACATAGTAATGTTAAAATAATAAATTTTTTATAAGTCATAAAAAATATTTGCTTAAAATGAAATTTTTAAAAATCTATAATTTTTTGGAACAAGTAACAAACAAATTTGTTTATGCAAATTACACTGTACAACACAAAAAAAAAATAACAAGGTTCTGACAACGGATTCTGTATCGGCGTTTTGAAAGTTTACGTCTGAATTTTTTTTAGGGGGGTCAAAGTTTTCCCCTTTTTGCACATTCTTATGGTGAATCGGCATACGAAAACCATGTAACCTTACATTTTAGGTATATGATGGGTTCAGCAATTTGATGTAAAATACTACAAAGAACATTTTTGTGGAGAATTTTAACCCTGTAGCTCCTATTTGTATGGGTCAATTTGACCCTTTTTTCTAAAATGTCAAAAATGTCCTGTAACACAGGACTTTTTAAGGACAACATGTACCGCGAAAATATTCGCCATAAAATTCTACTATAGGTCTCTGAATACATCAAAGCTCAGAAATTAACTTGAACGCCAGATTTAAGTCAAAACTGTAAATGTGTTTAAGTGTTTATTTCAGAACATTGTTATAATTAATCATTTATTATTTAAAATCTATTTTTTTTATAAAATATTATTGAAAATAGATTTATAATTGTTAATTATTATTATTTAATTATTAAATAATTATTAATAATAATAAAATCATACTTTTTAAATAACCTTAAAATTAAAATAGAAATCTACATATTTTTTTAATACTCTTACATATGTTATTGCTTTTTTTGTTCTTTTATTATTTGAAGTTTATATAATTTAAAAACAAAAACATTTTACGACACAATTATAGCAATTTAAATTAATTATTGTTTATTTCATTTCTTTGCCCTCCTTTTTCGTTTACCCATTTTTATCTCCTATAAATAAATGTTCTCTCCAAATTTTACCAATTAACAGAGCGTTAAAAGTTGCTTTAAAAATATTGCAACAAAAACAACCAGATATAATAAATAACAGTTAAAACAAAAACAACAACGTTGTAAGGTCTGCAAGAACGAAGCAAAAGTTTCACTTTTAATGAAATTGTAAAATGTTTGTTAACGTCGGTTGTCTTCTACTCGACAGTCGTAAAATCTAAGCGACGAAAAAGCAAAAAAGCGTAGCGCAATACCTCAGCCATAGCATTTGTCTATTGTGTGTGTGATTGTGTGTGTGTGGCAGCACAACCAACCGTCATCTGTAGAATAGAACACTTGACGCATGGCTTTTTCTTAAATGACTTGTAAAAAGAGGACTAAAAGCAGACGTTGTACTAAGTGGCGCACGTTAACATTTAACCCTTTAGTTGTTGGCAACTGTAGAAAGCACTGGAAATTTAAAAATTGAATTTTTTCACAAAAATTTTGAAAAATTTAAGCATTTTTATGATTGAATAATATCATTTAATACCTTTAAATGATTTTAGTAAATAAAAATTTCGAAGGCTCCTATGCCTTTCTGTTTCAGGCAGAGGTGCTTGCAATACTTGCAACAAAAGATTGTTGTTGTTCGAAGCCGGTGAAAAGGCAGATCTATTTATGTTTGTAGCGACAGCCAACAGCCTTCAACAGCTTTTCAAACACCTGCGCGATAGTCAAGTGTTGAAAATGCAAAAAAAATTATGTCGGTAGATGGGTCCTGCGACACTTAGAAATTGCGGGTAGTGAGACCTCGGACTCCTTGGATTCAAAGGGCTCTGTTTCGGCATTTAGTGGACTTAAATCTCTTGTGTCTCTTTCATCTGTGACCTTTAAAGTCACTTTTAAAAATTGTTTCAACCCATAAGCGAGCATGACAGGCTGAAAGCGATTGCAGGACGAAGTTATGCTCGATGACCAATGACAAACTGAGAGCAGTGCAGAAGGGACTGCAGCCAGTTGGCCAGCTAAATGACGAGCCATTTTCTATGCACAAATCATTTGACAAATGTAAGCACATCTGACTGGGCGAAATGTTCTGCCTGTGGGAAGGTTGACAAGACAGCGTAACACTTTCTCTGTATCTGCTCCGCGTACGCCGAAATCAGATTTTAAACATTTGGCTTTGATTATTTGAGAAGCAATGATGTTTGGGCTTCTTGGCATCACAGGATTTACTCGACATTCTTCGGAGGTCGGAAGAGTTTTAAAAAAGCTTAGCAAAGAACCTCAAGTTGCAGTACAATGAATGACTGTTTTGCCTCCTTGGCACTGCAGGATCTACTCGAACTTTTCCGGAGTGATGGTAGATTTAAAGAAGCTTCAAGTCGCAGTAAAATGAATTTATACTCTGTTTGATTTCTTTGCATGTTAGCCTGTTTCGACAAAAAATTGGAATGGATATAAAAATGTTGTCTGAAAAATTTACTTACTTATAAATAAGTACATATTTCTCAAACTCTTAAGTTCCAACATAGACAATCAATCAGGACAGGAAAATCAATCAAGACAGTCAATCACACACATTGTCTGCACTTGTTGGCCTTTTGCCAGTTGCACAGCAAACACTAAAGTTCCGCTTACTCAAAGAATTTTGCCAATATCTCAAAATTAGACATAAATGTTGAATATTTATTCCTCATTGTAAGTTTCACATAGTAAAAACTTTAAGAAGGACTAAATTCAGTGGTCTCAAAATGAGTGAAACTATCCAGTGGTGCATTCAAGGAAAATCTGTTCGAAGGCATCCTCCAAGTTTCAACAAAATTAGATCAAATTAATATTTGTGAAACCATGATTTAACAAAACCCACTTTTTCTTTCTACCACACCAAGCACATTTCCCTACATTTCACATGCTCTAGAATGCTTTTTATTCATTTCCACACATTTACATTTCTTGCAAAAATTCTTTTTCAGTCACACCTAAAATTTATGTTCGAAAACTTTTTCAACAAAAATAAAAAAACTTTTCAACTAGCGGGTTAATTCGCAACGTAATGCATTGCAACGAAGCGAGAAGCAGATTACAGTGTCAACGGAAAGCCCATTAGCTGCCTGCCCGTAAATTATTAAGAGCCTAGTCACCAGCCATAACTTAAAAGTTTCACTTTCATTGCTTATGCAAAGCCCACGCCCGCAAAAAGAGTACACAAATAGACGCACTCACTCTGAAACCATAGCATAGACACAGGCGCAAAGTTTCTCCTCAACACTTGGCGACAATGAAAAGGGCAGCAACAGCAAAACCAACAACAACAACAACGATTGAATAGCGCAACGTGTTGTTGTCGTCGTCGTCGTCGTCGACCTTCTCATCAATTGTAATCCAACGTGGCAGCGACAAATGCCGAAAGGAATTCGTTTGCGTCGCGCCATCGTAAGGCGTCCTGTTCATTCGGGCATTGGGCATAGGGTAATAGGTGTTGTTATTATTGTTTTTCGAGCAAAGCGGGGGAGGTATTATTTTTTTGTTTTTGGCCCCCAACCAATGGTCGTTGGCTGCCACTTTAGGCGCGTTGTTGTTGTTGCGCTATTGGCAATGGGAAAATTGCTTAGCGTATCGTTTTGATGGGATTTTGTGTTTCAGTTTTTTATGGATTCTGTTATTGTTGTTGTTATATTTATTTTTTGTTGTTTGGTATTTAGAGCAAAGGGTTCCCGTCTACTTGGCCTTTTAACATTTCTGTTTTTTTTTTTTCCTTTCATTTTTTGCATTTGTGGGTGTTATGCTGATTGCTAAAAATGCTGCTTGCTTCCTGCGTTGTTAGCTGACTTTGCAGCACCAGTTGAAAGGATTTATTTCGGTGGTTCGAGCAAAAGATTTATTTGATTGGTGTTGGCATAAGATTTTTCGACATTTTTCCTGTTATTGTTTTGGTGAAATAAATTGAAGCTGAAAGGTGCGCCAGTTGTTTATTTATTAGATTTTTTCTGCGGAAATAATGAGGAGTGATAAGAACATTGATTGACAAATTACAGCATCAACAATTTGAGAGAATTGTGCAGCGAGTTAATTGGATTGAATGGGGTTGCCAGATAATTGCAAATTTATGAATTTCGTTCATTGAACTGTGAATGAGAATGTAGAGGCAAGTGAGAAGCAAGCAAGTAATTGATGAGAAGCATTGAAGCGAAGTGAATTATTGGAGAAAGCTGAGGTAGTGAACGTTGAGGTGAAAGATATTGAAAAGAGAAGCTTGTGGAAGTATTGAAAGCGCAGCAATTCAAGTAAAAACCCAATCGGAGAAGTGCCATAATGTCAAACGAATGCGCGAGGAAAAAATGCACGAGGCAAAGTAAAAAAATGCACAAGAAAAAGTAAAAAACCACGAGGAAAAGTAAAAAAAATGCACGAGAAAAAGAGCAACTTTTCAAATATAGCAAAATAACAAAACGAATAAAAACTATTACATTTGCTGAATTGGCTGAATTACGCTGAAAACGCAAAGCCGCATGACTAATGGGAATTTGTAATGTTGCTGAGTAATTTTGTATGGCATTCCATATTTATAAATTTTTTTCTGCGCGGTGCAAAATAAATGTGTAAATGTCACTGAAAATAATACAAATAAAAAGCAAAGAAAAAATGTATCCAAATGCTGAATTATTGCATCAAAAAATGTTGAAAACTGCAGTAAACCGCAGCTAAATGTGGTTGAATGTTTTAAAAAAAATTCAGAAATGCATAACCATGTTTTTCTCTGGCTGAATAACGCTGAATTTAGATCTAAAAATACTAAAGCTGGCTTTTAATCGTTGCTGAATATGGATTAATGCTGCTGAATGTCATCAAAAAACACTGAATAGCATTAATTTAGAACTAAAAATACTAATAAATGGCTTTTAATTGTTGCTGAGTATGGATTATTTGTGCTGAGTAGCATCTAAAAATGCTGAATAGCATTTTTTACATCAAAATATACTAAAAATGGCATGTCATTGCTGCCAAATATGGACTAAGTCGCTGAACAGCATTGAATAGTCTCAAATAGCGCTAAATAGAATTAATTTAAATCTAAAAATACTAAAAATTGCTTTTAATCGTTGCTGAATATGAATAAATGCCGCTTAATGGCATCAAAAAGCGCTAAATAGCATTTATTTAGATCAAAATATAAATAAATATAAATGTCACTGAAAATAATACAAATAAAAAGCAAAGAAAAAAATTTATCAAAATACATCAACAAATGTTGAAAACTGCAGTATAACGCAGCTAAATATGGTTGAATGTTATAAAAAAAAAATCAGAAATGCATAGCCATGTTTTTCTCTGGCTTAATAATGCTGAATAGTATTAATTTAGATCTAAAAATACTAAAAATAGCTTTTAATCGTTGCTGAATATGGATTAATGCTGCTGAATGTCATCAAAAAGCACTGAATAGCATTAATTTAGATCTAAAAATACTAAAGCTGGCTTTTAATCGTTGCTGAATATGGATTAATGCTGCTTAATGTCATCAAAAAGCATTGAATATCATTAATTTAGATCTAAAAGTACTAAAGCTGGCATTTAATTGTTACTGAGTATGGATTATTCGTGCTGAATAGCATCTAAAAATGCTGAATAGCATTTATTTAAATCAAAATATAGTAAAAATGGCATTTCATTGCTGCTGAATACGGATTAAACTCGCTGAACAGCATTAAATAGTCTTAAGTAGCGCTGAATAGTATTAAGTTAAATCTAAATATACTAAAAGTGGCATTAAATCTCTGCTGAATATGGATTAATGCCACTGAATAGCATCTAATAGCTTTAATTTAGATCTAGAAATATTAGAATTGCTTGCTGAATATGGATTAATGCCCTTAAATGGCATTGAATAGCACTAAATGGTATAATTTTAGATCACAATATTATTAAAAATGGCATATAATCATTTCTGAATATGGACTAATGCCACTGGATGGCATTAAGTAGCGCTGAATAGTATTTATAAGAGGATAAAATACTAAAAGTTACCTTTAGTCATTGCTGTATATGATTAAATGCAGCTGAATGATATTCAATGCGCTAAAGATACAAAGTGAGATGGAAGAAACTGTAAACATGGAATTTAGCCGTTGCTGCATATTGATTAATGATGCTGAATGGCATTTAAAGATTTACAGTAAAATGAGAAAATGGTCCAAAATTTTTTTGTAATGCCTTTAGGACTAACAAAAAATGTTATATAAATGAAGAAAAATGCAGCCTTTTTTTAACATCTGACACGCTGAGTTCCAAGCAGTGTAGCTAAAGTTTGCTGAATGTTGCTGAATAGCATTACGCATGTTTAAACAGCCAAGTATTACCTTCTACCAAGTTTGTGGAAGTTTAATGTACAGAAACATTGGTGTTGGAAGCTGTGTAATACTGAGTAGTACCGACAAAATAAAAAACGCTAAGTATTGTGTAAATTATTTGTAGCGCAGTAAAACATTGCTGAATACTAGTATTAGTATTGAGGGATATTATACGATATTGTGTACTACTGAATAGTGCTGGGGACATTAAAAGAACCAAAATTATTTTTCAATATTTTCTTTAGGGTGCAGGATCATTAAATAGTGCTGAATACTCTAGAGTGCAGCTGAATAAGGCTGAATGCAAGAAAATAATCTAGCTTCAGGTGTTGAGTTATATTTCGGTCCAATTGAGTGGATTTTGAAGTAGCTGAATACTGCTGAATGGTGCTGAATTGCATTGTTTAGTTATAAAATGACTTCTTAGCAATGCTTAGTAAATACATTTTACTGAACGAACAATTACTACGTTAAAATGTAATAGAAGCTGTGGTGAAATATCAGTAATGCTTTTCAAATGTGATTGAATAAACAACTCGAATAGCTAAGAACCCCAAATGCATTACTGTTGTTATTTCGAACATTTGTACTTGTTGGATGAACTCATAAATTCAGCTTCATGACTCATTATGTGCTTAAATACCACAAAAAGCTTACATAAATATAATAATAAGACGCTAAATGGTCTAAATAAGAGACGCTTAATCACATGAAATGTATTTATGCGTTGCTGAATAATGCTGAATGACGCTAAATGAACATCGCTGCTTCATGGACCAACGAATTGGGTCTTGTTGCTTGCCTCTACGTTGTTGGTGCTCATTTAAGGCTATTGAGATTATTTTATAATCATTTCAAAAATTCAACTTTCCCTTTGTTCATCACTTGTTTCTTGCTCAAAGTGCGCACCTGCGTGGATACCAACTGACACTATTAAAAATTCACTCAGTGTCACTTTTGGCGTAGAATGCCAGCATGTTTTTTTTTTGTTGTTTTGTTTTTAGGCTTGAGGCTTGACTGTAAGCATTGAGCCGTGAACGATTTGCAGGTTGTGGCACGTGTTGTACAAGAACAAGAAACTCATCTGCACCAAAAGCAACAACAATGACATCGCAAGCAATGACTATGGCAACACAGCCCAAAGATGGTGGCAATTGTTGTTTTCTGAAATATTGTTGCATACTTTTAGGCGCATACTTTTTAGTTCTTGCCAAAATTTACGCTTCAGGGCAACAATAATGTTGAACGCATAAAAGGAAACAACAACAACTGCCGTAACTTTCATTAGGCGACAGCATAAATTTCTAAAAATTCGGCTGTATTTTATTACTTCATTGGTTGCCATTCCCGTGCAGGGAATAGGGCAGCTAGCTAGTATTTTAAACTTTATATTTTTTTGGGAGTTGAAAAAATTTGCAACATTTTGTGTGTCGAAGTGAAAGCTGGCAAACTTTTCACATTAGCAACACAACTCGTAGGCACACAACAAACGCAGGTGGCAGCAGTCGCGATGTTTGGTGCTTGTGTTAAGTGCTTTTGGTGTTGTATTGTAAAAAAAAAAAAAAAAAAAAAAAAAAAAAAAAAAAAAAAAAAAAAAAAAATGTAGAAGAAATCAAAGCATTTTTCATTTTGAGATTTCAAAAATTTGATTAAATTTCAAAAATATGGGACTTGCAAAAGTCTGGTTTATTCGAACTGTCTGGAATTACTTTGTTTAATATTTATTGCATATGGTTGGGCGCATTAGGAGTCATTTTTGTCAGCAGACCAAACAGCTGCCCACTCTTTGAAATCAATACCATTTGGCAGCCAACGATTTTTCATTATACTCAACATATATTGCATACTTTCGGGCACGCAGGCAGACACATCTTGTTGGCACATAAATATGTTAAGCATTTCCGACCATATTAAAGTAACAGCTCGAAATTATATAAATTTTATTAAATGCGTTAGCAATGCAAAGCGAAAAGGGCCACGCAAATGCCGGCTGGCACCAAATAATGCGAAGAACCTTGTACAGGACATGTCTGACAACGTTTGCGTTTCCTTCATTTATTTCGGTTATCCTTTTCGCTAACGAGCGCAAGCACGACCCCAACAACTAAGCTTGCAGCAAAAAATCAACAACGACGTTTCACTGACCTTTTCTCGCACATTCACTGCGACTGCCTGCTGTTCCTCGTCCTCGCCCCGCCCATATTATTTGTTTTGCTTTTTGTTGTGCGTTTTTGTTTTGCTTTGTTCTCACATATTACTTACTTGGGCATCAAATTTCAACTTCACGCTGTTTGTTCGAATGGGCAGCTAACTGGTTGCTTGTTGTCGCTTTCAACACTGCAGCTCGACTCATTTCCATGATTGTTTTGTTTTGTTTTGTTTTAATGTGAATTCATTGTTCACCATATGCTGCTTTGAGTTTCCCTTCCCTTTGTTTTTTATGCACATTTTGATTTTCTTCTATCACTTGACCCAATTTTTATATGTCACTTTTTATTAGTTGTCAACACAAACAGGCTACAGAAAATTTGCTGCTGTTTGCATAATTTTCATTTGATGCGTCAAAACAATGCTTGCAGCGTTTGCCACACGCTGTGGCACATTAAATAAAAATGTGCCAAGGTTCACACCAGCAGCGTCAACAGCACAGCCACATCAAAATGCTTGCGGCATCAAACGTCAAACAACAAAAAGAGTTGCCAAAAAAAAATCGAGCAACTGCAGCGTTACAAATGGCAACAGGGGGTACGGCGCCAACACCTTTAGGGCATAATGCAAATAATAAAAAGACAATGCACCAGCACGTTGATGCCGTGCACAAAGCGAAGGAAGTAAAATCGGCCAGCGAACAAGACAACGGAAATCATTAGCCTCAGCAGAATGCGGCATGAGAAAAGGTCAACTGCTTTGGGACAATATTGTGCACGCTTCTTCACTTTTGAAAGAGTTAAATTTGGTTGAGTAAAACAAAGTGAAGACAGAAAGGACACTCTACTAAATTAGTCATTAAAAGCAACCAAAATAGTAGATGGCAAGATTTGAAGCAATAAATTTGTAGACTATGAAGCAGACGCACGTAGAGGAGTGAATGTTGTGGCGTTAGAAAGTTAATGAGATCACATAGAGGGAGGAGGAAGAAGGCTGAGCTGATATTTGAAAAAAGTGACCAGTAGAATAAAAGGCGACAAGGACATATCAAAGAAGTTATTGAACATTTTATTGGCCAATAGTAAAACTTAATCTAAGTAGGTTTGCTTACTTTAGTGTATAGGGTTAAATATCACATGACGTGACAGATATCACCGTACGACAAAAATTAAAAAAATTTTTCACACCGGATGAAATCCATATAAGCGTGAAATTAGAGACCCAACATAGTTATACTGCGTACTCAGTTTTTCATTTTTACATCCTTTGTCCTTTTAAAAGGACTTCACAATTTTGAAGGTTATAAAAAATAAAAAAAAAATATATAAAAATACTTAACCTCGTTAGAATATAGCGATATGTATATTAAATGAAAGAGGAAAGGCTCAAGAATTTAAATAAAATTAATTTTCTATCTATTTGTAAAAAATGGATACGAAAAAGGTCCTTTGAAAATTTTAATCCCTTATATCCTCGAAAATTTATATAGAATTTTCTTGAAAATTAAGTATGTTAAAACCCAAAATCTCCTTGATCACGTGTCATAATTTCATTACTCTAGCTTTATTGGTTCGAAAGTTATTGAAAAAAAAGGCGGAAGCTGCAATTCTAATGAAGTAAAAAAATTCGAATTTATTTGAGTATTAGTATTTTAAATAGTAAAAAAGATAATAAAAAGATACAAAATCAATGAAGCGAGAACTTCTTGGGACTGTATTTCTGTAGGAGTTTCATATAGCAGAAAGCAAAAAAAATGTCCTTTATCTTTCATGCACTTCTCCTGAACTCACTTAGGAAAACAAGGCTTTACTTGAGTGAATTCTTCTTCGACAATATAGTCGATCTAGCCAATAGAACTACTCATAGTCTCCTTAACATTGTAAGAAATCTAGACCTCTTGAGTTGAGGGACCTGAATACAAATTATTATGGTATCAAAAAGGATGCCTATGGTCCTATTTTTGACCATACATACTAGGAATCGAAACTAGGGCCTCTGTGTGAGTGAGTAAGCGTGCATTACCCGCTGAACTATCGGGGGTGCATAGTAATTTTGCAAGAATTATCGCAGAGATGGTTCGAGGCAATGCTAGAATGTTCGAGAAGGAGTTGCGCTGCGGGCAGGTAAGTATAAAAGGTAGCCGCCGGGAATGGTACTGATAGTCAGTTTCGTTTTGACAAGTAATGCTGGATGGATATGGATAAGAAAAGTTAAGAATCAATGACACGAAAGTGAAGTGACTTGGAAAATTGCAAATAAACTGAACTGTGTTAAGAAAATTAAGTGTGCTTCATTTTGGCACAATTCAGTGATACGAACTTTTCAACAATTCACTGATAATAAAAGTAATGCGATTAGTGAATCATTGACATGAAAGTCAAGTGACATGAAAAATTGTAAATAAACTAAACTGCGTTAAGAAAATTAAGTGCGTTTTATTTTGGCATAATTCAGCGATACGAACTACGCCCGTGTTGATCAACAGATTAAAAGTTCAGAACAATATTTGATGACGAATCTTTGCTCAGCTGAAATAATCTGCAATATTTTTTACGGTATCTCAATAAAAATGCACTATTAAAATTTTATAAAATTTTTTCTATGCAATTGGTAGCTTTGAAATTTCAGAGTTGTTATTTATGATTCTTAAAATGCACTAAAAATGTAATGCACCACAAAGGAAGAACGCTTTATGATTGTGAAAACAATTGATTTATTAGAGCGTTGATTTCCAAATCGGTCATTTCCCGAAATTCTAATGTCAATTGACCACCAAGATTGCGATTAATGCAATTTAATGCCGTGTGATTTCTTTCTTTGGTCTATGCGCATAAACTGCAAGCAATTAATGAGCTCAAAAGAAGAAATCGATATACTCATAAAACTTGAGACTATATATAGTAAAACTGCATTTTGAGTTTTTCTCTCTCATGTCAGCACTTTTTTTAAAAGGACTTTGCAATTTGAAGAACATGGACATTTTAAAGAATTATTTAAAAAATTGAACGCAATGTATACTTTCAGCAGCAACAATTGCGTTTTAAAAGCTCATTGAAAATCTCACTTATAACATTAAAAAATTATGTTCAAGATGCCTAAAAATATGCTATAAGAGATATCGAAATAAATGCAAATAAAAAAAGTTGTATAAATATATCAACAACTAGACAGTAGCCCATACATTAAACACCATTTTAAATTATGTTACAAGACACTTTTATTGCCATTAAAAGTTAAAAAGATTTCTATCACGAAATTTATCCAACTTGGTGCGCATTAATTTGAATACTTTTACTTTAAATTTCGACCGATTTTTTTGCAGTACTTCCAGCCGCATTCTGTCCAAAGCTTTCAAAGATTGAAATTTACAGCTACTTTCTTGAGTCTAATCTACCTAATTGCAGTTGTTGTAGGGCATAAAGATATCGTAAAACTGGTGACTGCTTAAAATTTGCTATTTAAATTTTTGTACACAAAAGCCAAAAAAGTAAATTACACTCAGCACACAGCAAACATAACTGCGCCTAAAGTAATGTTTTAATTAAATTGTTTTTTGTTTGTTTGTAAATACAAAAAAAAAGATGTTTTAAAATGCAAACAGTGTAAGAACGTTTGTGCATGCAACACCTCACTTGACACTAATTTAAAGCAAATAACTTGCGAGATTTCACGACCTTACGCCGAAAAGTAGGCAACAAAACAGACGAATTTCCTTAGGTAATATAATTACAATAAAAATAATTAAATGCAAATATTATTAACTATCCTAAGGAGCTCTAAATTAAGCAATTTAAGCTTTTTTAAAATAACGAACTTTTGAAATAAGAGCCATGAATTTTTAGCGTTTGCGCAGCTACGAAAGAGGATTGACATATAAAGTGTAAGACTTTACTCTTCTTCTTCTCTTAACCCATTTTTTACCGCCCCTAGATCCCGTGGACCGATTTTGAAAATTTTCATAACACAGCCTATTTAGAGCCTCCGTATGCCATTTCTGCTTTCAAAAAAATGAAAAAAATTTTTTTTTTGGACTGGAGCAGATGTGATTTTTAAGACACGTTGGCAAAATACGTAAGCCAAATTCGGAAAATTACACATTTTTCAAGTTTAAGTTACTGTTTCTTTTTAACTACGCATCGAAAGTAGTTGCAACCAAGGAGAAAGTTGAATATAATGCGATTCCCGTGTTTTTAAGGACACACCAAAATATTTCAAGCTAGAACACGCTTAAAACTTTAGAAAACTGAAAGTTTCATAATTTGTATGTCAACTTTGTTTTTTTGGTAAGAAGTATTAAGTGTTTTATTAAAAACAAAAATTCATTTTGTATTAAAAAAAAAAATTTTTTAAAACCCTTAAAAAAGGTGGTCCTGTTTATACCAGTTTTACACTAAGTGAAACCCTAAAATTCGGAAATAGTTGTTCGCAGTTTGAAAGCCAATGAATGTAGTTTTCCGATAATGTAAAAATATTTAATATGCGTTAGAAACTGTTATTTTCAGAATTTTTCAAAGTTGCCGTGTCTTTAAAGACACGGCGGTAAAAAATGGGTTAAGGAATCAATAATTGCAGTACAAGTCGGTGTAAGGGTTCTAGTTTTTCAACATGTCCACCCATTTGGTAGTCTACCGTGACGACAGCAGCGATTGGGTTATAGAAGTTTCCTTCTAGATTGAGTAGTTGTCTTGATGGTCTTTTTTTTGTTAGTGGCCCAGTTTGTCTGAAAATGTTTGACAGCTGTGTTCTTGCGTGTTTTATTTCATAACACAATGAGACCTTTGGGACATATGAAGAGTATATAATGGGCCCTAGAAGTACCAGTTAGAGCTCCTGTTACGAGTTGGCATACAAATGATGGGGGAGAATGTGGATGGTGCTAGGAAACTGCAGCATAATTGGGTACTCCATCTAACCCAGAAAAGAACGAGGTCCCTAAGTGACTAAGTCACAATCTTTAGACAGCTGAACAGAACCGAACCATGAGCTCCAAAGTCTCCCTGACATCAATTCCATGATGCCAATTTTTTACACATATTCAAGCAGCAATTATAGCTTTAAATTATGACACAACAACAACAAAAAAACTATAAAATTTTGTTTCAAACCAAACGCAGCCTCAGCAATATCAAATATCAATCGAATTAAAAAAAAATGTGCCATGAAATTGAAAATTTCTCATTACTTCCATATTGGTTATCACTAACCGCTCCCATTAAATACCACAAAAATATTGTCACATCTTTTTGCCTTCCCATATTTATTACTAGTTAGGACCAATTTTCTAATTTATGTTTAAAGCCATTTTCACTCTTAGCCAAACTTCATTACGCTTATCAAAATGTCGGCCAGCAATTTTGCTTGTTAACAACGTGAATGCGGTTGCCAGCGCTCGATGGCCTTATTGCGCATTACGTAATCGGCAACGTTCGGTTTGCGGTGACATGCTCGGTCACAAATTTCACGTAATACACTTTTAATGATAAATTTCGTCATGGCCAAGATTGAACTTGTATATGACTTTGACGCTGTGCGAGTATTTAAACGTAATTAGACTAATTTGTTGGAATTTCATGAAAGGACTAAGTGCAGAAAACTGTCATTCAATACACGGAAACTGAAATGTTTGTGTAATGTTGTCCGATGCTTAGCTAGAAAATTGTGTATGGAAGATTTAAGTTTAAAGAGTTTATGCTTTAAGTTTAAGAGTTGAAGGCAGATTGTTTGAATGTTATGTAAATGATTTTGTAATATTTTATGGTTATGGTAACTGCGTAAAATTTATATAAAAATATAATAAGTTATTACTTAATAATTGTAATAATTTAAGGATGACATTATTTGTTAATATTGAAAAAGATTATGTGTCAATAATTTTAAAAAAATAGAGAAATAACAGTTTTAAAAATGCTTTGGACCAATCGAAAATTTAAAACCATTTCCAAATAGGTAATTCAGAACTCTATAAACTGGCTTTAAAATGCGGGAAATATTTTAAATTGAAGTAATCAAATGCTTCAGCTTTTGTTTTATTTTCTAAAAAAAACTAAAATGTTTGCTAAGGGTCAAAGTATCGAAATGTGTAGACAAGAAAATGCCTGAAGATGACTTAGATGACTGAATGTTATTCAAAAACAAAGTCATAAGCTTAAACGCTCTAAGGTTAGGAAACATTTAGGAAATATTTTCTTGAGCCCAGCTTAATGGGTCCAAATACATAATAATACAAATTTTTGTTAGAAGCTGAAAATTTGCTTTAACCCAATTTGTTAAAAGCCAAGCTTAGAAGATTAGAAAAAATACATAACATTAATAATTAAGTCTGGAGGCTGAAAAGTTGCTTCAGCCTAAATGTTGCAATCTAAGCTTAGAAGATTAGAAAGACTTATCGTTTACACTACAAGCTAAGTCTAGCAAAAACTATGGTATTCAGCATGCTTGAGTCCAGCTTAATCATTCGAATAACTTAAAAAATGTAGGCGAAAGTTTGCAACACAGAGCTCGTGCGCAATGTTTAGGGGTTTAAACAGTTTAGATTTTATATTAAAGACCAGGGTGAGCTTAGCTATGAAGTTTCGAATGCCCTAACTTAGTTCGATGGTTTGAAATACATATATTAAAAAATCTAAGTTAATTTAAGGAGACTCAGAAAATGCTTTGAGTAGACATTGTGGAGTTTGCAAGACAAGTGTAAAATTTAAAAAAATTTAAAAATCAAAGGCCAAATTTGGTTAAGACTATCGAATTTTTAAAACATAAGCCTAGCTTAGGGGTTTTAAATATATTAAAAAAATTTAGGTAGAACCTCAAAAGTTGCTATGAGTATGCAATGCAGAGTTTTCAAGCCAAGTTTAGGAGTTTCAAAAATGTTAAAATTGAAACCAAAGCCAAGTAAAGCTAAGGCTATGGAATTCAGGATACTTGAGCCCAGCTTAGTGGTTTTAAATATATTAAAAAATTAAGCTAGAAGCTTAAAAGTAGCTATAAATATGCAAAACAGATTTTTCAAGCCAAGCTTAGAAGTTTGAAAAGTTATAAAATTTTTACCAAAAGCCAAGGTTGGTTAAGACTATGAAATTCAGAATACTTAAGCCCAGCTTAAAGGTTTTCAATCTATTTTAAAATTAAGCTAGAAGCTCAAAGTAGCTATAAGTATGCAAAACAGAGTTTTCAAGCCAAGCTTAGAAGTTTGAAAAGTTATAAAATTTTTACCAAAAACCAAGTTTGGTTAAGACTATGAAATTCAGAATACTTAAGCCCAGCTTAAAGGTTTTCAATATATTGTAAAATTAAGCTAGAAGCTCAAAAGTAGCCATAAGTATGCAATACAGAGTTTTAAAGCCAAGTTTAGGAGTTTGAAAAATGTTAAAATTTAAACCAAAGCCAAGTTTGGCTAAGGCTATGGAATTCAGGATACTTGAGCCCAGCTTAAGGGTTTTAATTATATTAAAAAATGAAGCTAGAAGCTCAAAAGTAGCTATAAGTATGCAAAATAGAGTTTTCAAGCCAAGCTTAGAAGTTTGAAAACTTATACAATTTTTACCAAAAGCCAAGTTTGGTTAAGACTATGAAATTACGAATAGTTAAGCCCAGCTTAAAGGTTTTAAATTTATTGAAAAAATTGAACTAGGTTCAAAATTAGCTATAAGTATGCAATACAGAGTTTTAAAGCCAAGCTTAGAAGTTTGAAAAGTTATAAAATTTTTACCAAGAGCCAAGTTCGGTTAAGACTATGAAATTCAGAATACTTAAGCCTAGCTTAGTGGTTTCATGCATTTTATACAAAAAGCGGTTACATCAGCATTTTTTTATATTTATTAATTTATTTTCGGGCTTTCATAACCTCGAACTGGATTCCTACGACTTACGGCTTTACATAATATGTAACTTTTCGATGAGCACAATTATGCAAAGAAGATTATTTATTAGAGTAATTTTACTCATTGAAAACTATGACTTAATGCAACCATGACTTGCATATGTAGCATTAAAAAAATTAAAATTTTCATGCCATCAACATTTCAATTAGCTTAACTTCACACCTCAAAACAGCGCTTAATGAGTCAAAACAAATTTAATGGCAATTAAATTGCCATCAACATTTTCATTAATTGTTTTTCGAAAACAAAACACGAAAATGCGTTCAACCGCCAAAAAATAATAATATTTACACATTATTGTATTTGCAATAAACGGCAATAAAATACCGAAAACATGCCAATTGACGCTAATGTTGAAATTTGAATTGCTAATAAATGCAGTGTTTATGTAGCAAAACAAAGTCACAAAAACAACAATAATAACAGCAACAGTGGCCATGTAAAATCAACAGAATTTGCAGCAAAGAAACTAAATCAAACTTTTTGCTTTTTTCGGTAAAAAAATGTGTGTGTGTGTGTGTGTGTGTTTGGGATAAATTTAAGCATTACCATAAATTGCGCTCAGAACTGTAAAAAGTTTCTATGCAGCATAAATGCGTATAAATGTATGACAAAAACAACAGGTGGGAACAACAGAAATAATGCAATAGCAACAAAAACAACAACAACAAAACGCCAACACAAAACAACTGTCAAAATTGTCGCCACAAAAATTTCATAAACATGGCGAACGCAAATCGTGAGTAGTGAGCCGCGCGTCGCCTAAAAGCAGGCCACAAAATGGCGCTGACAATAAATAAAGTTTTTGTTTATTTGACAGCACGCGCCGCCACAACAGTGAAATGTGCATGTTACATCCTCCACTCCTCCTACAATTTGTTGTTGTAGTGTGTTGTATCGTCTGAGCAGTGGGCGCATAGCAACAATAGAGATTTATTGCAACTGTTAAGTGAAAAATGTTTAAAAATAAAAATGCCATGCCCAAAAATTATGCAATTTCTTGTTTTTATTGTTTTCTTTTGTTTTGCGCACTTTATTTGTTTTACTTTGTTTTGCTTTGTTGTTGGCATAAATTACAGCAACTGCAGCAATTCACATTGTTGGTTTTTTGTATCTTGCAGTTTGGGGAATTTCCAGCATTGTGAGCAGCTTTTCCTGGGGTGTTTATAATTTATGAGCGACAGTCGACCGGATTTAAACGACTGGACGCTGTTGTGACCGGCAAAAATCAACAGCGAACACAAAGCAGCAAACAAACAAAACAAAACTCAGAATAACTTTTAACTTAATTTAGCTTGACTTTTCTTCATCATCTTCTCCCCACACCTTCTCAGCATTGTGTGTTGTTTTTGTGTGTGTGTGTGTGAGTTGTTGTCTCCTTTGTTGCCGTTGTCGATTGTTAATTCTAAATGCCAACAACCCGCCCGTGCTTCTGCTAAAAATGAAATATTTATACGTTATTGCATACTTTTGGGCGTTAGCCTCCTTTCGTTTGTCTTGTGCGCTGTTGTTGCGTGTTTGTTGGTATATTAATTTTTTTTTTAATTTGTGGCATTTTTGTGCCGTTTTGTTTACCTGTTGCTAACGTATACTGAACGTTGGGGTAGAAATTACTCTTCGGAGAATTAAAAGTTTGGCCAAATTGGGCCACTACTATCTGACACTTTATGACGATTGTTTCAAGTTTTATTTTGCCTCATAACAACTGATGGCAATTAAATATAAAAGTAAACTAAAAATACATGAACATTTTTTAATTATTAAGTGCAACAAGATGTTGGAGGAGCAGGGCTTTGTTCGGAACCATCTGTCAGACAGTCATACCGGCTCCTCTGCAGCATATTCCATGCGGAGTTGAATGACTTGAGGGAACCGAAGAATTTTTAAACATTACACCGTGCGACAAAAATTAAAAAAAATTTTCACACCGGAAAAAATCCATATGGTCGTGAAACTAGAGACCAAACATAGTAATACTGCGTACTCAGTTTTTTATTTCTACATCCTTTGTCCTTTTAAAAGGACTTCAAAATTTTGAAGGGGATAAAAAATAAAAAAAATATAAAAAATACTTAACTTCGCTAGAATATGGTGATATGTATATCAAAAGAAAGAGGAAAGGCTCAAAAATTTAAATAAAATTAATTTTTTATCTTTTTGTAAAAAAAGGATATGAAAAAGGTCCTTTAAAAATTGTAATCCTTTATATCCTTGAAAATTTATATCGAATTTTCTTGAAAAGTAAGTATGTTAAAACCCAAAATCTCTTTGATCACGTGTCAAAATTTCATTATTCTCGCTTCATTGATTTTGTATCTTTTTATTATTTAAAATATTGATACTCAAATAAATTAGAATTTTTGTACTTTATTAGAATTGCAGCTTCCTCCTTTTTTTAATAACTTTCGAACTAATAAAGTTAGAGTAATGACACGTGATCAGGGAGATTTGGGGATTTAACATACTTACTTTTCAAGAAAATTCGTTATAAATTTTCAAGGATATAAAGGATTAAAATTTTCAAAGGACCTTTTTCATATACTTTTTTTACAAATAGATAAAAAATTAATTTTATTTAAATTTTTGAGCCTTTCTTCTTTCATTTGATATACATATCGCCATATTCTAGCGAGGTTAAGTATTTTTTATATTTTTTTAATTTTTTATCCCCTTCAAAATTTTGAAGTCCTTTTAAAAGGACAAAGGATGTAGAAATAAAAAACTGAGTACGCAGTATTACTATGTTTGGTCTCTAGTTTCACGCCCATATGGATTTTTCCCAGTGTGAAAAATGCTGTCGTACGGTGTTATAACCCAACGAGGCTCTACAATCAACTTTTGTATTGATAGAGCATGCAAAAATCATGCAGTGGAAGTTCAATTTTAAAACATCCTTTTCTTCATTCACAGAGTTGCAGCTACGATAGTGGGAAGCCCAGCAGTTGGTTGTGCTTTTTTATGGTTCAGTGACGAGAACTGCTACAGTCGAAGCAATCATTTCAGGCGCCAAGAATAGCAGCCATTTTCCTTCCTACGGTCCAATGAACCACTAGAGTCGAGGTGAATGGCGATTTGGTTCTCCTATTTATGGTTTAGTTCAGGTAAGGTTTTTCTGGAGGCCCTAAAAGTGCGTTAATGTTGAATTTGACACCAATTAATTCAATTATGTCCAGTCGGAAATTTTTCTGTTACCAGGAACCCATTTCAGATGAACCTTTCTTCACTAAGATAAATCATGCAGAGCTGCACGGCATCTGGCAACCAGTTCTGAAGAGGTGTAAAGCAATAAATAAATGTTCTCAGCTCTCGAGCAGCAAAGAAAAAGCGGGTTGAGCAGACTCTGCTGCGTATCTCTGAGAACTAAGGAAAAAGCAAAACTGGGGCTTATTCCCAATTATACGAAACTCCTACTCAAAGAGGTCCTTGTAGGAAAATTTGAGAGATCTGGGCGGAAAACTAAGAAAGAAGACAAACTTGACGTGGGTGAATTTATTCACATTTTAAACTGTAAGTAACACGTTCCACATTCCTCAAAGAAACTAAGAAGTTTGAGAGGAGTGAGGACCTCTAATTCCTTCTATGACCCCCCTCTTTTATCTATGTTTTTCTTCTTCCACATATCTTTCCATTTGGTTATAACTGAGTGCTAAGAATGACTTGCAGTCTTCCTGCCCTAACATCACATATGAAGATATCAATAAAATTAAATTCAAATAAATGTTATCTTCATTCTCTTAGTAGATATACCGCAGACTATAAAATTCATGCGTTACTTTATATAAATCAACGCAATAGACTTCAGTGCAGCTATAAAAACTCTCCAACTCCTAAAATCACACTAAACGTTCATTACCAGCAACATTAGGCGCACACATTGATTTTATGTAGCATTGAGTATATCCAGCAGGCGCAGAGAAATAACGCCGAAATGGCGCATAAAAAATACATCTATCATAAGAATCATAAAAGCGCTCGCACCCATCGTCTAGGCGCTAAAAATGGCGCGTAAAGGTTTGTTTTAGTGTTCACACACTCACTCACTCACACAAACACACACACACATAAGTAAAAGCGGACATTCCGAATTTCATGGGCCTTTTGTTTCATGCACCCAACTCGCACATACACACACACACACACACACACATAGATGAACGTTTTATGCTTCGCAAGTGATTTAACGCATTAAGCTTTAAATATATCACACCAAAGTGAGAGTGAGAGTGAGAATGAAAGAGTGTAATAGAGAGAGAGAGAACAAATACGGTGCAAATAAGGCAAATTTGTATGCGTGTGAACTCCCATAAGTATGCTACATTTGCTTTTAATAAAAAATTTCGCACAACTGTGCGCTGTGAACGTGTATTTAGTATTTTTTATGCACTACACTGTGCAACAAAATGAAGTATTTATGAACACGATTTAGAATTTTTTACGAAAATATCATAAATCATTTGTTTAGTTTTATTTGAGATATTTTTTAACCCAAAAAATATCAAAAATTGTTTGCCCAAATAACAAAAGTCGCCTAATGAAGCATTTTTTTTTATCTACAGTGCCTTTCATATGAGCACACATGACTTTTCCACAGTGTCACATGCCACAGCAAGGCATCAAATATGTTAAAAAAACAATAGCAGTAAAAATATCGTATGAAAAATTTTCTCGTTCATTTTCGTTACATTTTTAAGGTCGATGTGTGTTGGTTTGATTTTGGGTTGTGGGCGCTGTGTGCTGCTTCAGCTATAAAATTTTATGCATAAATTATGCGCAGCCAAAAGAAAGATTTAGTAGCTATGCTATGAGCAAACAACTAAAGAAAACGAAATGCAAAAAATAAACACAAAAAATTGCGCAAATTTGCATAGCGTATTTAATGCAGCTGAAGCGCAAGTTAACCACATTTTTTTAATAAATGTATCTCTAGCTGCACAGCTCATGCTGTGCTAGATGTCTTAAAGCATGTCTGTCCTTAATAAAAGCAACAAATTGCAATGCAAATGTGGCAAAACTAAAGCGAGTAGAGCCAGCACAGGTACCACAGGGCGTATGCGCAACATATGTGGGCGCTCTAGCGAGTCTGCATTGTGGCTGTGTGTGTGCGTTTATGTGAACTTGATATAAGCCGACTTGGCTAGACCTGCTTGTGGTTATTTACGCTTAGCAACAGCCTCATAAGCCTCGTAAGTGTATTCACAGCCTTCTTGGCTTATTCTCCAATAACCACAAAGTACCCAAACTTAATTCCTCTACCTTAATTTCCACTAACTATTTAAGCAAAAATTTGTTATATTTTTATATTCATTTTTGCTGTCATTTACATGCGTGCATGTCAACTTGTTTACTTGTTCTATTATGGGGGTTTTCTGCATAAATAGGCGCGCCATGCGACATTTGGCTGTGCCGTGCCTAAAAGTATGCACGCGCAAAAATTATAAATGACGATGATGCGATAAGTTGTGGCTTGTTTGTCGCTGCCAACTGTCTGTCTGTTTGTGTATTTTTCTGTTCGTTGCCCCTTGTTGTTTGTCTAGCCCCGTTTGTGTTGCTATTTGCGTGCGTTTCTTCGCTTTGCTACAAACTACGTCATTGCACTCATACATGTCATTGCACTCCTTGTCATTGACGTTGCCGTCACCCGTTGACTATATTTTACTTTGTCGAGTGTTTTTGAAAGAATAATTTTTTTATTTATTTTTTTCGGTCATGTATCTACGTTTTGTAGACATCTGCTTTGAACTGTCAACAAAATTAAAATTAAAAAGAAACTGAATTTTATAGCTTTAGTTGGGCATTGTTCTAGAACAATAAAGCAAATATACAGTAAATGAGAAATAATTTTTTTATTTTAGAATTCATCACTTAACTGCACAGTACTAAGGAAATATTTTTTATTTTTTAACCTTCGATTTCACATTTGTGTACAGTTAATTGTTTGAATGGGAGAAATAATTTACATATTTTATTGTGCTCATTATTGTTGCATACATTAAGGCATTTTTGACAATGTCCTTAAAGTGTTTCCCGAGAAATTTATAACATACTAGCAGGGCCCCAATGCACTTTTCAAATTGAATTATTTTCTGAGATCGGAAGATATCGGAGGATGTAATTACATTATCCAACAAAGAAAGAATGATTCCTAAAATAAAAAAAATCCAGGAACATACTTTTACATGCTTTTGAGATATTTTCCTCTAAGTTTTGCCAATTTTCAGATTTTTAGTTTAGAAAAATATTTTAAATTAAAAGTGAAGTAAAAGCCTCAGCTTTGCAAATTTTGAGAGAACATTAAAAGCGAAAATGGCCACATCATTTCTTAATCTATGATATATTGAAAGTTTTAGCAACTTGTAGCTAACCATATATGTTTACGATTTTTTTTACTCAATAGGCTAAAAAACAGAAAACATGTGTTTAAATTTTTTTGTGAAAAAAGTTTCGATTTTGAGCCGCTTTTGCACACACACTAATTAATTTTAGCACAGATTTTTTTGGGTTTTCTTAGTTGGAGTTTTACCTTTCAAATGACATCAAAATCTTTAAATTCTGAGACTATAAATTTTTTAAATTTTGTTTATGGAACGAATCACTGTGCAATGGGCCCAATAAATCAATTCTTCATACAACACTGTATGGGCGGTGCCACGCCCTTTTATGCAGTGTTCAATCCATTCCTCCAGTCGAAGGTTGCAACCCAGTTGCATTGATGTGCGATATGCAAACAATTTACCACGAATCTTGTCCAACGCAAATAAAATTTTACCAATAGAATGACAGATCTATGGGACGACAGTATACAAAATTTCAATGCTATTCGACTTAAAATTCCAAAGCTATTCGACATTAAAAATTTGGTTTGTATGGGCGGTGCCATGCCCCCTCGTCCAATACCCACCCCATTCCCGATGTCGAAGGACACGTCTAAATCGTAAGTCTATGCCAAATGTCATTGATGTGTGACCTGTAGTTCCAAAGTTATTCAAAACATTTGTGTCGCTTGAAAAGTGCCACGCCTCTTGTCCAACGCTCATATATTTCTTCCACTGGAACGACATGCGTAAGCCATGACACTGTGCCAAATTTCAATGCTGTGTGACTTATAATACCGAAACTATTCGACATTAAAAATTTGGGTTGTATGGGCGGTGCCATGCCCCCTCGTCCAATACCCACCCCATTCTCTTTGTTGAAGGGTATAATTAAATCATAAGTCTGTGCCAAATGTCATTGATGTGTGACTTGTAATTCCAAAGTTATTCAAAACATTTGGGTCGCTTGAAAAGTGCCACGCCCCTTGTCCAACTCTTATGAAAATTTTCCAGTGAAACGACTCACCTAAACCGTGGCCTTATACCAAATTTTAATGCTGTCCCACGTATAATTCCAAAGATATTTCAAATTACAAATTTAGGTTATATGGGAGGTGCCACGCCCACCTGTTCTTTACCAAGATTTAGTCAAGCCGAGCATTCCGTGAAAGGTTCAGTTGAATTGGCCGGCTACGTTTAGTGTCAGACAGACATTCATTTTTATTTATCTAGATTTCTGACCATCTCTGTCATAAAGTGTCACTATTTAGTGACGTGAATATTTGAAGTCATTTTGTAGAAAAATATTAAAAAAAAAACAATGCAACTAATGTATTGAAATGTTGTAGTTATGATGGTCGCTTTTTCAATTCTTGTCACTATTTTCTTAAAAACTTAAAACTTGTGACAATCTCTATCAGAAAATGTCACTATGATGACTATCATTATTTAGTGTCAAAGCTGGCATTTACATTAAACGGTATTGAAACAAAAAAATAATTTAAGATTAAAAATTTTACAGTTCCGATGGACCAACAAACAAACAAACAAACAGACATTCATCCATTATATATATAGATTTCTGACAATCTCTGTCATAAAGTGTCCCTATTTAGTGACGTGAATATTTTGGGTCGTTTTGTAGAAAAATATTAAAAAACAACAATGCAACTATTGTATTGAAAAGTTGAAGTTATGTTGGTCACTTTTTCAATTCGTGCCATTATTTTCATAAAAACTTAAAACGTGTGACAATCTCTGTCAGAAAATGTCACTATGATGACTATCATTATTTAGTGTTAACGCTGTCATTAACATTAAACGGTATTAAAACAAATAAATAATTTAAGATTAAAAATGTTACAGTTATGATGGACCAACAAACAAACAGACATCATAAAGTGTCACTATTTAGTAACGTAAATATTTGAAGTCATTTTGTAAAAAAATATTTCCAACAAAATTAATGCAACTATTGTATTGAAATTTTGAAGTTATGATGGTCGCTTTTTCAATTCTTGCCATTATTTTCTTAAAAACTTAAAACTTGTGACAATCTCTGTCAGAAAATATCACTATGATGACTATCATTCCTTAGTGTCAAAGCTGTCATTAAACGGTTTTGAAACAAATAAATAATTTAAGATTAAAAATGTTTCAGTTCTGATGTCCACTGTCAGTATTTACTCATGAAAAATTTAACCCCATCGAAAATCAGTAAATCCTTTTCATTTGACTCCATGCAAAAAATTTTAAATTTAAGAAAAGGCCACCAAAGCGTCATAAATTTGTGTAAATTTTTTCAATGCATTTGTGATATACAAATATTGGTTTTTGATATTCAATTCAGTGTATGTGTTGAAACTACGTGTCATTACTTATGCATGAATGGCGTGCAAGCGTCACGAAGCGATTGTTTCAATAACACTCACTGCTTGTTGTTGTTGTGGCTGGTACTTTTTTTGGTACTTTTGCACCCTATCTAGCCGCGTCTGTCAAGTTGCGCATTGTCTGTCAGCCCGTTGACGTTCTTGTGAGAGTGTTCCATGTCAGAATTGTATGCAGCAAAAGGCAAAAAGTTACAGATTACACATGAAGCACAGATTATAACTTTTGTCAGGCAATCACAGCGCCTTAAGTAAAGTTTCAATAGAACTCAAAGCCAACAAGGGCAAACATTTATATATTTGAAATACGAATGAGCGTGAAAGGTGCCAAAAGTAATCCTTATGTTTTGGGGTGAAATCATAAACTGGGACTATGTAATTTTTCCCTTTTTACACAGACATTCGACTTATGCGATTTCTTTGATATTTTTGAAACGCAAAGAATTAAATTTTTAGGAATTAAATTTAGCATGAAGGATAACGCTCTCTTCTATTCACCTTTGCCGCTTTTTTTTAAATGTATTTTCTTTATTATTGGCTTACTTTGTGTACCAACACTTTGACGTCAAAACAACACTTTGGCTATCATGCAAACATGAGTGCAGACATTATGAAAAATCAGCAGACGGACTCGACTGTTATTTAATTATTTTGATATATTTTAGGAAACTTGACTGCAGCTTTTTGTAAATAAGGAAATTTAAATTGCATCAGAATGTCTTAAGGTTTATTTTTAATGGGAGAAGGGGAGTCAATTAGAAAATACTGCTTCGTTGTCGATTTAATGGTTTAAATTACTGCAGCAAGCAAGCAGTCAATGAGGTAATGAAGTGCATTTTTATATGGTGTCCTCATAATTTATGATCGCAGTAAAGCGTTTCTAAAAACATTACTTCGAAATTATTAACAGCACGAAATGAGTAGAGTGGTGTCGACAAGTTGCAGCCATAACTTTTGTTAGTCACTGCTGGGTGGTAATAAATGTCAAACTGCAATTTGGGTCAAGTCTTAGGGGTAAAGTTAAAACGGCACAAATACAAATAAATTTTTCCTGGTATAAATAATTTAGAATGAAATTTTTCAAACTATATAAAAGTAGAAGTGTGTTGATTTGATAATTGCTACGGCGCCCAAAAGTATGCTACATACATATACTTGAATATGTGAAAATTTTGGGTAATATCAATAAGCCAGAGGTGCAGTAGAGAAGTGAGATTTAGACGCACTAAAGTCTTCTTAAATTATAAAAAATATATTAAGGTCAATCCATAAGTATTCTGGCTTTTTGATGGTAAGGTTCGAAATATTAAAAAGATGGATGTTTCAATTAAACGTAATCAATAAAAATAATTATTCGGAATATGTTGACATCCTGTATGCAAATTTGCTACTCATTTCCAATTGAATTGCTTGGATTACTACCTGATTGTACTAGAAAGATTTAGAGCCCGATCGAAGGTGACATTTCGGCTGAAGCCAAAGCCGATTAATCGACTACAAGACTGACATTCGGCTAAAACCTAAGCAAAAAATTAATAACTAAAGCCTTTATTAAGTCCTGAAAGTATGCAATGTACAGCAAACATTTTCGTTGTATTAGTTTTTGCTGTATATTGCATACTTTTAGGCGTCAAAGTACTTTCCGTCACTATCGCATGAACGATTCGAGGAGATGCCGGATGTTTCAAGAATGAGTTACGCTCCGGGTAAAAAGTATAAAAGGCAGCCGTGAATGGTGCCACCAGTCAGTTTTGGTTTTTGCAATGGAGACAGTGATACAGATACATGAAGTAAAGTAAAATAAATAAACTGTTTGCAATTGTGAACACTGAGCTGAACTGAACTAAAGAATTTTAGTTGTGTTTTATTTTGGCACAATCCAGCGATACGAACTGTGCCTGTGTTGAACATCAAAAACTGATTTTTGTAATAATATTATTAACTACAACCATTTTGATACCAGTTTTTGGCCGAATGTGGCCGAAGCCCATTGATCGGTCATGCTCAAGACTTCAATTTTCCGGTTGAAAATTTAAGAACAACTTCCTCTCACTATAACCTTACATTTTGCTTAGGTTTTGAATTCTCTTACTGCTTTTGTTGTGGAATTTTTCTGCTTTCCCTCATTTCTTCTTCGCATTCATCATAAATCATAATTCTCCGCCTCTGGCTTCTGAGTGATGGCGCATGAATAAAAAAACCATTACAGAATGAATCAACAATTTCAAGTTGAATATAATCAACCAATGGACAAACAACAACACTACTTAGGGAATAACCCTATAAAAATATATTAGAAATTAAAGGAAAACTAATTTAAAACCAGTTTAAAACTTTTGGATTTTTTTATAACACAAAACATTTGATAAACAAAAACAAATAAAAAATAAGATTTATATAAATAATATAAAAAAACTTAGTTGAAAATGTGTAATTTTTTAAATTAATATAAAGTCAAATATAAAATAAAAAATAAATAAAATATAAATAAATATAATAAGTATATACATTTTAAGGAAAACTTATTCAAAACCAGTTAAACATTTTTTAATTTTTTTAATTTTTGTTTTATGTTTTATAATTTTTTGTTGTTTATAAAATGTTTTGTGTTAATTTTAGTTTTAAAAATAAATAATAAATAAAATATAAAATAATACATAAATAAAATAAAAAAATATATTGTATACAAATATACAAAAATTAAAATACTAAAAAATATAATTTTTTTTTTGTTTTTTGTGTTTTTTGTATCGAGGCAGTAAAAATCCTAAAAATCTAAACATTGTTTCTCTTCAGCTTAACATTTGAGCATAAAAATTGTACAACAAAGAATTTTTTACAATGCAGCAATTTCATCCAAAGCTTCGTTCCTAAAACCAACACAACTTTACACATCTCCACTTTACAATGCAAAGCCCAACAGTCCTCCATGACTGTGAAATTTAATGGATATTACTGATATACGATGATAAAATATGCCAAACTGCACAGCAATAAAATTTCCTATTGGTTTCCAATTGCCATAACACGTGCCATCCAATGCAAATGTGTACAAAACAACAACAAAATCGAGCCGCATGCAAATGGCAGCGAATAAAATATGGAAATGCCAATAAATGCGGGAAAATTCATTAAATTATAACAGCTCGACAGGCGCCAAACCAACAAATGCCGCACCTAAAACAATAACAACAGCAATAAATATTGTTGTCGCTTTTAATTTTAGTAGCAACGCTGGCTGTAGCGTACATTGAAAGTAGTGCGGCCACATGCTGAGCACCTGAAAGTATGCTAGTGAGAAATTATATTTTGCAGTTAGTATGCCAAAAAAATTGTGTATGCAAGGCGCGTTTGCGTTTGTCGGTTGCCGGCTGCGGTTGGCAATGATTGGGTTGGGTGGAGAGGCCAAAGGAAGTGCAGCGCATTGTAGTGAAAGAAAATAAATGTGCCTACTGCAGCTGGATTAGTGAGCAAAATGCCAAAAACAAAAGGTGCGCACTCATATTTAGTGGTGCCGACAAAAATTTAATTGCGGATACGAGAGAGGAAAGAGATGATTTATTTAATTTGTAAGTCACATGCTTGAAGCGGCGGCCGTTGGGCGAATGAAAAGCCAAGAAAACAAGGAAGTTTTTCCTTTAGAGTAAACATGTAACTGACTTATAAATTCAGCGAAATATAAATAAAACTTTCCAAATGAATCAGAAAAATTAAAAAAAAAAACTCATAAAAAGCTTCATACACGAAACTGACCAAAGATGAGCTGAAGGCAACACAGGAATTTTCCTCGTGCCAACCGTAACCTTCTGTCATTTTTTACGACTTCTGTCACTTAGAAAGAACCAGAAGAGGACCTAACTCTGATCTAGCCAATAAAACTATTCACAGTTTGAAAAGTTCAAACTGGTTCAATGAATGCATAAACTTAAGTTCGATTGATTCTGTTATCACAATGCATCGTCATGGTTTAAGTGGGCTCCGCCTGGGCACAGCCACTCCTGCTAATCTACCTGCCTTCCACTTAGTTAACAAAGTAATATAAAAAGTATATGTAGACAATTTTATTCAAACCAACACAAAATTTTACTACAAATTAAATTTCCATTGCTTTTATGTGACTATAATAGTTAACGATGTGGCAAAGATTGCACAATGCTTTCCAATCTATGAAATGCCAAACGGTGCCAAGTAGCTTTTTTTTCAATTTTTCTCGAAATTTCCTTTAGTGATATTGTTGTTGGTTTAGGGTGAATTTCAATCGATTGCATTTACATATGGAGCAGCATAAGCTGCCATAATAATAAAAAAATACATAGTCGTAAAAACAAAAACCGTTTAGTTAGTTTGAGATGACTTTGAAGGTCTTAAAGAGAAGAAAAATATTCAAGCATAGTTTTGGGACACTGAACTTAGTGTTTCGAATTTTATATGTTTTTAATTTAATTGCAAATCCAAAAGCTAAATTATGTTTTGTGACTTATCAACTAAATCTTATAATTTAATAGACAAAAATATTTAATGAACTAAATAAAAATAATAAAAATAAAAAAATTAAATTACTACTACTTTTGATATCTGAAGAGTTCTGCAAGTCAATGCATCATATTTCTATCCGAATAACTCTACAGGGTGAGAAGTTACAGGTAGTTGAATGATTTTTGGAGAATTTATTTAAAGTCTCCTTTTAATTTTGATTTTTTGCTTTCTCGTAATTTTTTTCTCTGGCCTTTTACTTCTTTTTGGGGAATTAAATATGTTTTTAATTTTGGACAACGCATTTATAAAATTTTTGGATAAATGTAAAGTTTTTTTCACCATGAGCTACGTTTTAGTTTGCTGGTCGTTTTGGTTTAGAAATTACTGGCAGATTACACTACTCGACACGAAAAATGCTTCTAAAAATAAAAGTATTTTTTAGACTAATCTCCGGCTGCAGAACACGAAACTGAAAATCAAAAAATTTTCTTAAGAAGCGTTTTCGAAAAATCTTCGAAAAACACGTTTTTTCCTCTTATTTCAGTTATAAGCACATATCTCGTAAACCAACCATCCGACTAACACAAGTGGCCCGTCGTTCAGAAGGTAATTAACTAACCTTTTCAAATCAGATGAGATTTGGGGAAGTTACTGACGATGAAATTTGAAAAATATTGAATTTTTTGACCATTTTCAAAAATTATACATTTTCGAATGGTTTTTTTATAGATAAAATAAATGATCTCCTCTGGTTCTAAAATCTAAGATGAAAGATATATTATTTGAGCAAATATTAAGCCTAACATCAACAGAATTGAAAGAAAACTGACAAAGTTATGATGCACGGAGTGAAAACACCAACTTTTCATTTATTACACCGTGCGAAAATTTGTTTTTTTTTCCGAGACTCATCCAAATGTTGATATAGACGTAAAACTAGAAGTCATTTATAATATCCTGGCATAGTCAATTCTTCATTTTCTGACCCAAAAACCTTCTTAAAGGACTTTAAAATTTTAAGGATATACACATTTCAAATATTTTTTCAAATAT